>ML792970.1:192073-214695 GCA_009831015.1 Picea engelmannii | reverse complement strand
GTCTTCAAACCAAAGTTGGAGTTTCTCCATTCTTGATTCACCTTCCTTGTGTTCTCATCATGAATTTCATGGGATGCATTTTCACTTTCGGGTGTCTTCTCTATTACGAAAATTTTCAATACTTCCATGATCTCCCCTTTTAAGCCATCCATCTTAGTATCCAACTTAGCTTCTATTGAATCCATGAACTTAGATTCCATTGAATCCATCTTCTTTTGTAGTTCATTTATGTCCCTACGCATTTCTTAACCTTCATCAAGAGTCCAATTAGGATTTTCTGGAGGCTTATTTGGTGTAGAAGGTCCCTTTTTTGGTGGCATGTTGGCCAAGTATCACTTTTGAATATTGATTTTGAGGCGGTTCTGCTAGACAATATTTATTTTGTTCTATCTCCCAAGTTTTGGCCCTTCTGGGTATGAAACTTTCTTTTAGATAGTTCTCTGATATTTCTTCTCTGCAATTCCATAGGTCTGATCAAAATTGGATGTGCCAAGTGGAATTTATGGTAATTTCCTCACAACTTGCCGATTTTTGGCCTTTCCAGGAGATCTCACGTGTATAGCATGCCCCGCACAAAATAATTGATATCAAATTCTGAAAATCGTACCCATAATACTATAGACTGTCCATGATCTAATGAAACTAGTCCCACTCAATTTGGATACTCTAGCAATAATTTATGATTGTTTTACCTGGAACACCTTATTGCGACTAGTCAGTAGGACTAGTCATATACCCTATCTTACACAAGGTGTATCTACAAATTTAAGATGACCCAGAAGCTGAACTTTTTACCATAGATACCTTACTAATTTCTGTAAATGGCCTCCATATTTCAGTGTCTGAAACATTACAGAAAATTTTTTATAGCGAAAATTCCGCAATGACTCATTTCAGGATGATTCCAAAACCCTATCTTGTACAAGTTGTATCTCCGAAAGTATAAGGCCTCAGGAGATGAATGTTGAACCCAACGTACCTTGATCCGTCTACTAAATATCCTCCAAGCCGTTCCTTCTGAAATATTGTAGAAAAAAAGTTATAGAAAAAATGTCACGGTGTCTCAGATGTAGCAGCGAAACCCCAAGACCTTGAGCTCTGATACCATATGTTAAGAACCAAACATCAATATAGCATAGAAAAACCTCAGGAAAAATACTCAATGCCTTGAAAAAGAGAATATTTCAGATAATAAGCCTCTTTGAGGGGGAAACCTCCTTTTACCCCACTTAAATGTTCAAGTACAAGATGATTCAAAATAAAAATGTCTCCTTGGTATATATAGGAAACTAGGAGGTATAATTACAACTAATGGCCTAAAGTCGACATAAATAAAATAACATTACTAATATAATATGCCCCAATTAAGGGGTAATGAGCCAATATTAGGGCTTAACACATTTATTCACGTATTTAGTTGCAAATGGAAAATCAGTACTGTATTTATTCTATTGAGAGGCTGCAAAACATTGAAGTGGATTTTGCTGGCATTAAAACAATGGCGGACTTCAAGGTCATAGAATAAATGGAGGGAAAATATCCATACCCTTCTCTATTTGGAATTGATTGGGCCTATGACAATTTTGCTATAATATATCTCAAGAAAGAATTTATGACCTTTGAATATGATGGTATGAAAGTTCCTCAACCCTTAGATCCATATCAAGGCCCAAGGTATACTAAACCAACAGATGAGAATATGGAACAGGATGCTCTGGATCAACTCTACACTATGACCGAAGGAAACCGAGTAGATTACATTAACCCTACTGTAGATGGATCTATAAGTTGGTGAAGTATTCGGTCTGTGGATGAAGACTCCAACATTGCTTGGGAAAAATGGCAACAAGGAAGGTATGAGAGATTTACAAGCCATTGCGCAATTGTCCGAGCACTAAAATGGATTGGAAAGGAGATCAAGGAGTGTCCCATATATAATGATACCTCAAATATACAAAGTTTTCTCATTCATATGGAGGGCAGGGTTGTGGCAGAACACTGACTCCCATCTCTATACCTAGCTCTAAAATATTCTCCATCCAGGTGGTGGGATACTCATAAGGAATCTATGTCCACTTGGGATGAATTCAGGCTCACTATACAATATCAGTTCCATCATCTAACACAAATACCGCAACTAGGGAAAGACCGAAAACAAATGATTCAGATGTTATCCTTGGAGATATATGATGGCCAATCCAATCCACCTACACATATTGAGGATTGTCTAAAAGTATGGAAAGCTACACAACTTTCATCCTATATGTGGACAGATCAATTCTTTCACTCTTTAGGAATTATTACAAAGGCTTGGTACGTGCATGAAGAGACTCGAAGACAAACTCCCTGTTGGGAGATACTGCAAAATCAATTCTGCCAAGATTTCTCCTTTTGTGGTAAATCTGTTGAAATTACTCCAGTACTGCAACAAATAAAAAATATGTTATTTACTAATGAATTTAATCCCATGTATCCCCCTATAGTCTGTACTAAACATGAATACCTACTCCACCTTTCCTACTAGGAGATACTGCAACAAATAAAAAAGATGTTATTTATTGATGAATTTAAGTCCACATATCCCCCTATAGTCTGTACTAAACATGAATACATACTCCACCATATCCTTTATCCATCCCCTTCGTGAATACCCATGACCTATAGTAAAATTGATAAAGACCCAGAAGATCTTGAGGACCTAGAGGAACTTAGGTATTTAACATTCAAGGAATCAATAGTAACAAGAGATGTTAAAGATACTATCTATGATGATGTCAACATTTCCTATTCCAAAACGTTGAAGTTGTAGAAAGTAAACATAGGGAGTGAGGAGCATCCTAATATGGCATCGATAGGAGACTACTAGGCTAAATAGACCATGACAGAGATACGGGATCTATTGTAGGAGTACGAGGACCTCTTCCCAAAGAGTTTTTTCAGAACTGAAAGGGATTAAGGGAGATTTAAATGAAATGAAGATTGACTTAAAACTTGACGCTAAGTCAGTTAAACATAGACCTTAGTGTCTCAATCCACAAGTAAAAGAGAAGGTTAAGAAAGATATTGATAGAATGTTAGTTGTTGGGCTTATTTTTCCTATAGATCGGAACAAGTAGATTAGTCCTATTGTAATCCAGAGCAAGAAAGGTATTGATGATATACGAGTTTGTATGGATTTCAGGAGTCTGAAATTGACTTGGGTGCATGATTCGTTTCCTACTCCTTTTAGTGATGAAGTTATTGATCAAGTGGCAGGAAATGAAGCCTATTCATTTACATATGGATTCTCATGCTATCGTCAGGTTAGAATTGTGGAAGAAGATAAAAGAAATACTACTTTCACTATAGAATGGGGTTCTTTTGATTATAATGTTACGCCCTTTGGACTGAAGAATGCCCCAATTGTTTTCTCTCGAATTGTCAATGCTACATTCCATGACTTCATTCAAAACTTTCTTTAAGTGTATATGGACGACTGGACTGTGTACATCCTATTAAAGGAACACATAGGTTTACTACGGTTGATGTTTGATCATTGTACATACCTACAAATTTCCTTAAACTTAAAGAAGTGTATTGTTTGTGTACCATTTGAGAATCTTCTAGGGAATATAGGATGTAGGGAAGGAGTACTAGTGGACTCTGTGAAGGTTGTGTTCATCCTCAATATGTCCCCTTCTACAATTGCTAAACAATTACGGTCAACGTTCGACCACACTAGGTACTACCACCGATTTATCAGAAACTATGCAAGCCCCGTTGGAGAAATTGCTGAAGAAATATGAAGCTTTCAAGTGGAAACCAAAGTGTGATCAATATTTTGACACCCTCAAAGAAAAATTGAGTATTTCCCCTATTCTGGTATACACAAACTCGAAAGTGGAGTTCCATGTACACATTTATGCCTCTAGAATTTCTTTGGGTGTAATCCTTGCACAACCTGGTGAAGGAAACCTAGATCATCCCATCTACTTTGTTGGCAGGAATCTCTCTCAGGCCAATCACAACTACATTACCAATGAAAGGGAAGGTTTGGAAATGGTTTATTCTTTGCAAAATTTTAGACATTATTGTTTAGGAGGCCATTTTAAATTCTTTACTGATCATTCCACTTTAAAATATTTGGATAATAAGTTTGTGATGGAAGGAAGAATTTGTAGATGGATGTTGTTGTTTCAAGAGTTTTCTTTTGAGGTCATTGTTAAGCTAGGTAAATTAAATGTGGGTCCCAACCGTTTGTCTAGAATAGAGTCAGGAGAAAGTGGTGGAGTTGTATATGACCCACTCCCAGATGCAGATCTTTTCAAAGTTAAAGTTATTATTAACTACTTGTCTGATATTGCCTTATTTTTTAGCATGGGTGTCTACCTTGAAGTTCATTCTGCAACTCAAAAGAGACAACTAGTGGTTCATGTCACATACTATTATCTGATTACAAGTTAGTTATACAAGTTGGGAGTGGACAATATCCTCAGATGATGTGTACTATACCATGAAAGGTTGGATATCTTGTGCGAGTGTCACAATGGAATTGCGGGAGGCCATGTAGGAGGTAATGCAAAACCACATAAAATATTACAAGAAGGCTTGTTGTGGCCAACTGTATTTAAGGATTCCAAACACTATGCCAGAATGTATGATGTCTATCAATGGGTTGGTAAGCTATCTCACAAAGATGAGTTCCCATTACACCCAGTTCATGCCTTGCAGACCTTCAAGAAATGGGTTGTGGACTTCATTGGTCCCATTAATCTACTGGCTAATCATTAAAAGGAAAGATACATTATTACCGCAATTGAGTACTTGACTTATTGGGATAAAGAATAATTTTTTCAGGATTATTCTACAGGCACAACAACACGGTTTATTTGTGAGAACATCATTAGTAGGTTTGGTTGTCCTCAGAGTTTGACCAACAATCAAAGACCCCACTTTATCAGTGAGAATATCGTGACCCTCACAAGAGAGTTTATGATTCAACACCATAAGAGAAGTATGTATCATTTGCAAGCTAATGGAATAGTGTTAGCATTCAACAAGATCTTGGAGAGGGGCTTGACTAAAGTATATTGCACAAGTCAGGATGATTGGGATGAGCGTGTTTCAACTGTATTATGGGCTTATATGACTAATACAAAGAAAATACATAAGAATAATCCATTCCAACTGGTTTATGGAAGAGAAGTAGTTGTTCCTGCTAATTTCATCACTCCAAGTTTATACATTGCACACGTGACTTAGATGACAGACGATGAATCGGTTATAGAAAGGGTTGCGAAATTGACGGAACTCGAGGAACCCATATTATTAGTAGATTTTCATAAAACTGTGGAAAAGGATATACACAAGGCTTGGCATGACAGGAACATTAAGACCAATAATTTTGCACAAGGTGATCAATTCTTGTTATACGGCAGTAAGTACCAAAAGCATCCCGAGAAACTACAGATGCATTGGCTCGAACCATTTATAGTTGCAGAAATATGTGACTCCAAAGTTGTCAGGCTCATGAAACTTGATGGTATTATTCATCCAATATGGGTGAATGGAACACACCTAAATCCCCCTACATTTCTTCTTGATAAGTGAAATTTTGCAATACTCATGTGTCTGGGAGTGAGTCCAATAGGTAGGATTTCCAATTATTTTCCTATTTTTCTTGTCCATTAATAAATTGGTGATGTGTCTCACTATCACTCAGTCTAGAGTTTAGTTGTCATTATCAATTTTTCCAGTCTGGATATCACCTTTGTGGTCATGGGGGTCTAAATCAAATCTTTGCATATTTAGTAACTTCTGAGTTTGAAATCCATGCCTTGTCTTTGTTAACTGTCATTAGTACCTTTTTCTTCGTTGTCACGTCGTTGTTGGCTAGATTCATTTAAATCCTCACAATTGTTAGTACTTTTCTAGGTGATCATTGGTGTGTCCATTACTTTCTCATTCACCCTGATATACCCATGATTTGTTTCTTCTTATGCTCTTAATTACCCAAATCTCTTTTGGATTTTGTCGTGTTTGATGGATAGGTCTGACGTTAATGCCGAGTTACCTCGATGTTGTATCTCTTAATTCATGATCGTCGTGTCACCTACTGGTTTTTATCTATAAACTCGACTTTTCTTAATTGCTAAATGTTATTGTGTTTTAGAAAAGTTACTTTTCATAATCAGTCCTGGAGCCCCCTAAGTAGTTTGTGAGTCTGCTCCCATGCCTCGGTACACCAATCTTGTTTGTATACCAACACTAGTTTTCTAGGATGGTTTGCATTGTTTGTCAGGGAGATGTTCCCAAAGATGTTGTTCCGGAGGAGTTCATCGATCCACAAGTCGAAGTAATAGGAGACCTCCATGGAAAGGTTGAGGAAAATCGATTGTTGGACATCGATTTCAGAGATCTCACTCAATTTCCACAGATGGATCTTCATACCTTTATGGATTGTTTGAAAAAACCAACCAGTGAAATGCAGTGGGAGTGGAAACCATCATACATCCCCCTACGCAATTCCATGTTGATGAATTTATATGACCTGTTGGTGTTTGGCACCACCGACGATGTTGCATGGTGCACCAAGTTTCTCATCATTCATGTGCACAATAGTACCTTGTGGGTGAACCAAGCCTAAACATTACATGTGGATGAAATCCAAAAGATTATTGGGTTATCAATGGAGGAGAAAGATGTAAAGGATGAATTCTAGGGTTTAGGGTAGAATGGTCACAAGAAGGGAAAGATCATTCTGTATGACAAGTATGGCACCCTCCGAGGAGGTCAGGGAGCACACATTGATATCATCAATGATGAGAAGGTTCGTTGTTCCTTCTCTCTTATTGCAGGAAAGGTCATGAAGAATTAATAGAGGGGTGAATACACCTTGGATACTATATTTGTGGTGAAATTTTGTAAAGAAGGCACCCAAATCAATTGGTGCCAGTACTTGCTCATTGAAATGTTGCAGGCTTATGCTGATACACATGAGCGATCCACCTATTTTATCTATAGATATCCATTATTTTATTTCATGATGTGGAAGTTTTTGTAGCATAATTACACCCTACAGGAGTTACCTCCGTTAGTCTCTCCCTAGACCTACGGAAGAATAGAGATACAAACAATGGACCTTCATATATCTAAATCATACATGGAAATGACCTATAAGTGAATGGAATAATGGGATTACTCGTCACCTAATGGTTGTCCTTTCACGCTCCTTTTTTTGTTTTCTATCTCGAATATTCCCTTCGCTCTTGTCAATGTGAAGCATCTGCACACATGAATACACAAACAAACTCATTTCATAAGATCAAATGTATCATGTATAGATTTATTATAGATCTAATGATATAATATGAAAATCTTATTTCTCTTCAAAGACATGATAATAATACACAATCAAATAAGGGGGAAAGTCTCATGCATATTATATTGATTACAACTTACAATTTGATAGCCTAATGAAGCTCCATCCAAACTCCTTGATCAATCCGACAGTATAAAATTAATTTCTCTTTTCCTCCTTCATTTTCCCATGAGAGTCCCTCAATATATAATACAATGGAATAAGATGAAGGATAAGTCTTAGATAGAAGGATTCTCGAAGTCAAATTCCAAAAATTCTGAGCTTTCATCTCATCTCTTGGTAACTAATTCTAGATGAGGAGTAACAGACTTGGTCGCACCTTGCATTCTTCCAGAGGGCGATCAGTCACACCTTGTAAGAGGACAAGGGGTGACCATCGATTTTGGTCATAGGATGTATAGGGACAACCTGGGACTGGGAAAAAAGGTGGTGTGTACTTAAGGGAAAAATGGAATGATTTAGTGTCTTCGATTGCTAACCTCTCGATGATTCTCATCAGGTGATCAGGTGGCAAATAAATGTATAATAGAAGTGGAAGTCACCAATGGGACACTCTCTATCTACCACTTATGACTCCCGATTTTCCAAGTTATTTTACTCCTCACATGCTCTCACTTCCAGCGCATCAGACTATGACACTTCATATATGCAGTGGTACAATGACCGCATCACCGCTACCCCAGTGACCGATGATTCCACAGACTTTGCTTCACCAACACACCCATAACATTTGGTTTGGCATGAATCGAGACAATACGTTTGTGCAGCTTCTCGGTGTCACCCCAACACTTTTCCACATGACCCCATTGTCATTCTACCTAGATGAGGCCCTTTTGGATATTGAAGTTATGACCCGGCTGTGAGTTCTCAAAGAAAAGAACCGGTCAAGTTTCTCTTATACAATGTCTTCCATTTCGCAATGGCCAGCTCCTACAGAGACCTTTGGCGCTGGGACCAGCTTAGCAAAGAGATATCATATGTCTTCAATATTAGAGGAAGGGGAAGATGAATGTGAAGAGGAAGCACTACCTAGGGGTATAGTGCAGATTCCATTCTCCTCCATTTTGGACGATGCTGCCATCTCAGGTAAGAAATTACGCGAAGTATTTTCTTATCCCTTTCCTTTAAAGAAGTAGTAAACTGACTCTCCATCCAAGTCTGTTGTTGACCGCATTATCACCGAGGCCACTCCTATATCTTCCCTTCCACCTCTGACTTGCACCACTACCCCTCCTATCTGCACCAGTACCCCCAATATTCCCTCCTCGGTTCTTGTGATAAACATCATTGATGACCCCCCGGTGAAGAAAACATCTACCTTCATCATTGAGGAACTTCCCAGCCACCAACATAGTTTTCCTACCGACATCCCATTCACCAATCCATCATCCCCTTGCCACACCCATTTAGACATGGTCTTGCCAGATTCTACCGACCCCTCTACCACAAAGGCATCCACCACCTTTCCCATTCCATCCACTTTCCCCCAGGTTTCGCAACTCCAAGTCCCTCTCGGCACACAACCAGATATTGTTCTCCATTCAGAGCTAGAGATAGGGCCAGAGATGCAAGTTTTGATGGACCAGGATCCTCAAGAGGACAACACCCAATCAACTCATAGCACGACATCGATTAAGGAATAGATTGCACCCATGTTACAGGACCCACAACAATTTTGATTTATCCTTGAGTTATTCCTGGAGAAAATATATGTAGTTCCAATGTTTCCACAAGAGGTCCAAGACCGACTTACGCATAGATTTAGATCTCCCTCAACCATTCTAGATGGTCCTGGCACCCCAAACCTGTCAAAAAATTATGTTGCCAATGACCAACCACTTGCTGCAAGGTTGATTTTGGATCCCTCTCTTACCAGTGGAGAGCTATCAACTTGGGCTACACCACAAATTTTTCTTATTATTTGGGCCTCCACCGATCAACTGGAGCAGAGGATCACTGTTGTTGAGCACACAAACGATGAGATCACACAACAAACACAACAACTCTGAGATATTGTATATGTCTTTGATTCAACCGCGGAATATGAGCATGCATTGTGTGTGCAGTCCGAGTCCACAATTGCGGATGTGTCTGATAAATTCATTCACATCTGGCCCACCTTCAGATAGGTTGTTACCAAGCTCCCTGAAGATATAACTTCATTTGTCCCTTCGTAACGAATATAGATCATTGTTGATGATTGGTCACACCTGGCGGAAAGGACTAACAACCTTCAAAAATATTTGGTTGCGATCAAGTTAAAAGAATGAGAGTATCCCCAGGAGATGATGCAGAAGATTACATAGGCAGTTGTGAAGGGAAATATCACAAAATCCTCTCTTCATTCCCATGCTAATGAATGTTGTCGATTCTTTGACATGGTTACGACTTAGTCAAATTTCTAGAATGACGTAGTCATCCAATCAAAAAATTGCGCGCACAGCTCAACAGGATGCACGCGGAAGCCCAAGCCATTATTGACCCTGTTGAGTAGGCATCCAAGTTTGCAGATGATCCAGGTGGATATTGGTGGCCACCCGCCTATTCCACTTGGACCCACACCATTGTTTCTTTTGGTTTCTCATTTTTGTTAATTGTAGCACAATTTACTATTTTTAGCATTTTTTCGGGTCCTGAACTTCATGCCCAAAAAACGTCGTTTAGGGCCTCAAAATGGCTCCAGAAGTTCAGGACCCAAAAAACTGCTAAAAATAGTAAATTGGGCTACAATTATGGAAACTGAGAAACCGAAAGAAACAATGGTGTGGGTCCACGTGGAATAGGCGGGTGACCACCAATATCCACCTGGATCATTCCTCCCCCCTTAGGAAGCAATGGTCCCCATTGCATTGAGTTCCTCCATGAGATGAGGAAACTTCTGCTGAACTTGGTCCCTAGTGAGCCACTTTCCCTGGTGAAGGAGTTGACCTGCTTTGACAACTCAATATAGCTGGATCTTCTACTGGTGGGTGTTCTTGATCCATGTGTCCATAATCCGATCAATTGTGGCTTGTTCCATGAAATTTGGGTTTAACTCTGTTGGTGTGAGTTGTTCTGCCATGTTGAATGTGTCCAGTAGAGGTGGAAAGTAGGGCCGAAGGCGGTCCACATTGAACACTGGGTGCAAACCAAGGAATGGTAGAATACTGAGCTCAAAGGCATTGTCCCCTATAGCCTTGGTGATGGTGTATGACCCATATCGGAGCGGGCGAATCTTGCGGTAGGGTCCAACGAGGTGCTCCTTTTGCAAATGTAACCATACTTTGTCACCCACCTAGAAGTTGTGTGGCACCCGATGTTGATCATGTTGCTGCTTGTACTTACCATTGGCTCTATCCAAGATGTCATGAACCTGTTGGCGGATGTGTTGAATGCACTCAATGAAGTTGTTTGCCTTGTCAACCTTAGACTGGACATGGGATGAATCTACTTGAGTAGCCACAAATGGCATGGATACGTCAATGGGACATAGTGGCTAGAATCCCAAGCCCACCTGAAAGGGGATGTGGCTATTTGAGCTATGGAGAGCCCAGTTGTAGCTGTGTTGTACGTAGGGGAGGCTCTCATCCCATGTGCATGGATGATTTGAGTTGTACATGCGCATAATGTGTACAATCATCCGGTTGATGACCTCTGTCTAGCCATCAGTTTGCGGATGGAAAGCTGTGGACTTGGTGAGCTTGGTGTCCAACATTGACCAGAGTTTGGACCAAAATGTATTGAGGAACCTACTCTCCCGATCTAATATGATAGACTGTGGGATCCCAAAGTGTACCCAAAATCGCTCAAATAAGAGTTTAGCAGTGGCTTCTACTATGATATTCTTCTTGAAGGCCATCATAATGGACATCTTCAAGAATCTGGCGATGACCACAAAAACATAGTCATTTCCATGCTTAGTAGAAGGAAGGCTCGACATGTAATCCATGGAGATGGATTCCCAAGGTTGACTAGGGGTGGGCAATGGAGTATAGAGGCCTTGCTTCTTGATGGTCAATTTGGTAATGGCGCAAGCAGTGCAGGACTTGATGTACTTCCCGACATCTTATCGAAGGTTCAGCCAATAGAAATACTTTTGCAGTACTGCCACGGTTTTCTCGACCCCGAAATGCCCAATGACCCAACTGTAGTGAGCCTCCAAAATAATCTTGGCATGCTTGCTTGAAGGAACACAAAGATGTCCCAGGTGACATAACAGAGCATCCTGGAGGTGAAAATTAGGAACTTGCTTACCCTCCAAGAGTGTATTGTATGTGTGGACGAATTCTGAATCACTTTTGTAGAGAAGCGGCCAATTAGAAGTCTCATGCCCACAAGAGTTGAGCACCGTGGTTAGCGCCATGCTTGGGGGTTGGCTGACATAGTTTGCAACATTATTGGTCCTTCCTTTAGTGTACTTAATGTTCTAATGAAATTGCTGCAGGTATGTGGACCACTTCTGATGGAGATCGTTCTACAACTTTCCTTGTGTCTGTATGAACTACAAGGGTCGGTGGTTTGTGTGGATGATCGTTTCCTTTCCCAAAATGTAATGCTTCCATTGTCAGCAATCCTGCACAATGGAATACATCTCCTTGTCATAAGTGGGATACTTCCAGACTCTGTAGGAAAGTGTCTCACTATGATATGCCACTGGATGCCCCTGTTGAGTAAGGACTACCCCAATGGCATAGTCAGAGGCATCTATCTCGATCTCAAATGGTTGTTGCAAGTTTGGTAATGTGAGCACTGGTATAGAGCAGAGACGATGCTTCAAATCATCGAACTCCTTCTTTTGAGATTCAAACCAAAATAATCTTTCTTTCGCTCCTCCCTTGGTGACTTGACTCAAGGGCCAAGTGATATGAGAGAATCCCAACACAAACCTGCGGTAGAAATTGGCAAGACCCAAAAAGTTGTGGAGCTCTGTTAGGGTGGTTGGGGCTGGCCAATATCGAATGAATTGGATATTGGCTGGATCCACATGCACCCCCCGCTCATCAATAATGTATCCCAGATACTAAACCTAATTCATGCCAAAAGTTCACTTCTCCAAATTGGCACACAACTTGTGTTGCCGCAGTGTTTGGAGGAATTGTCGAATGTGGTGGAGGTGCTCTTCCCAAGTCTGGCTAAAGATCAGAATGTCATCCAAGCACACCACTACAAATGAGTTGGTGAATGGTCACAATATGTCTTCCATTAGTCTCATGAAGGTTGCAGTGGCATTCGTCAACCCAAAAGGCATGACCAACCATTCGAAAAGGCCCTCCTTGGATTTGAAGGCAGTCTTCCACACATCAGAGGGTTCGATTGGTACCTGGTGATACCTAGACTTCAAGTCGATCTTGTTGAAATATTTCTCCCCCTTGAGTTGGTCCAGAAGGTCATCAATCCATGGGATTGGGTACCTATTACAGGCAATGATCTTGTTCAGTTCCCGATAGTTAATGCAAAGTCTCCAAATCCCATCCTTCTTCTGCACCAGCATGATCGGGCTCCCACAGGGAGATGAAATCGGTCGGATGTGACCTTTCTGCAACAACTCCTAAATCTACCTCTTGATTTCGTCATTCACCAGAATAGAGTGTCGATAGATTGGTCCATTGGGCAGCGATGCACCTGGGTTTAGATCGATGGGGTGCTTGACCTGACAGTGTAGAGGCACCCCTACGGGGGAGGTGAAGATGTCCTCATACTCCTCCATGACCTTATCCATCTATTGTTTCCATGTAGAGGGGCCCTGTCTGGAGGTCGTGGCCACAGTATTCTTCTTTCCCTGAGGGTGGATCATCAGGAAAACAAATTTCCTAGTTTTGGCAATGAGCTTACTACATTGTTTTGCAGTAACCAAAGAGATGGATGTAGGCGGTGCTATTTCCGGTATCCTGTACAGCTTATTGCCCAAAGTAATAATAACAACACAAGGCCTGGACTCATACACAACATGTCACTTCCACAAGTATGGTTTTCCTAATAATACATCAGAAACATCAAGAGGAGCAATGTCACATAATACCTCATCCGTGAAGGGCTTGATGTTGTAGGGAAGGCGACATTGCTAGCTTACACGAAGGTCCCATCCTTGGTGCAGCCACCTGATGGTGTATGGTTTTGGGTGAGTTGTGGTCAGCAAGCCCAGTCGTTTCACGATCTCTACTGAGATGAGGTTCTTCTGGCACCCGCTGTGGACAATGAAATGCAACGAGGAACCCTTTACCCACATCTAGGAATGGAAGAGGTGCTTCGCCTCCTCTGTATCTTCTAGTTTCTTCTTCTGGATATTCATGGTGGCAATGGTGGCATTAGGATCCACATCGATAATTTTCTTCCCGCTAAAATTCCCATTGTCAAGTTCTGATTTAGAGTTGGAGCCTACATCTGATTCAGAAGCCTTCAAGTTGGCTACCAGTGATTTCTTGGCCTGACACTCACTTGCGTTGTGAGTGGAGCTCTTATGGAACTTACACCACTTCCTCGTGTCCTTTTTTGGCTTTGTGATGTTGTTCTTTGCTTGCGGCTTTGGAGGGTTGTCCTAGGCCGCCCCACCTTGGCTTGGTCTTTTTTCGATGGTTTGGGGGTACCTTTCCATTGCTTCTAATTCACAGACCCAAAGTCTCTCTTCTTCTGTTTGAACTTCTGCTCAATCTTGGCAGCATACCGGCATGCCGCACCAAGCGAGGAGATGTTGAGGAACTCCATTTCCTCCTGAATGTATCTATGAAGACAACTGTGGTACTTTAACACCAAATGTTTCTCCGAATATTTGATACCCAACTTTGTGCGTAGGGTATGTAACAGGTTCGTCAGCTCATGCACATCTTGGTCCCTTTGTTGCCGCAACATAGTCCATTGTATGTATTTGTCCTCATAGCTCCCCATGGGATAATATTGTTCCTTGATGGCATCTCAGAAAGAATTCCAAGTGGGTGTGATTGAGAATAGAGAGGGTTCCCCCTCTCTCTGTTGCTCCCAGTAGGTTTCCCACCAGTCCTTGACATGGGGGACGGTTTTAAGGAGTGAAAAAATAATCCTTTCTCGGTCGAAAAAGTCATGAACCAAGAAATATCCTTCTAGCAGATTCAACCATCTATCAACCCCATCTGCATCTATATGGCCCTCAAATATGGGAATGTCAAAGTTTACTTGTACCTTAAAAAGAGTGGCGCCTCCAGAGTGGTTGTTGGATGTAGATGCGCTGCCAGTGGGAAACTGTTGAAGGATTTGGGAAAAGTTGTCCATCATTGCATTCCTTTTTTTCTCAAGGGCCTCCTCGAGCAATAATTTGATAGGATCTCCTGCTCCCTCATCTTTCTTTTCTTCCCCCATGGGCGATCATCGGGGTTTGCGAGGTTGATCTTTCAATGGTTCAACTAGATCGACCCCTAACTCCTTATACCCCGATCTCGTTGGGGACATGCAAAGAAGGATCGAGAAAGAGAAGACTGCTCTGATACCAGTGATCCAGATTTATGCAGGAACATAATGAAATATAGAAATACGCATAAACACAGAGATGCAGCGGAATTAAAAATTCATTTCATTAACAACAAATGACTGAAATATGCTTACAGATAGAATGGAAATAAAATAGCTCGGGTGCTGGTATCTTATCTCTGAGAAGAGATGTGGTGGCTACTCGCCTATGAAATCTCTGTTACAATGAGGCTTGAAGGCCTATATATTATTGAGAAACAATGGAAAACCCTAAACATCCAAAAACCTAACCCTAGGAGATGAAATGCCAAAATATGGGCCCCGTTGGGGTAAATTGGTACATCAATTTCCCGGGGTCGTAACTTTGGCATACTATCTTCGTTTGACGCACATGATACATCATCAGAAATATCTATCCGAGGACTACACTTATGAAAGTGAATATCGAGTCTGGAACGGAATCATATTCGGTGAATATGATTCCATTCTAGACTCGATATTCGCTGTCAGCAGTGTAGTCCTCAGATATATCTTTCTAACGATGTATCATGTGCGTCAAACGGATATAGTATGCCAAAGTTACGACCTCGGGAAATTGATGTACCAATTTACCCCAACGGGGCCCATATTCTAGTGTTTCATCTCCTAGGGTTAGGTTTTTGGATGTTTAGGGTTTTCCATTGTTTCTCAATAATATATAGGCCTCCGATCCTCATTGTAATAAATATTTCATAGGCTAGTATCCGCCACATCTCTTCTCAGAGATAAGCTACCAGTGCTCGAGCTATTTTATTTCCATTCTGTCTGTAAGCATATTTCAGTCATTTTTTGTTAATGAAATGAAGTTTTACTTCCACTACATCTCTGCATTTATGTGTATTTCTATATTTCATTGTGTTCCTGCATAAATCCAGATCAGCAGAGATCCAGGTTGAAGATGAATGATTGGATGTGATGGATGAGTCTACAAGGGTCGTAAAGAAAGAGATTCAAAACTTCCTGCCTATAATGCAAGCTGAGTATGTCCAGATGCAACAAATTGATTATATTGCCGATACATAATGGAATACTATGTTGGATACTAAGCCGAAGGAGCCTGATGTGACCACCACTCAGTAATTTGTTGTGGGAGACTCAATCTTGGCGAGAAAATGGCAGGACTGTGTGGACCACTATGACAACTTCTATGAACAGGCTCTCACAATTATGCCTGAGTTGGGCCCTCCATTTGTAGAAGGTCAGGGGAACAAGAAAAAATATTTATTTGGGACGAGTCAAAGGTTTTGGTTGAGGCATGTTGGGCCCTCTGTTTTTTAAGCGAATCTGATTTTGGGTAAGTGTTAAAGTTTTGAGGAAAGCGCAACATGGCAATCGAAGATCAAAAGTGGTAGAAAACAGTTAGGATGAGTGGAAATATAATTGAAAGTGTACCAATAGTGAAAATATCCAAAATCATTATGCGCCAAATGGACAAGGAGTGGAAAATCCAAAGAACTCGAGCACATGTAAGGAAGAATCTAGAAAAGACAACAAAATCAAGAACCAACGTCGGAAATACAATGAAATTAAGAAGCCAAGAAGCGGCCAAGGGAACAATATAAATCTAGAGTTATGTAATGGGAAAGGGTTACACTCTTATGGGTTTTACCATTGTTACCAATATGATGATCATTATTGAGTCTGTCTTGCAGAGCTATTGTAAAGGTTGAATGCCAATTTGCTTGCACAAAATCTTAAGAGTCTGCAACAGGTATATGGGGATAGAATTTGTTGCATAATCTATTGTATGAGAATTTTAATTATTGTAACACCATGTTGATAGGATGATAATATAGAAGAAGGTTATTCAGGCTCTAAAATTTTGTTATAATGTGCATGAATCCATAATTTCTTTGTTGTGCGACTACTTCTATTATGTATTCTTAGCATTTAATCATTGTTTCTACATGTCTTTTTGTGTATTGATGTATGGATCTGTTTATGGTTGTGTTGAACATGATGATGCATCCTCTTTGACTCCCTTCGCCACTCAAGTATCAGCTACACTTCAGGTGAGACCTTCTTCCCTTGCAGAAGGTTGAATATGCTAGCGCTGCTAGACTACAACAATACTTTTTTTGGTAAACTTCGAGAACCCTAGTCTCAATCTTGCACCAACAATGAGTAATACTATGCCAATCATGTCTTGCCTTATACTTCAGCATAGATTTATAAAGTTTCTCTAGCACTTATTTGTACATTTTTTGTAATCTTTCGATGAACTTGAGTGCCTTGCTTCAACAAATTTGTCAAAGGTAATCTAAAAAGGAGTTTGCAATAAACCCCAAGTGAGACTCATGAAAATGGCACCAGTTGGTTGAACTATTAATTGCTCTATTGTAGCAATGTTTAATATACAACAAGTACTCATCCCATGTCTTCAAGATTTTCTAATTATACCCTCAATTTGCAGTAGTGTCTTATTCACCACTTCAATTTGCTCATCATCATGTAGATGAAACGTTGAGGACCTTTTCAATATTGTGTCCATATTTCCCCAAAGATTGGTTCAAAAGTTTCTCAAAAATTGGGAATCGTGATCAAAGGAGACAATTTAGGAAATCCAAAGTGAACCCAAACATGTTCATATAACCCTTGTTTCTCCTTGACCTAAAATGACCTTGTATGGAATTAAAATTCACATTTTATTGAACCGATCAACAATAACAAATAAATAATCATGTCATCTTTTTGTTTTGGTCAAGCCAACACGAAAATCCATAGAAATACTTTTCCAAGGCCAATTAGGCACTAATGTATAGTCTTAGTTTCTAATTACTTGGTTCACTTATACTACGAAAAACACATTCTCGTAAAAATATGCAAACATTAGCTTGCATTTTAGGCTAATAAACATAGGTCCTTGGCAACATTTTTGTAGTTTTCTTGACTCCAAAATGCCCATCTACGTTTGAGGTGTAGGTGAGACCATCATCAATAGAATCTCAACATTGCAATTAATTTTCTATTGTGGGGAAGCATATGCTTCTACAAATTCGACATCGTTTGTGTACTATGCCTTGATCTATTTATGAGTAATTACCTCTAGTTGCATAATTGTGCATGTAGCATTAATCTTTTGCATTCGAAGGAGAGGTAACAAATCAACAATTGTATTTATCACACCTTTCTTATACTAGATCCAAGATTTAAATTGTTGTTGGAAACCCATCCATTTGAAATGACTAGATTGTTGCGAATTTATTTGGGTTGAGGGTTTATGATACACATGGACCATGTTTTCTTTCCCCGGAAAGTAGAATTTCCATTTCTTCAACATGCATACCAATGCATACAATTATTTGTCATATGTCTAGTTGTTGAGCGGTACTTGTAGCATATAAATGGATTCATGATAAAACACACAATGTGAGGGCACAAATGGAAGATCGGTACTTGTAGCATATAAATAGATTCATGCTAAAACACACAATGTGAGGGCACAAATGGAAGACAACCCAAACATGCACACACTACTAAAAGGGGAAAAAGAGGAGAGTGTATTTTCCACTCAGTTTTACAGCTAAACCAATAAGCCATAGGGAGAGGAAAGAGAGGATCAAAGAGAGAGGGAAGACCACTAGGTTAATTACGGTTTTGGATATTGACTGTGTTAACCTATGATTTTAGATTATTGAAATACTTCAATTAAGTTTCAAAATAACTCTTACCAACAAATTAATAAATGGAAGTAAACCGACTAGCTAGGGTTGATTTACTAGAATTTCCTTTAGTGAGCTAGAAACCGTAAAGTTCGAAAATGTTTATGCTTTTGTAGCATCGAGAGGTATTTTCACATTGGCCTTGGGTGTCCGACATGTGAGAATATTTTTTGGCACTCACATTCCACTTTTTGTTTTGGTGAAAACCCCTTTGGATTGGTGTTGGGGTTTCACATCCACATGGGTGAATAAACAATTCTAATTTAATAATGAGTTTATAAGGGCTTCCTAAACTCACTTATTAGACTCCTATAAAAGGAGAGGCAATGTGAGGAGACACAAGGATATTTTAGTTTGACATTATGGAGTTATAATAAGTGAGTGAGAACTTGTACTAAGGATATTGGGTGGTAATTTCAACAACGAAATTCTGCACTTTGGAAAATCTGGCCTAGGTTTCTTGGACATTCAATTTTTTTGTTTTCATCCAAGAGGAAGACTACACGTGTGAGAGGAGAGAGAAATATAGATGCATGTGTGAGAGGAAGGTATAAGCCGCATGTAGGAACAGTCTGTATAAATTCATGTGTGGGAGAAAACAATACAGACAAGATGCATGTGTGTTACAAACAACGTTGCACATGTGAGGGAAGGAAGCAGACCACACATGTCAGATTTCCTGGAAAGTTGCAGGTACTTACAAGATGACATCAATATTTCCTACAGTACGTATAGGTTGATTCCAATAGTTTGTAAGTCCATACGACCAATGTCAATAGGCCATACAAGTTTGTTGGAACAAGTTTTCAAGTGGGGGGATTTTGCATAAATTTTGTTGATTTGTAATTTTGCAAGATCACTGGTTTTTGTCCTCAGTTTTGTTGAATTTGTGGTTTGTTGAGAGGGTTGGTTTTTCCCTCAGAAATTATGAATTTAAAAAGTTTACAAAGCATAAATGTGTCTCTTGTGCATGGATGGTTTCTCTCTGATCTCTATGTTTATGTTGTAATTTTCTGTCATAATTTAAGTGTAAAATTATTCAGTGATAACAACTCTAGGGTTTACTGTTTGAAGTCAATAGGAAGTAATTTTCAGATATTAAATTAGATGCTTTGAAAAGTTGACATGGTATCAGATCTAAGGACTTAAAGAGAGATAAGAATCATCTCTTGAGACACAGGTTGTTGCAGAATTGTTCCTGCAGATTTTTGTTTTTGTTCTGGGCATGTCACAATGGTGAGCACTTGATTGAGGACAAATTGGAAGGAGCAACAAATTTTCGGGCTTGGAAGGCCAATATTATTATTCTCTTGGAGGAGAATGATCTTAACGAGTATGTTGAGACAGTGGTTCCAAGTCCCAATTATCCACGAGAATTTGCATCTCATAAGAAGGAGGTGAAGGCCAAGCGGATGTTGTTGGATTTCGTGAAAGATCACTTGATTCCTCACATTTCTGAGAAGAAGAAAGCCAAGGAGATGCATGATTATTTAGTGGGATTGTATCAAAGTGGGAATACAAGTCGAAAGTTGATTTTGAGGCACCAACTCAAAGTTTTTTAGATGTCCAATTCAGACACTGTTGCTAGCTACCTCATGAGGATCACACAGATTCGTGATAAGCTTGCAACCATTGGTGAGGTAGTTGATGACACAAAATTGGTGAATGTAGCATTGAATGATTTTCCCAGGTCTTGGGAACCTTTTGTGCAGGGGATTTATGCATGTGATACGTTGCAACCATTTGATAGACTATGGATCAATTTCATCTAGGAGGAGGCTCATATAGAGTCAAGGAATAGAAATCAAAGAAGCATTGATGATGAGAACTAGGCCCTAGTTTCTCATACTAGGAAGGGAAGAAGAGGAGGTTCTCCAAAGAGAGAGGTATCTCTAGAGCCGAGAAGGAAGAAATACCTTAGAAAAATAAATTGTTTTGCTTTCCATGAGTATGGTCACTATGCTTCACAGTGTCCACACCAAAAGAGAGGGGGAACGAAGCACAAGGCATCAACATCATATGTAGATGAGGTTGCAGATAGGATTCAGAGGAAGTTCTTATTGGTATCCACCCTTTCTAGTACATTTTTCAGTGGTGGTACTTGGTTGGTGGATAGTCGAACCTCATGTCATATGACGACATCACAAGATTTTTTTGAGAGATTAATAAAGTCTGACTCAAATTTTTATTTGGAACTTGGTATGGGTACCAAGCATGTAGTGCAAGGATCTGGAATAATGGCATTCCATATGGAGTTAGGATATGTGTTGAGGGTAACAAATGTGCTATGGGCACCAAAAATCAAGAGGAATGTGGTCTCGGTCTCAACGATTGAGGAGAAGGGATATGCGGTTTTATTCCAGGATAGACGATTGTTATTAATGCCCAAAGGATATAGCTTCAACACGGCAGTGGTACTTGGAGTTAGAGGGAGAAATTTTTATAGGCAAAAGGGCCAGCCTATGCGAGCAATGACTAGCATAAATAGAGTGACAAAGGACATGGAGCAGGTAGCTCTGAAGGTTATGCAGACTCAAAGGGAGTCAGACTTCAAAAGGAGTCATCCTTCAAGATCTGGTGAGGAGGAGTAGCCTCCCAAGTCTGTCAAGAGGAAGTTAGACTTCAAAGGGAGTCAACAGGCTAAGAGGGAGAGTCAACCATCTAGAGGAAGTCAACCTTCAGGTGTAGGTGGGAGAGAGGAGTCTTCCAAGACAACCAACAAGGTTTCATGGGTTGAGGAAGCGAGGCAGTAAGCTCAAAATCGGGAGGTCTCTAGGATCACTATGTCTTCCAAGAGGGGACCATGCCATACAATAGGATTTTCTTCGGTGACGAAGAGAGCAACCAATCAGGTGAATTGGAGAGTAGTTGTGGTAGCGGATCCAGTGTGGGAAGAAAATCCACTTCCAATATGGGAGACAAAGCTACTTCCAGGTGATATTGGAATGGGTGAGAATACCTCCATCGCTAAGAGGGAGTGTTGATTGTTTTGTAGCATCATGAGGTATTCTCACATTAGACTTGGGTGTTGGGCATGTGAGAATTTTTGTTGGCACTCATATTGCATTTTTTGATTTTGTGAAAACCCCTTTGGATTGGTGTTGGGGCTTCACAGCCACATGGGTGAATAAACAATTCTAATTTAATGTTGAGTTTATAAGGGGTTACTAAACTCACTCATTAGACTCCTATAAAAGGAGAGGCAATGTGAGGAGACACAAGGATATTTTAGTGTGACATTGTGGAGTTAGCATAAGTGAGTGAGTACTTGTGCTAAGGATATTGGGGTGGTAATTTCAGCAAGGACATTACGCACTTTAAAAAATATGGCCTAGGGTTCTAAGACATTCTATTTTTCTATTTTTAGCCAAGAGGGAGACCACACGTGTAAGAGGAGAGAGAAATAAAATTGCACGTGTGAGAGGAAGGTATAGGTTGCACGTGTGAATCACGTTGTATGTAGGAATAGGCCATACAAATGTACGTGGGAAAAAATAGTATAGACAGACCGCATGTGTGGTAGGAATAGGGTCGCACG
Source organism: Picea engelmannii (assembly GCA_009831015.1). Classification (NCBI taxonomy): domain Eukaryota; kingdom Viridiplantae; phylum Streptophyta; class Pinopsida; order Pinales; family Pinaceae; genus Picea; species Picea engelmannii. The sequence goes on along the minus strand of ML792970.1, from coordinate 192,680 downwards.
TGTGAGGGAAGGAAGCAGGCTGCACATGTGATATTTTTTGGGAAATTGCAGGTCCATACAGGTTGACGTCAACAGTTCGTACAGTCTGTATGATTGACGTTAGTAGTTCATACATGTTTGCTAGAACATGTTTTCAAGTGGGGGAATTTTCCAGAAATTTTGTTGATTTGTAATTTTCCAAGAGGACTGGTTTTTGTCCTCAGTTTTGTTGAATTTGTGGTTTGCTGAGAGGGTTGGTTTTTCCATCAGAAATTAAGAATTTGAAAAGTTTACAAAATAGAAATTTGTGTCTCTTGTACATGGATGGTTTCTTTCTGATCTCTATATTTCTGGTGTAATTTCTATCATAATTTTAGTGTAAAATTATTCAGTGATAACATCCCTAGGTTTTACTGTTTGAAGTCACTTGGAAGTAATTTTCAGATATGAAATTAGATTCCTTGAAAAATTCACAGAAAATACAAAGAGAAGTATGGAAGGAACTCTCTCAAAATTCATTGTTGTAGGCGTTAAAGCTACTTTGTTATAAAAGAGTGTTGTGACAGGTATCCTAGAGTGATCCATGTCCCGAATGATCCTACACACATTGCTCAACTTCCCTCCAAGA
>ML792970.1:142614-191996 GCA_009831015.1 Picea engelmannii | reverse complement strand
TGGTGGTTAACGTCCACTGAGATGGTGGTGGTGGTGGTTAACGTCCACTGAGACCAAAATTGGTTTATCAGGTCTTAATAAAAGTAAGATACTACATGGATTTGTTTTAAATGTTATTTTGATACTTGAAAAGAATTAAGAGAAGTGTTCCAATATCACTAAATTTTTCATGACTTAGAAGGTTAGGAAGGTCGGTATTGTGAGAAATATTTTGATATTGAGATCTAATTTGGGTATACGCAGGACACTCTAGGAGAAAGTGATTTTCATCTTCAACCCTCTTGGTGTCACATAGGTGACAGATTCTTTCTTGCCATGGTGTTTTGGGGATTTCCCAACACACAATTTCACTTACATCTCATGAGAGTTAGTTCTTATTTTAGCAATATTAATTCTCTTCTTTACGCTAGTCAAAACATAGAGAGATTTTTTATCTTCAAGATTAGGGTTAACCCACCCCTTATAATATCTTAATTTTCTTTTATCATATAACTCTTTATCACACCATAGATTCTCCTTAAATTTATCTTGTACAATATTTTTAATATCATCAATATTCTATAGAATAACTTCTTCTTTTATTCCCCAATGATTTAGACAAGACTTGGCATCATTAGGCCATCCCTGCTTGAGTAGTTGGTGATTTTTTCTAGAGTCCGAAGCAATTTTGAGGAGCCTCGTGTCATCCATTTTGTTTATATTGTTCTTGTACATTAAGTACATAATCATAGGTGTGCTCTCAATGGAGGAAAGGATTTATTCTATGAGGAGGATAGGATAGGGTGTATTGCCTTTACTTTTGAGATTATAAGTTATAAAATTCCTTTAGATCTACTCTATCTTTATTCAAGATTCTTGAGAGATACTGCATCCACAAAATTCACATCCATATAAGATAATAGGAGTGACAAGAGTCTCAAAGTATATTTTTCTTATCACATAGCCAAAGGTCTACTAATTTACAATTATTTTCAAGCCCATAATAAGCTTTCCACCCTCCATTTATCATTTTCTCAATGTTATAGCCAGTTGAGTTTGTGATAAATAGAAATTCCAAGATACTTGTACAAAGACACTTCCTCCAAGATATTGTTATCATATGCAAAAGAATCATAGGAAATCTAGTTGGAATTAAATATCATAACCTTCATTTTGTCAGTGTTCACAGTCATACCTATACTAGAGAAAAATTAGTTTCTTACTAAGGTCGTAGGGATCCCTTTCCATAAGAACAATATCATTGGCATAGAGAAGAAGGACGATTACTATATTAGCAAGAGTTGTTCGAACACAACCTCTATCTTCCACTTGTCAATGTAAATGAAAAAAAACATAGGGGATAGGGGACAACCTTGCTTGACTCCTATATCTCAGTTAATTTCTTCTGACCAACCCTCGATGCTCCTAAACTTGGAAATAACGTTCTCATACAACCTTACCACAACAACTCTCAGACCGGAGGGAGATTTTAGTTCTTCTAACCTATTCCAAAGGTTAATCCTAGAGAGACAACTCTCAGACCGGAGGGAACTTTTAGTTCTTCTAACTTATTCCAAAGGTTGATCCTAGAGAGAGAGAGAAAGAGAGAGAGAGAGAGAAAGAGAGAGAGAGAGAGAGAGACTAGATCTATTACCATAAAATATATATCAATGATAACACTAAGTAGAGAAACCCTAGTGCCCTTGGAGGGGATGGTACCTCCGTTGCTTGCCTATGATGGAACCCCACTTCAAGGTAGGGTTGAATCAACCAAGGTATGAATGAAACTATGCCAAAAAAGATTCCATAGGATCAATCAACAACCCTTCAAGGTTGGAATCAAGCTAATCGTAAGGGATCCCTATTGAGGTGTTGGAGATTTCAGATGCAAGTAGTCCAAGAGAATGGAAGTGGTGTACGATCCATATGTATTTCTTATCCAAATGTGCTATGGGGAATCCCCCCCTAATCTGGGTCTAGCGACTAGGCAGAGCTTTGACACATTAAAAGATATAAATGCTTCTATTCTACCCCAAATCCAACAAAAACCTAATGATAGTTAAGGGAAGGGAGAGAATATTGAAATGTGTACCTTAATTCCTTCCATCTATCGTAGATCTCTTCCTGTTGTTGTCCATTCTAAAATTGCAGGCCTCCTCCCAAAGATGGCCTGAAACAACTTCACAAAACAAACTATGACATCATATGCATAAATATCAAAATCATCTAAAGGGTTAGATATTCATATAAACCATCCATAAATATAAACATAAAGACATAAATATTTGGGACAAGAAGTTTTTCTTTTATTGATAACAAGATTGGAAGTTACAACCCGAATCTTGCTGACGCCGCTCCATGAATCTTGCCTGGGTTCCTCTACTTTGACTCCAAGTGCACTATTCCCAATATTCTATCCTCACAACCAACATGCCAATATAGGGGAAAATGATGGATTGTATAAGGAGGATGAATGGAAGGGAATGTTGAGGATGAAACTCAGAGCAAAATCGAAAAGGACTTGGAATGCAAGGGAGAAAATTTGGTAGAGTTCACTTGCCTCTTCTTTCATATATCTAAATGACCCCCCCTAGGGCCCTTTTTATATGGAGAAAAGATAGTTAATTGATTGTCAGGAGGGCTACAGGAGGTAATATTTTGTGCAACCTGACATAGCCCGTAAACTTCGCCTGAAAGCACAAAATTTTTTATTTTTGCAATTTTTAAGAGTATACATGGGTTGTTAGGTATGCAACCAATGTATGTATGCGCGCTGCATATGTAGCAGGGTGCGTACACCATGAAAAAATCTGTTTTTAAAAGAGGAACCTAAACAAAAGTGGTTGGCAAAGGTGTAAATGAATAGGCCAATGTCAAAAATGTTTAGTAGTGGTATTTTGAGCTATAACAGATGCCCCCTAATGTGTGAGGCCAGAAGAGAAACTAATGGATGAAATACATTACAACATCTTTAAAAAGGGAAGGCATTGAGTCGAGTGAGCCCAACCGAGTATTCACGACTATGTCATCTGCAAAAGAATAATAATAATCATCGAGGCGGGCATACCCATGCTTGGGACAAACTAAGCATGGTTTTTAATCAAGTACATTGTAGATCCATGTCATATATAGTAATCATGGCCACATGGATAATGTGTATGCCGGTATAGATTGTAGCCACAAATAATACACATCGTATCTACATCTCAAAATCATCAGAAAATATACAAATACAATGTGATATGAATCTTGAGGAGGCAACAATGCCTGTAGTTGGAGATGATAGCTTCAGTGACTCGAGCAATATCTTCAAGATCTTCATAACTAGGGTAGGAGTATAATAGGAGTGTAAGACTCACTACAGTGAGGTCTTTGACAAGACGTCGTGGAAAGATTGGAGGATCTCGATAATCAGGCACATAACTTCATTGATTATGAATGTGAACTTGACGAGACTCTCGAGATGGCTGACTCATGAAGGTCAAGAGTCTTATTGCAGAATGGTCAACTCAGGTTGTAATACTTTCCTTTAGACAAGAGCATGACATATGAAAAGACTCAGGTAGCATGTTATTGACATAAGCTTGTGGCACATGAGGCACCAAAAACTCTCCATGTGTTTGGAAGAGAAACCAAATGGAGAAGGACACAACTCTATGTAACGAGAAAAACTTCCTAAGGCCATACTAAATCCAAAGTGCTTTGTAGAACAAACTGAAGGATGTGCTCTGTCCAAGGGTGACTAGATTGTTGCTAGTAAAAAAGAATGTTTTCCCGTCCCCTCTTTTTGGAATATTTGTTTTTTTTTGTTCATATATTTAATGAGTTTGAAAAAGAATAAAAGGATGCTATGATACAAAGGAGGAACACGTGTCACAGAAAAGCAAGCTAGTTCCAAGTGCATGGAACAAACTAATTCTCAACGCAAGGAGACATGTGCAGGATATGGACACTTAGGAAAATTCCTCCATGGGTCAGGGTGTCAGATCACAAAAGGAAAAAATGTTGCAAGGCTTGCACCTAAGGAATACTCTAAAAGTTTAGCAACAAAAAAATGGAGCCGACATTAGGCCAAAGATGCAAGAGTGAAACATGCAGTGCAATTTGCAGATTGACCCAATGACCCTCCTTCAATGTAATGTTTTACAAGCCTAGAGAATGTAAGCTCGACGGTTTTTCACATTTAGAGAGTCTAAAAAAACAGTAAAACAAGACTCCAAAGTTGTATTTTTTGTAAATTTAGTCTCCAGGGCCCGAAAAAGAATAAAATCATACCAAGGAGAACCCTTCTGATCACTAGGGCCAAAGTATTCATTTTTTGTACATAGTCTAGTCAATCCGGAAAAGGGTTAAACTTATACTGAAAGGGCGTCCCTTCAAAACCATTTTAATGAGTGTGACAGAGACAAGATCACTCGACTATCTTTTCAATTTTAATGAGTTTGAAAAGAGCTTAACTATGGACTCCCTCATCCTTTTTTGTAAATTTAGTCCCCTTAACCTGAAAAAGTATAAAACATAACTTAGGAGAACTCTTCTGGCGAGATATATCTCCTAAGGCATACCTTTTTCCTCAGTAATCTATTGGCTGGAAAAAGGGTTAAACTTATGAACATAATTACCAACTCAACGAGAACTCTAAAGAGTTCTCGCTTTTTGGGGGGTCCAATTTTTTACCCCGTTTTTAAAAATGGTGCTACCGGTAGAACCCACCCTTTGTTTCTAGGTGGTTTTTGATATTTTAAATTTTTCGATCCACAATGTTTCCACATTATTTTTTTAAATGCTTATTTTTCATCTATTTTCAATTTTTTCTAAAAATATTTTTTATTCAACAATGTTTTTATTCATTTTTTCATGCTTCTTTCAATCTTAAAAATATTTTTTACCATTTACTTTTTTTAAGTTAATATTTTTCATATTATTTTGTCTCCTTAATTAATTTATTGTTCCATACTTTTTAAATATAGTGAAAAAACATCATTTTTAACACATTGTTTACCTTTACTTCAATAAATCGAAAAAAAATGTAGTTAAACAAGGCTACTAGGTAGCATATGCCTGCCGAATATAATAATGAAAGTATTGTTTAAGGAGACAAGGAGTAGGCATGAAATGACTAGATGGAATAAATATTTATTACAATGACATTAGGGGAAGTGAAGGCAACAATAAGACTTCAAAGTTTTTGGCCAATAAGATATTAGATAAATGAGATTTAAAATTTAAAATTAATTATTATTTTTTAAAACTTTAGATAAAGGGGTGTATATTTTATGGTCAACCATAAATTAATAGAAAGTCAAACCTAACTCAACACTACATACCATGCCTATTAGCAGGTATAATAACACTGCTTTTGAATATTTTGCAACAAAATACACATTTTATAGCCATATATAATAAAAAACCTATACATTTTGGTACATATTCCTTAAAATAACATGTCAAATGAAGCATTTTTATGGACATAATTGAACAAAAAAGGTCTAAATTTTATAAAAAAAATATCACTTTCTTTCATATTTTTATACATTTGAAGTTAAAAAATGACAACATATAATAAATTTTTTCAATGTATAGTGATTCACATACAAAAAAAAATGAAAAAAAAAACAATAAAAAGATTCATCACAAAACAACAATAGATACATCTTTATTCTTATTTTAAAATATGAAAGCCAAATCATTATAGTTATAACTCATAAAAAATTTGCAAAATTGAGCATCATATTCAAAGGCATCTTTAAACTAATCAACAATATCATATATCCCAAATTCATCATTCTCAACAGACACATTATCATCTTCTTCGACGTCATTTTGTGCTTCCATTGTGTCATTTTGTTCTTCCATTGGTTCTTTGATATCTACAAGTTCTCCAAAGTGATCATTTCCAATCATTCCTCCTAATGCTAATTGAGGTTCCTTTGACAATTTTGCCACCTTTGATTCACTAAAATCTCCTTTCCTCAAGCCAACTTCTTGCATTTCATCTGGAAGAGTTGGAATAGCATTAATTCTTTGTTGAATAAAACTGCACTGCATTGGGTCACTTTCAATGGCTATGAAATTCATTCCTTTCTGTAGGCAACATGCTAATGTTGTACCTAATCACCAAATACAAAAAAATTAATGAAGTTAGATATTGTAAAAAGACATAAATTAAAAATAATATAAGATTGAAATACGATTTCATAAATATTAGATCATAATTCTTACCTGAACCGGAGAACAAATCCAAAACCCAATCTCCTTCATTTGAAAATTTATCTATAAGATAATTAATTAATGCTTGTGGTTTTTGATAAATGTTAGCCATCTCTCCTTTCAAATATTTTTCCTCATATGTTAGCTTTCTAACCACAACATTGTATACCAATATACTACTAGGAGTCTCTCCATCATTTGCATTGGCAAGAATAGAATTATAAGAATCGTCTTTTGTCTAGGTTGCAAGATGTATACTCTCAAAATCACATTTAAATGATTCTTTCTTGGAGCTCTGAATATTAGGCTTGTGCCTATAACATAAATAAGTGCAAATTCAATTAATTTGTGAATTAATAAAATTGTTTTATAATCTTAATTGTTAAACATACACTTTCAATATCTTACCAAATAAATTTCATCCTTGTCTTTTCTTTCCCTTTGAAGCTTGATAGTACTAATCCTTGTTGTGTGTCTGAATGAAATACTAGAAATCTCAAAAATGGTGATGTTGTAACTTTTGTAAATCCCATAACCACTTTATTGAAATCTTGGTAAGTATAAGGTTCATTATCATATCCAATGTTTTGGATATTATAATCATGAGGGATATCCGCAATAACTAGGGAGTATTCTTTTTTAGGAACAATATTTGCAAGTTTTTCACAATCACCTAATATCATTTTATATTGAACAATGGTCAGCCCATTGAAAATGTAGTGATCAAGGGTGTTATGAAGTTGAACATTTTGAACATGTCTCCTTCTTTCTCTTTCAAACATGGCTTTTTGAATAAAACTTTTGAAAGTTTCAGGTACTCCATCTGCATTCTTCTTTGGCATATTTAATGAAACAAACAAACATATAGTTATATATTTATAACTATTAAAATATAAATAAATTAACTTACAAACGAATAATATGAATGTAATAAATCAACATACATTTTTTAATGAAACAAAAAATTGTTTCAATACTGCTGAAGAGATTGAATCTAGAGAGTTGAGTTTAACATCATCCCAACTTTCTTCAATCAACATCTTGACCATTTTCTCTTGTATTTTCATATACACCTTGTGACTAAATAAAACAAAAATAATATTATTTATTGATATGTTAAACTGAAAAAATTAATTGTCTTATCCTAACATAAATAAAAATAACTCAACATACTTACTTTTTAAATTCATCACACATTTCTTCCATTGACAATTTTCCCGATCTAACATGTGATAATACAGTTATGATAAGTTTATCATCTTTAACTCCTTGTATTGATCTCCAAGGTGTTATAGTCATATCACCGGCAATATTTTTTATGTCAGGACCTGTCTTACTTGTGCCACTTATCAATGGTTTAGCCTTCTTAACTCTCTGATTTTTTATACTAATATTTGTTAGAATTTAATGGATGTGCTCATTTTACCATCGACAATATCACTATTGTCACCCAACCATAGGCCGAAGCCACCCTCCGAGCACCTTAACCTTGACAGAGAATCATTCCGGAAGCAAACCCTAGGCTAGATAGACAAACAAGGGTAGCACACCTTTCTCTAAGGATAGCGCACCAAACAAGAGCTGATCAGATAGTCCAAACCATAACCAAGAGATGGTCCAAGCCAAAACCAAAATCTTCTAGCTACAGCAACTGCAACAACATCTCTCCTCCAAACTTGAGCACAAACTGGGCAACTGCAGTGTGCACAAGTGTTGCTCTATAATTCTGATAATACCTGCTAGAATGAAGTCTGGCCTCCTATATTTATACTAATTCTAGCTAACTGCCTGGGCCGACTTCTCATTCTGGGTGCCTATTTACTTAGTATCTAATATTTCTTCTAGCCGACTTCTTCTCTTGGAGGCTAATAACCTAATACAAATTATCCTCTTGAGTCAACTTGTCTTCTAGGGTTATTAGCCAACTCATTAGGGTTTCTTCTTGCTTCTCGAAATATTCTATTCTCATTAGGTTTACACGTGGAGGTAAATACCTCCTGCAACTACCATAATATCAAAACTCCCTCCTATCTAGGGAGGTATTATAGGTAATGGTCTTGAGCACAAACATACCATTCACTTGGTAGCATCAACATAGTTGTATAGACTATCTCATGACTAGATCATGAGCACCATCATCACCATCATTGTCATCAGTTGCATCATCTCTCGAAACCATACTCCATCTGAGTAATTAGACATGATGTTGGATAAGTCACTCAGGCCATAAAGTGACACAAGAGCCATTCTTCTAATCTGGGCATATGTCCTAGAAGAATAAATGACCTGAACCATTTTCCGTCTGGGAAATCTATGTTCATTGATCATCCATCTAGATGATAATCATTTTCAACACTGCTAATAGTCTTCAAGGAAATCAAAACAATATCATTCAATAGAACACAATTGTGTCTATCCATAGTAGTACACAACTACAATCCAGTGGTACACTACCACACCAAGTAGCACACAGGTACTTGATCAGTGACGTATAGTCACAAACAATGGAACACATCCACCACAGTAGTATACATCTACTGTCTAGAGACATATAGTCTTCATAACAATCATCTGATATCAACCTGCATAGAAACAATGTTATGATATAAACAAAATCATCTAGGCCATTCTTCCACTCACATCTGTGAGATCTGGAAGAGCATCTGCCCTCAGAAGGTCAAACATCAATGATGAGAAATCTGGATTATTCTTCTCAAGTAAGGAAGAATAACTATCCTGATTTTTTAGCCTGGACCATTCCCCACCTTGGGCCATTCCTCTGGCACCAAACAAAGTGCAACCTGGAGAGAATGAGTCTTCCCTAAGGAATTTTTTCCCCTGATTGTTGAACCTAGAACATTCCCCACCCTGGGCCATTCCTCTGGCACTAAACAAAGTGCAACCTGGAGAGAATGAATCCCCCCTAAGGAATGACTATCCTGCACCAACCTCCAAAATGGACCATTCCCCATGTTAACCAAATGGGAAATCACTGTCCAGCGAGGCGGACTAGTCTTCTTGAGTAACCCTCAAGAAGAGAGACTTCCCTAGAACATTCCCCATGTTAACTACAATGGGAAATCGTTGTCTATGGTACATCAACAATCCATCGAACCATTTTCATTATGAAAATTACCGTTCAATCTGGACCATTTTTCGAACTGTAAAATACCTGTCCGTCAGAAATCTCAAACTACTTTTAGAACTGGAAAGGAACTTCTCATCCTGGACCATTTTTCGAACTGAAAAATGATTGTCCATAAATCAATAACACATCAGTACTCCCTCCCAACCTAGGAGTCATATCTTCCTTTTTCAATAAGGAAGTCATCTCCACGAGCTCTAGCTTGAGTACACAAAATCTTTCATCTTGGACAGAAGCTTTACCAAAATGTCTGCTTCTCTGCTCATCTGTGGAGACATATATAGGAGAACCGCTTTTTCCTTTCTGGACTTCATCACATAGAATGTAATGCTTGATCTCAAATGTACTTCAGTTTTCTGGAACACTGGTTTTTCTCTGAAGGCTTCATATAGCTCTGATCAATAAAGTATATCATTGTTGGATTCCTCTTCGGTTCTTGCTAGCTCACAACATCGTGGCAAGAATCAAACTGGAACATATCCAAGTGGTACTTCTTTGGCCATCGTGGGAGTTTTTCATGGATTAGCAATCCATCATCCTGAGCTTCTGAGTAACCATTCTGATACAATATCTTTGTTATAGAAAGTCTTCACTACGCTTCTGTTGTGCATTGGAGATTCTCCACCAAATTATCTTCTTCCATATGTATACAAGGGTCTCTTTCTGGTATACCTCAAAGCTTTGAGGTTTCTCTTCATACACTCTTTGTTCAATTTCTCTGGAGAATAGTCTTTGCCTTTATCTGATGTAAAACTCCAACCCATGGATATTGCAGATGATATAATGACTTATGTAGAGGTATGTCTGGTTTATTGGAACGAGTAATCATCATAGTCTTCTCCCTCCATATGGGAGAACCTCTAGTTGTACATCTCGCAATTCTTTCATTCATAAGTCTTCCATACACTGTTCTTCATCACAAATTCCAGTTCCTCTGCTTGATTGATTTTAGTGAGTTCTTATCAAGCTGTTAATCTTGTGATTCTTGATACAATGACTGATTGTTCTGGATTTTATTTCTTTCTTGGAATCTTCTTGTTCTTCCTCATGTTTCTCTTTAGCTCTTGGGTCCATGGAGTTTCTTATAGATTCCTTTCCCTAGAGATTCCACTTATTTCTTTCATCATAGGATCACGGATGTGGATGGACAACCAGGGATACTTTAAGGCTTCTTTTCAAAGAAGAATTCTTATAAGGTCGAACTGAACACGTACTTCTTTTCTTGGATACTACCATGGATATATACTACATCATATTCAATGGATCATAGGATTATCTCCCTCCTAATCATTGCTTCATGTATGAGTGCATGTTTTTTTTCTTTTTTCTTATGGAAGTATATAATCGGCTCCCTCTATCTAACAGAGTCCATGCTTCCATCTGCATCCTTATTGCCTTCTGCAAAGTGTCATAAGTCTTTCTCTAATTTCCTCTTGATTGTTGACTTCTTTCTGTCTTTGTTTCTTCTAAGTTACTTCAAGATTAATTTTGATTTTGGCTTATCTTGTAATAGATTCCACATGATTTGCTTGATGTATTTCATCATTTCATGTGTATTATCTGACTTGTATAATTATAGCAATCTTTATCTTGTTGTTCTTCCACAAGTATAGTTCTTCTTGGAAAATATTATCTTCTAAGAGATAGATATACAAGATGTGTACAGAGACTATGCAAACAAGATATGTAGAAGAACTAAGAAGAGTATTGTTACCTTGTCTTTAGATGAAGAAGTTTGTTTGATCTTTCTTAGTCTTCTTTGAAGGTTCCTTTTCTTCGACAATTGATGCTTCATGTGTCTCCTTCTTTTTCTTTAGCTTGGGACAATGATTCTTGTAGTGACCATATTTTCGACAGTTGAAGCATTGTATTTCTGACATATTTTTCTCTTGATTTGGCTTCTTCCTTGAGACGAACTTCCTCTTGTTCCTGAAATTCTTGAATCTTGTTGTAAAGGCTTGATCATTGTATTTCTTTTGGGGTTTTTATTTTGCACTAATCCTTGATTATTCTTGTGCACAACAATTCCAAAGTTCTTCAAATGTAGGATACTCCTTCCTTGTGTTCATGCTTGTGGAAAATGCATCCCATGTCTTGGGAAGACCATTGAGTACTATGTTTACCAATTCCATCTCTGAAATGATCTCTTCAATAGCTTGTATTTGACCTCTTAACTGAGAGATCCTCACAAGGTATGATGTTATGCTGTCATCATCATTCATCTTCATGTCACAGAGCTCATTCTTCAGACTCATTACTTGTCCAATGTTTCTGACTGAGAAGAGGTTTGTTAGGGAATCGTACATCTTCTTCGATGAGTCAATATGGGAGATGTAGGGTATCAAGTGGTATTTTATAGAGTCCACTATGATACTCATGGCATTGATGTCACTGTCTTTGAACTTTTCCATAACCACAACGTTTTGTGGTTCTTTCTCTTTTCCTTCTTCAAACTTTGGTTTCATGATCTTTCCTTTCACGATATCCAACAATTTATTCTTGGCAAGGATGAGGTCAATCCTTTTCTTCCACGCTCTGAAGTTAGAAGCTCCATGTAACTTGTTTTCTGACTTCATGGAGTAGTTCATGGCTTCTTTGACTTGGCCAATCCTAGATTTGACCAAAAACTCAAACTTGATGTCTTGGCTTGCTGAGAGTACCAGAAGATGCGTTAGGCTAGGGCACACTGGTCTACATGGAAATTAGGTCAATCCCTTAACTTAAGGTGCCTCAACGAGAGGATTAGGGTTTCTGCAACTACACCTACTAGTAACCCTAGCGGTAGTACTTTGGTGATTGTTCATGCTAGAAACCCTAGCGACAATTCTTCAACGAGCTTAATATCCTTATGGCTATGCTTCCTTCCAGCCATTAGACTGAATGAAGGAGGCGTGGGCCCATAACCTGTTAGAATTTAATGGATGTGCTTGTTTTACCATCGATAATATCACTATTGTCACCAAACCATAGGTCGAAGCCACCCTCCGAGTACCTTAACCTTGACAGAGAATCATTCTAGAAGAAAACCCTAAGCTAGATAGCCAAACAAGGGTATCTCACCTTTCTCCAAGGATAGGCACCAAACAAGACCTGATCAGATAGTCCAAACCATAACCAAGAGATAGTCCAAGCCAAAACCGAAATCTTCTAGCTGCAGCAGCTGCAACGATAACTCTCCTCCAAACTTGTGCACAAACTGGGAAACTATAGTGTGCACAATTGTTGCTCTGCAATTCTAAGAATGCCTGCCAGAATGAAGAGTGGCCTCTTGTATTTATACTAATTTTGGCTAACTATCTGGGCTGACTTCTCATTCTGGGTGCCTATTTACTTAGTATATAATATTTCTTCTGGCTGACTTCTTCTCTTGGAGGCTAATAACCTAATACAAATTATCCTCTTGAGTCGACTTGTCTTCTAGGGTTATTATCCAACTCATTAGGGTTTCTTCTTGCTTCCCAGAATATTCTATTCTCGTTAGGTATACACATGGAGGTAAATACCTCCCGCAACTACCATAATATCAACAATATTTTCCCATGGAGTGAAGATCTCATCTATCAAATCCCATACCTGTCCAGTTCTAAATCTCAATTGAAAATAATTATCCACAACTCTAAATATATCACTTCCTTTGATATTCTTTTCTTTTGTATTTTTATCATCAAGTGGGAATCTTATTTCCATACAACATTGCTTCTGAAACTTAACATCAACATTTGATCTTTCCCCGCGACATATTTCATAAGATTCATTATGGATAAATATCACCCTTTGAATGAAGGTCATAAACATTGTGTACTCATTGTATGTGTTATGATCCCATGCCAGTAACTTTGCTTATGAATCTATTAAACCAACATAAATTATGCATTTGGCTGTCTCAAAAAGAGGATTATTGGGACATTCTTGCATCAATTCTCTTCTAGCCTCTGCATAATGATTTCCTCCAATCACATAATATTTGTAGTCAAAACATTTTGATCTATCAAATTCTTCCCTCGTAGTAACTTCCACTGGGTCAACAAGAACTAGGTAGTCAACCACATGTGCATATGGATTGTACCTAATCAATGCTTTCAAATAGTGAATATGCAAATGATGCAGTTTTATAATTTGATATTTTTCCTACCCTTTTGTGGGTTTATAAAGTTGTTTCACATTCAACTGAAATGTGTGGCCATCATCAACTAATATTGTCGTCCTCATTCTATTTCGAATGTCATTTTGTGTTGTTTTCATAATACCATCCTCTAGATCAACACCTGGTGTTATTATTTCTCTGTTACATTTAGGACTTTCACTATAATACTCTGAGATAACGATGGCTTCTTGAACATTATCAACATTTGTTTTCTTCCTCTTATGATTTATATGTGTTTCATCTAAATCAATGTTTTTTCATAATCAATAGGAATAGACACATCATCAACCATCGTTCTTTTGTGTTTATCTTGTTTGTTCTTTTTGCGAGGAGTGATAACCTCATTGGAACCAATCTCAACAAAATATTCATTTGGGGTTTCCTCATTTTTCAAATGTAACCCTTTTTGGATTTCTAGAATGAGGATTTTTCTTTCTTCTTTCATATTCTTCTCTGTCTACTATTGTTGGTTCAACCTCCATTACTTTTTGTTTTATTTTCCTCTCTTCTTGTGTCTTTTTAATATGAAAAGCGTTGATGACATCCATGAATCATTATCTGTAGAGTAAATCCCCACTAACATATGTTATAATAATAATGTCATAGGGAGGGTGAGCATTTGTATCATTCTATGTTCTCAGAGAGAAGGGATGGATTTGTTAGATAAAGAAGATCTTATTTCTGAGACATCAACAAATTGTCTGCATACCTCTTATGTTGATACTAGGAAATGTCATAGGAATGTTTGTAATGCAAATGAGGCATCACATTTTTCAGCTAGTCATAATTTTGATCATAGTGCAATAAATTTTATTCAATATGTTCTGCATGAAAGTCCTAAATCAGAGCACTTTGAAGGTATCGATGATGAAGAGGAGGAATATGATGGTGATAAATCTGGTCAACGGTTTAATAGTAATGAAAATAATCAAAATGTAGGTCAAATTGGAGACTATGATCAACGTTTAAATGATTGGGATGAAAATTTTCCTCCAAGTGAGGAGTTTCATGGTACCAATGAAGATTTCCAAGGCACTAATGAAAATGATGGAGAAATTCCCTAAAGTGGAAATTTTAAAAGCAGTGAAGATGATTATGACAATGGTAGACACTATTTCCTGAGTGGGGAATTTAAAGACAACGATGTTGGTGATTATGAATTTCCTCCAAGTGAGGATTTTGAAGGTACTGATGAAGTGTTTCCTCCAAGTGAGGATTTCCAAGGCACGAATGAGGATGAAGAAGAATTTCCCCCAAGTGGGGATTTTAAAAGTAATGATGATGATTATGGAAATGTTGGACATTCTTTCTCAAATGAGGAATTTAAAAGAAGCAATGTTGGTGCTCATGATTTCCCTCCAAGTGAGGATTTTCAAGGTACCGATGAGGATAATGAAGATTTTCCTCAAAGTGAGGATTTTCAAGGTACCGATGAGGATAATGAAGATTTTCCTCAAAGTGAGGATTTTCAAGCCAGTAATGAGGATGATGAATAATATCTCTCAAGTGGTGATTTTCAAAGTAGTGAAGATGATTACGTCATTGGTGGTCACTCTTTCCCGAGTAATAAATTAAAAAACAACAATCTTGATGTTGATTTTCCTCCAAGTGAGGATTTTCAAGATAATGTTGAATTTCAAGGCAGTAAGAAAGATGGTGAGAATTTTCACTCAAGTGAGGATTTTGAAAGCAATGAAGATGATTATGTCAATGGTGGACACAATGTTGATGATAATTTTCCTCCAAATGATTATGTTGATGATGATGTTCTCAATTATTCAATTGCAACAAATGAGGGTGATAGACATTCTAGTTCAGTGTCCTGACAATGTTTTGTTTGATACTCCTTGTGGTGATAAGGAAAATCCTTCTAGTGAGGATGATGAAATAGTGGAGACATTGCAAAGAAACATTGTGTCTAGGACCATGATTATACCTTTTTATATCAATCCAAATCATTCTAGTTATACAAGGTCTAGGAAAGAATTTCTCACTAAATCAATTTCCATAAGTGAATTGATTTCAAGTGAATGTTGTCAAAAGAATTGTTTGAAAAACATGAACTACATGTATGCCTTGAGTAAAAGGAAGATATATGTGTCAATGAATAAGAGCATGCAAAATTCATATTTGATGGGGTGCATGATATCCACCAATACATGATATGATTATCGCATTGGGAATATTTTACTTTGCAAAAAGGCTTTAAAAAAAATCACTCAATTGGTAATCTTCATCTATCAAGAATCCAGACAAGGTTGGAAAAAGATCCTTCATTTTATTCAAAGGTACATCATGGACGAGAGAGTGGGTCATTCACAAACACTACATTGTCATGGATGCGTGATTTCTTTTCCAAACATGAAGAGTGTATGTCAGATAGAGACACAATACATATTCCAGGTAATTTTTCAAGGAGGAAAATCTACAACTTGTACAAAGGATACGCTGAAGGTGTTGAAGGAAATGGTAATTTTATTACATATGCATATTTTACAAGAATATGGAAGAAACAATTCAACAATGTTTGTATTCCTAAGAAGTCAAGGATGATGATTTGTAGTATATGTACTACTCTTAAATCAAGAAGAGATAAATATGAAGGGGAAAAAAGAGGTATGTATTTACTATTTTTTTTTTTTTTAATTGAATAGTTATCAACTATGAAAACATACGATCAATATTTTCATTTTATCCCATGTGCAGATTCCATAGTCAAAGCATTTCAAGAACATCAGAATCAACAATCAAGTGAAATACAAAAGTTGTACAAACATCGAAAGAAGTGTTATGATGCTTCAAATAAATATTTAGCTATAATAATTGATGGCATGGACCAGAAGAAAACACTTCTACCACATTTTGTCCGTACACCCAAAAGTTTACAGGAAGAGAATTTCATTCCATTTCACTTGGTTGGTTGTATGGTTTTCAATGGAAAAATGTGTCCAAGGGTTTACTTCATGGCTCAAAATATTCATAATGATGCAAATCTGACCATCCCCATAATTCATCATGTGTTCACTCACTGGTCTGGAAATCTTCCTCAAGTTCTCTATCTGCAGTAGGACAACACTAGTCATGAAAATAAAAATCAAATTTTGTTTGGATATCTAAGCATGCTTGTTGAAATGAAAATCTTTCAAAAGGTGAAAGTTGGTTTTCTTCTTGTTGGACACACTCATGATCATATTGATCAAATGTTCAATCCTTTTTTCAGTAACATTGAAGAGAAAAAATGTTGGAAGCCTACCATCATTGATTGAATGTATCAAGAAAGCATACATTCAAGACCCTGTTTTTCATATATTAGAAGAAATTGTTGACATGCGAAGATTTATTTAGGGATCGCATCGTGAAGAAAAATGTATTGAACAACTTAATGACATTAGCTTCCAACATCAATTTTGTTTCAAAAAAATTGATGGGAAAACACTTATATGGGGAAAGCAGTGTTCAACTACTACAGAATGGGGGCCTTCATCAGGTTTATCATTTTTGAAGTTCATTCCAGATCGTCCAATTTTTGCATCAAAGTTATTATTTTTACAATCAGTTTTTGAAATCCATAATGCACGTAGGTGTAATAGAGATATAGATTATTCTAAATGCATGGAAGAAATAAAAAGGTCCATTAAGGATACATATGAGTACTTTGATGTTGTTGATTCTGTCTGGTGGGAGTCTTTTTTCAATAGTCAAAGTGACATAATTTCAAGCTGAACAAATGAAGATACAATGTTGAGGACTCCATTTCATTGGCCACAAAATATGTCAAACGAATCTGAAGAAACAAACATTGTTGAAGTTCAACAAGAATCTTAAGGTGCTATTGAGGTTACACAAGCAAAGGAAAGATAAATGTATATTGGTTCACGAAGGTCATGTGCACAACGTGAAGCCATGGAATACCTTTACATGGGTCCAGTACAAGATATTAAGGAGGGTAGCATGATTGCAATTTTAGCGACTGGAGATCCACACAGTTATTCATTCTAGATAGGAAAGGTTATAAAGATTGAGAAATAAAATGATGATGTTATTGCAATTGAAGTGCATTGGTATGCAACAAGTACACACCCATTCAATGGTGTGTACAAGCCAGAGATGGTGGTTGAGAAACATGTCAATAGAAAGAGAAAAAGAAAGGATCAAAATACAACTCGTCGTCGCACTGACCTCTTAAAATTAGATGATGTTGGCATACTTGTTTATGACTTCAATTTGACAAAGAGAGGAACTCTTTGCTCCAAGGCAACAAAGATTATCAAGAGATTGTTGCCAAAGAAATAAATGCAAGATGGGAGTCTGTTTAACCTAGTCGTAGATCTAAAAGGCATTTGACATCTGAAATGTTGGACATGCATGTAGACTCAGATGGTGCATTCATCGACAATAGAGAAGAGTATGGATCATCTACATTTTCATCCAAACATTCATATGAAGACAATGTAGACTCTGATGGTATTTCAAAAACCATGAGTCAATCTAAATAAGTGTATGAAACATTTTATGCATTTTTTATCCATATGATGTTTGTATGGTAAGTAGAAATGAGCATTGAACTTACATATGATCTTACATGAAGTTATGAATCTTTTGTTATGTTTTATGAATGATATATTTTTTATTATGGATAATACAATAAAATTTCTTAGCTCATATGTTTTGAATATGGACAATATAACAATATTTTTAAGAAATTATTTATGTTTCATTCAATGTAACTTGTATTTACTTTTTTATTATTATAAGTAAAAAAATTATTAAAAAGTGACGTTGAATTTTTAAAGTATATTGTGATATTTTCATGGCATTACCTATTACCTTGTGCTTTGCCTGATAATAAGACTTAAAAAGTAAACATTTAAGGGTTGATTTTATTATTTTGTTTATAGTAATGATGAGTTTTTTTACCACATTATAAAAATGTGTCATTTTCATACTCCAATTTTAGAATGGGTGCTACTTGTAGTAGTACTTTTCAATTTGATGGTTGATTTTGAGGTTTTGGTTTTAATGGTACCAAGTGATAAAAATACGATTTCAAATGATCTCAAAATTTAATGTTTTGAAAAAAATAAATCAAAAACATTTTTTTTTAGGTGTTGATTTTAAGGTTTTTCTGAGCTACTGTCCGAGTTTTGAAGGCCATGTTTGAAAAATGTTGTAATGTTGACCCCATTTTAAAAAAAATGGTGCTACCAGTAGCACCATTTTTTGATTTGGGGGTTGATTATGATGTTTTTTATGCAAAAATATGGGTTTTTTGGGCCAGAGTTCTCGTTTTGAGGTCACAACTCTCATTAAGTCGGTAACTATGTTTATGCCAAATAGATGTTCCTTATGGACCAATTAACGAGTGTGAAAGAAACAAGGTCATTTAGAGATATTTTTCTTGTTTAGGGAGTCTGAAAAGGGATTAAAAAAGACTCCAAGGGGTTTTCTTTTTCGTAAATAATCTCCAAGACCCGAAAAAGTGATAAACCAAAACCAGGGAGAATGGCCATTTTTCGCAAATTTAGTCCCTCGGGCTCAAAAAAGGGTTAAACTTACACCTGAGAATACTCTCCTAGCGAACTGTAGCTCATTGGGCGTACATTTTTCGTACAATTATCTATCTGGACCAAAAAAAGGGTAAAATATCATTGGACAGATGTGCCTTTGAATTTCACTTTGACGAGCATGAAGGGCAACAAGATCGCTCGACAATCTTTTCAATTTTAGAGAATCTGAAAAGAGCTTAAAAACAACTCCAAGGGGGCTCATTTTCTTATGTAATCTAAATGAGGCCAAAAATGATAAATAATTTCTCATTAGATGTCACTTTCATAGTTTAAGTGAGCATCAAAGAAAACAAACCATGCTCTTGGGGAGTCCCTCGGGTATAGGCCAAAAAAAAGATGAAGAAGAAGGATGAGGCTTCAACACAAAGTCATGGCAGGACTAAACATGACTCACGTGCCTATGAAGTACTTCAACATGGGCATCAAATGGAAAACAAGGCTCTAACTAGTATGCCCATGGAAGGAAGGCTCTACCACATAAAGTACGACACACTAATCAACAAGGAAGGTTAGTGTGGCAATTCAGTGCGATCGATCATCAGGCCAAAAGAACCAGGAAACGGATAATGCAACAATGAAAGTAGGGAAACTTAAGATCATCTAACCTATATGTCAATTTCGAGGTCAATACCTGTTGTTGGAGCAAGCATTTTTGGGAGAACAACGCAACAAACGAGACAGATTTGACCAAAAAGGAGAGTGCACCATATTTTAAGGAAAAACAACGCGTGTGACAGGAGTTGCGGAAATCCGTCATAGATGTGGATAAACCTAGCCATGTTAGGGTTAGGGTTTTGGAATGTATTGTAAGGTTTTTTAACCCATTTTTGTAGTATAAATGGAAGAGGTTTAAGGTAGACTGAGGCATCTAATCTTTGTCATATCTCTTGGGGGGAACTATTTTGAAGAACCTATTTTGGAGTCCTTGTTGAGTTGAAGTTTGTTTTGAGAGTTGTAGAACTCACATGGAGTCAAATTGGAGATGTATTGAGGGTCAGGTCGCAAGATGTGGAGCTTGGTGCGATCCTGGTCCGCCACACTACTCTCTATTATCCTATGATGTAATACACACAACACCTTTTTGATGAATAAGAAAGAAGCATAAGATTTGTGTGGACATAGCCCCAAGGAGGGTGAACCACGATAAAACTCTGTGTGCAATATGTCTGAATGCCTTACTATTTCTGCAGTTATGATTGAATGGTTAGATAGATGAATGGATGGTTTTACTTACAGCACGCACTAGAATAGATATACAGAATGAATGTTATGAATGAATGAATGAATGGATCTCATGAATACTGTAACATAATGCATGTTTAAGTAGAAATAGAAGTAAGAAAAACAACCACAATCCATTCTATGACTGCAGACACCTGCGTCCTGCAGTCACCCATAAACCATTTCGGGTCAGACTGTGTTGTGCACTATGTCCGTGGTGTAACCTTTTGGTTTACCAGAAGGGCTGATGGTGAAAAGGGTTTTGTTGGAGAACTAAGGTAGAACCTATTAAAATATGAAAGATGTGTGCTAGTTTTACCATTGACAATACCCTTGTCACCGAACCATAGGCCGAAGCCACCCTCCGAGCACCTTAATCTTGACAGAGAATCATTCCAGAAGAAAACCCTAGCCTAGATAGCCAAACAAAGGGTAGCGCACCTTTCCCCAAGGATAGTGCATCACAAAGAGCTGATCAGATAGTCCAAACCCTAGCCAAGAGATAGTCCAAGCCAAAACGTAACTGCTAGCTACAGCAGCTGCACTGACAGCTCTCCTCAAACCTGCGCACAAGACTGGGTACTGCAATGCGCACCAGTTGCTGCTTTGCAATTCTGAGACTGTGACAAATGAGCACTGGCGCCCTGTATTTATAGTAATCTAGAAGACTTACTGGGGCCGACTTCTCCTTATGGGTACTGTCTGTTCAGTATATTATTATTTCTTCTGGCCGATTTCTTCTCTTGGAGGCTAATAACCTAATATAAATTATCTTCTTGAGCCGACAAGTCTTCTAAGGTTATTAGCCAACTCATTAGGGTTTCTTCTTTCTTCCCGGAGTAT
The DNA here is from genome assembly GCA_009831015.1 of Picea engelmannii. Taxonomy (NCBI): domain Eukaryota; kingdom Viridiplantae; phylum Streptophyta; class Pinopsida; order Pinales; family Pinaceae; genus Picea; species Picea engelmannii. The sequence continues at coordinate 170,887 of ML792970.1, read as the reverse complement.
TATATTCTCGCCAGGTTCACACATGGAGGTAAATACCTCCCGCAGATACCATAATATCAACACTCCCTCTTAGCTAGGGAGGTATTGCAGGTAATGGTCTTGAGCACAAAAACATACCATTCACCTAGTAGCATCAACATAGTTGTATAGACTAGATCATGAGCACCATCATCATCATCACTGTCATCAGTTGCATCATCTCTCGAAACTATACTCTATCTCAGTAATCAGACATGATGCTCACTCCACAGAGTGATACAAGAGCCATTCTTCTAATCTAGAAGAGTAAATGCTTTGAACCATTTTCCGTCTGGAAAATATTTGTTCATCATTCATCTGGCTGATGATTATCTCCAATAAACAGTTGATAGTCTTCAAGGTAATCAGAACAAAAATAGAACACAACTGTGTCTATCCATAGTAGTACATAACTACAATCCAGTAGTACACTACTACACCAAGTAACACACAAGTACTTGATCAACAACATATAGTCACGGACAATGGAACATATCCACTACAATAGTATACATCTACTGTCTTTATAACAATCATCTAATAACAACCTGCACAGAAACAATGTTATGATATAAACTGAATCATCTGAGCCAATCTTTCACTCACATATGTGAGATCTGAAAGAATATTTGCCCTTGGAGTAGAACAATGAGATATCTGGACTATTCTTCTCAAGCAAGGAAGAATAACTGTCTTGTCTTCTGAAACTGGACCATTCCCCACCCTGGGCCATTCTTCCTACACTAATCAAAGTGCACCCTAGAGAGAATGTATAAACCCTAAGGAATGTTTGTCCCTGATTGTTGAGCCTGGACCATTCCCCACTCTGGGCCATTCCTCCTACACTAATCAAAGTGCACCCTGGAGAGAATGTATAAACCCCAAGGAATGATTGTCCAGACCATTTCCTCTGTTAACCACAAGAGGAAAAGAATGTTATGTATCAACTTCCAAAACGAACCATTCCTCATGTTAATCACAATGAGAAATCGTTGTCTGGCGAGGCGGGCCAATCTTCTTGAGTAACCCTCAAGAAGAGAGAGTGCCCTAGACCACTCCCCATGTTAACCACAATAGGAAGTCATTGTCTATGATACATCAGCAATCTGGACCATTTCCCATGTTAACCACAATGGGAAATCGTTGTCTGTCAGAAATCTCAATCCACTTTCCGAACATGAAAGCATCTGTCCAAGATGGACTATTTTTCAATCTTGAAAATGAATGTCTTCAATAATATTTTCAATGCTCCCTCCCAACATGGGAGTCATCTCTTCCTTTAATAAGGAAGTCGTTTCCATGAGCTTCAGTTTGAGTACACAAACTCTTTCATCTTGGATAGAAGTTTTACCAAAATGTATGCTTATCTGCTCATCCGTGGAGATATGTATTGGAGAACCACTTTCTCCTTTCTGGACTTCATCACGGATAATGTAATGCTTGATTTCAAATGTACTTTAGTCTGGAACACTGTGAAGGATTTATGTAGCTCTGAACAATAGAGTATATCAAAGTTGGAAAACTGTAACATATCCATGTGGCACTTCTTCTGTCATCATGAGATCTGATCTACTGAGTAATCATCTTGATGTTATAGGAAATCTTCACCATGCTTCTGCTGTGCACTGGAGGTTCTCCACCAAGTTATCTTCTTCTATCTGCATACTTGTCTCTTTCTGGTATGCCTCAAAGTCTTGGGATTGCTTCTTCATACGCTCTTTATTCAATTTCTTTGGAGAATATTCTTTGCATTCATTTGATGTAGAACTCCAACTTATGGATGTTGCAGATGATATAATGACTCATGTAGAGATAAGTCTGGTTTACTGGAACAAATAATCATCATAGTCTTCTCCCTCCATCTGGGAGAACCTCTAGTTTTGGATCTCGCGATGCTTTCATTCATAAGTCTTCCATACACTGTTCTTCATCACGACTTTCATTTCCTCTGCTTGATTGTTTTTATTGAGTTTATATCAGGCTGGTAATTTTGTGATTTTTGATACAATGACTGGTTATTCTGGTTTCTCTTTCTTTCTTGGAATCTTCATGTTCTTTCTCATGTTTTTCTTTATCTCTTGGGTCCATGGAGTTTCTTATAGATTCCATGCCCTAGAGATTCCACTTCTTCCTTTCAACATAGGATCATGGATCTGGATGGACAACCAGGGATACTTTAAGGCTTCTCTTTGAAGAAGACTTCTTCTGAGATTGAACTGAACACATATTGTCTTTCATGGTTCCTATCATGGATATATATACTTCATCATCTTCAATGGATCATAGGATTAGCTCCCTCCTAATCCTTGCTTCATGTATGAGTGCATATAATCGGCTCCCTCCGTCTAACAAAGCCCACGCTTCCATCTACATCCTTATTGTCTTCTGCAATATATAATTGGCTCTCTTGTCTAACAGAGTCCACGCTTTCGTCTTGTTGTCTTCTACAAAACATCATAAGTCTTTTTCCAATTTCCTCTTGATTGCTGACTTCTTTCTGTCTTTGCTTCTTCTAAGTCTCTTCATGATTGATTCGACTTATCTTGCAATAGCTTCCACATGATTTGTATTTCATCATTTCATTTGTATTATCTAATGGTATCCATTCTTACCTTGTTGTTCTTCTATAGGTATAGTTCTTCTTGGAACACATTATTTTCCAAGAGATAGATATACAAGATATGTACAGAGACAATGCAAACAAGATATGTACAAGAAACAAGAAGAGTTTTGTTACCTTTAGAAGAAGAATTCTCTTCCATCCTGCTTAGTCTTCTTTGTAGGTTCATTTTTTTCGGCAATTGATGCTTCATGTTTCGCCTTCCTTTTCTTTAGCTCGAGACAATGATTCTTGTAGTGACCATACTTTCGACAGTTGAAGCAATTGTACTTTTGAAATGTCTTTCTCTTGATTTGACTTCCTCCTTGAATCAAACTTCCTTTTGTTCCTGAAATTATTGAATCTTGCTGTGAAGGCTTGATCATTGTACTTCTTTTGGGGTTTCTCTTTTGCACTGATCCTTGATTCTTCTTGAGCACAACAAGTCCAAAGTTCTTCAAATGTGAGATACTCCTTCCTTGTGTTCATGCTTGCGACAAATGCATCCCATGTCTTGGGAAGACCATTGAGTACTATGTTTACCAATTCCTTCTCTGAAGTGATCTTTTCAATAGCTTGTAGTTGATCTCTTAACTGGGAGATCCTCACAAAGTATGATGTTATGTTTTCATCATCAATCATCTTCATGTCATGGAGCTCATTCTTCAGACTCATAACTTGTCCAATGTTTCTGACCGAGAAGAGATTTGTTAGGGCATCATACATCTTCTTTGATGAGTCAAGATGGGAGATGTAGGATATCAAGTGGTCTTTGATAGAATCCACTATGATACTCATGGTATTGATGTCATTGTCTTTGAACTTCTCTATAGCTGCAACGTTTTGCGGTTCCTTCTCTTTCCCTTCTTCAAACTCTGGTTTCACGATATCCAACACTTTATTCTTGGCAAGGATGAGATCAATCATTGTCTTCCACGCTCTGAAGTTAGAAGCTCCATCTAACTTGTTCTCTGACTTCATAGAGTAAGTCATGGCTACTTTTACTTGGTCAAACCCTATATTTGACCACAAACTCAAACTTGACGTCTTGGCTTGCTGAGAGTACTGGGAGATGCGCTAGGCTAGGGCGCACTGATCTATCCGGAGATTAGGTCAATCCCTTCACTTAAGGTGCCTCAATAAGAGGATTAGGGTTTCTGCAACTGCTCCTGCTAGTAACCCTAGCGACAGTGTCTTGAAAGTTGCTTCTGCTAGTAACCCTAGCGGCAGTGTGTTGGAAGTTGCTTCTGCTAGTAACCCTAGCGACAGTTCCTCAGCGAGCTCAATATCCTAGCGGCTATGTTTCCTTCCAACGTTTAGACTGAATGAAGGAGGTGTGGGCCCATAACCTGTTAGAATATGAAAGATGTGTGCTCGTTTTACCATTGACAATACCCTTGTCACCCAACCATAGGTCGAAGCCACCCTTCGAGCACCTTAACCTTGACAGAGAATCACTCTGAAAGCAAACTCTAGGGTAGATAGCCAAACAAAGGGTAGCGCACCTTTCCCCAAGGATAGCGCACCTTTCCCCAAGGATAGCGCACCTTTCCCCAAGGATAGCGCATTACAAAGAGCTGATAAGATAGTCCAAACCCTAGCCAAGAGATAGTCCAAGCCAAAACGTAAATTCTAGTTGCAGTAGATGCACCGACAGCTCTCCTCAAACCTGCGCACAAGACTGGGTACTGCAGTGCGCACCAGTTGTTGCTCTGCAATTTTGATACTGTGACAAATGAGAACTGGCGCCCTGTATTTATAGTAATCTGACAGACTTACTGGGGTCGATTTCTCCTTCTGGGTACTGTCTGTTCATTATATTATTATTTCTTCTGGTCGACTTCTTCTCTTAGAGGCTAATAACCTAATATAAATTATCTTCTTGAGCCGACAAGTCTTCTAGGGTTATTAGCCAACTCATTAGGGTTTCTTCTTTCTTCCTGGAGTACTCTATTCTCGTCAGGTTCACACGTGGAGGTAAATACCTCCCCCAGCTACCATAATATCAACAGAACCTGGGTCAGCCCATACGTCCAACATCTATTAGAATGGATCGATACGATGAACAAATGTCAAAGAAAAAAAAATGTCTCCAAGATCCTGCATATAAGGCCAATAACACTCATCCAGAGGTTAATAAATACAATATAGATAGAAACTTCGAAAAATAAGAGGTGCTATCGAATACAAAACTTGAAAACAACAAACCTGGACTATACAATATGATACAAGGCATCACACAGCCTTACAACTCGTGCATAGTACTGGTTCAAGTAGAGCCCACTGCTAGGCTCTTACCAAGAGTCTCTTCGGTAGTCAACCTGAAAAGTCTCCCAAAAGGGAAGAAAACACAAACCACAGTGTAAATCTTCCCACGGTATATAATCCGTAGTCATGGCTTCAAGGATAGCCTCCTCTGAAGGCAATTTAATATTCGAGAAATCATGCGAACGAGGAGGGTCAACAGTCCCGAAGGGAAAAGCAAACTAACCATATTCCATATAACAATGGAGGTTATGGCCAGGACCGACAAAGTCTATCAGCGAAGAATCACAAGCACAAGGGCTTGATGATCTACAAACAACGAGATTAGACTCGAAAGAAAACTCAAGATCACTCAGACCAAGAGGGGGAAGCAAGGGCTCCCATGTCCCCATTGGATAAACCAAAGGATCAATTGCTGAGAGCAAGTCTCGAGAAGGAAAACATGAGTGAACAAGTTCCTACTCATGAGCAACTGAACATCGAGGATAAGACGCCACATAATTTACCTATGGCAGGGTAGAGTCTACACGAATACTAGGAACATATAAAGGGGCAGCCTGAACTAACGTCGAATTAGGATGGTGATTATCAAATGCCCATTGGTCGATAATGGCAATGCTTCCATTGTGAGGGAAATGCATCACCCGGAAGAGAGTAGACACCACAACGTTCATAGCACATACATAATCACACTCGAGAAACATATTGAAATCTAATGGGCCTTGCACCACTATAACATCGACAAGGACAGTCTTCCCACCTAACGAGATAAGCCACCGAGGAAGAATCCCCAAATACTCACTAAGACGTATGTCAAAAGCCAATAGTTCATGCAAAGTAGACACAAGCTCGGGAGAGCCCAAAGCTTGCCAAGTCGAGGAGGATAAAATACTTCTGGAGGTTCCTTCATCCACAATACATCGGTAAATGTTTTTTGAATTAACTTCAACCCTTATTTGAAAGGGTGCAGAAGAAGGAAAGTGAGGCTCAACAAGGTCATTCCAATCAAAGGAAACCATCTTAGGACTTGGAGGGGGTGTGCTCGAAGTGAGCGGAATGCCCCCTTGTTCTGAAAGTACTGACTAGAAATGCTAAAAACATAGTCAATAGACACATCACTCCCCATCAGAAGAGTGGGATCAGCCAAATATTGCATCGGCATGACCACTTTGGTAGACTCCACACTCTCCAAGAGAAGAGTGGGATCGACCAAAGATTACATCGGCACAACCACTTCCTCAACCACTGGCTGAATAGGTTGTGAAACAACATGGTTTGAAGGCGGGTCACCCCCCAAAAGAGGAGTGGGATCAGCCGAAGATTGCATCGACACGACCACTTCCTCAACCACTGGTTGAATAGGCTACGAGGAAACCAAAGAAGAATCAGAATCATAAGAGCTTGCAGACATGGACCGCAATCTTCATGCCTCTGGAATGTCAGGACACATATGAGTAAGGTGATCTCCCTTTTTATATAGAGAAAAGATAGTTAATTGGTTGTCAAAAGGGCTACAAGAGGTAAGATGGTTGTGCAACTTAACATAGCCCGTAAACTCCGCTCGAAAGCGAGGAACTTTTTAATTTTTACAACTTTTTAGAGTATACACGGGTTGTCAAGCATGCAGCTAGCGTATGTACACGCGCTGCATATGTAACAGGGCGCTTACACCATGCAAAAAGATGTGTTTTTAAAGAGGAACCTCAACAAAAGTGGTTGGAAAAGGTGTAAATGAATAGGCCAATGTCAAAAATGCATAGTAGTGGCATTTTGAGCTATAACAAAGTGTGTGTTGAAAACTAGGGTTTCCAAAGATAGGTCTTTCAAGCAAATCAAAGAGACTTTACAAAGACAAATTAATGGTGTAAAGAGACAAAGGAACAACCTAAAGGCCTAGGTAAATGTTAGGCTAGTCGTTGGAGGGTCCAAGTCATACAAATTAGTCATACCACATAGTCTGACTCTGTATCATGGGTTCTGTAAGACTATACCACAAATTTTTAGGCCCAAAATGCCTCTCTCTTGCACGTGTTGTGTAACACATACGTGATACCCTTTTAGGAATCCACCATACACTCTCTGCCAAAAGATTGGGAAGGGTTAAGAAGGTTTGGCTCATTTTCATTGCATTAATAGCAACCCAAAGAGGATTTGAGTTGTCATGGACCTGGAAGGAAGTACCTTAAGTGATTATGGACCCAATCGGGGGTTTACACTTCCAATTGAATCCCTAAAGTTAGGAAATACCCCAAATGAGTTACTCAAGAGTCAAAGTGAACCAAATCAACGACTAAGGGGTCGAGACAAAATGGGAGAAGGTTGTCAAGGGTCATACCAAACCGAGCCTAGATATCCCTAAAAGGTCATGCATCTAGGCTAAGGTAGGGGGAACTCAAGGAATGTAGTCCATCACAAAAGAATAGTCTAGATAAATATTGTATCATCATCTGGTGGGTCGGGTATGAATATAGGAGTGGACCATAGATTGTACCTCTAGGTGGGTAGGCATATGTGAGTACTTAAATTCAAATCTTATATGCTACAATACTCCAGTGCATGATTGTAAATGATAGGCTACTTGTTTCCTCCCTTGCATAAGCACTGCTCCCATTGCATATATCAATGCATCTATTTCAATCTCAAATAGCTTTTGTAGATTGAGTAGGGTTAGGACTGGTGCTTCATAAACCTTCCCCTTTAATTTGTGGAACACAAACTCTTTTTTCATACCACACAAATTTCTTGTTCTCTATTGTAAGGGCATGTAGAAGGGTTGCAACATATGAGAAATGGGCAATGTCAAATATTGTGTTGCTTCCATGAAGCTCTATGCTTCAATGACATTGCTTGGTCTTGGCAATTTCATGATAGCTTCAATCTTTTTTGGGTCAATTATCATTTCTTGTCCACCTAATAAAAATCCAATGTATATCAAGCACTGTTTTGCAAATTTGCATTTCTTGAAATATTGTAGTAGGTTATCTTCCAAAGGGTCTTTAGAACTTGTTGCAAATGTTGGAGATGCTCCTCCCATGTACTATTGAATATTAAGATATCATCCAAGTAAATAATAACAAAAGAGTCAATGGAAGGTCTAAGTACCTCATTCATTCTCATGAAAAAGGTTGGTGCACTACACACTCCGAAGTGTAGTACCAACCATACCTACAAGCCTTGCTTGGTCTTGAATGATATCTTTCATATGTATTCCTCCTTCATTCGTACTGGGTGATAGCTGAATTTAGATCTAGCTATGTGAAGTATTTAGCTTGTTGCAATCAGTCCAGCATGTCATCAATTTAAAGTACTGGAAACTGTTCTTGATAGTGATCTTGTTTAATGCTCAATAATATACACACATCCTCCAAGAACCATCCTTCTTTGGCACTAGGACAATGGGTGATCCATATGGAGATGAACTAGGTCTTATTACACGTTTGTACAACAATGTCTGAATCTGTTTCTTAATTTCTTCAAACTCCAACAATGAAGTCCTGTACAACCCAAGTTGGGTAAAGGTGAATCAAGCAGCCATTGGATTATTTGAAAATTTCTATGTACTGCATCAACAAATCACCAATTTCCTTCCTCTGTTTGACAGTAAAACTACTATTAGAAGACTTTGCTTCCAAATCTTGGTTGCTTGATTAACTATCATTACAAATTTCTCGCTGGCATTGATCAATCTCTTAGCTTGATTGACTAGAACAATAGAGATTGTCTGCTTACCTGTATAAGCATTAATTAGGAACGGCTTTCCATATTTAGTCAACCTATACTTATGTAGTCTTTGGAGAAATATGGCATCTCGATCCAGCAAATAAAGGTTGCCGAAAACTACTTCACGAACATCTAATGGTACTAAATCACACTGAACTTTATCAATGAAATAAGTTGATATTTCAAATTTGAACTCACATTGTCTCATGACATGCAGTTTGGTGTCTTTGTGGAGCCAATCCAATGGATATGGTTCTTGATGCTTGTCGATCTTTAACCCCAATTTCTTTACTAACGCCTTTGAATCAGCTTGTCAAACAGTGCAGTGACCTTTGCCATCTTCATCCGGATCTTGACATAGAACCACTGTTCTTTCTTAACATTGAGTTTCTTCGACTCATCCTATAATTCATTGGTGGTTTCTGCATGCTCATACAAGCTATCCTCTAATCTGGATCGAAATTGCATTTCAACTCTTGTTCCTCAATATTGGTGAGAGCTGTCTTGGATGGTTTCTTCCGATATTTAGGATGTAGTTACAGGTGCAATTTTCAGCATTTTACTTGTGTATGTCCATCAATACCACAATGCTTGCAATGATTCTTGTTGCCGCCCTTGGACTGAGAAATGTTGGAAGCCTTTTTCCTATTCTTGTTGCCGCCCTTGGACTGAGAAATGTTGGAAGTCTTTTTCCTATTCTTCTCGTTAGGGGATTGCTGATGTTCTATACCTTTCTTTGGCTTTACCATACCACCAGTGGATGTGGATTTTTGTTCTTGGCCTCAAGAAATAAGGCCTTCTTACATCCATCACCAAGGTTCTTCACCTCAAACAGGGAAAACTCCTTTTTGACGTAGCCATGTAAGCCTCCTTAGCATTTCATCATGACCTTCTAATCCTCTTGCTTGAGGTTTAGCAAAATGGCTTGCTTCTTGAACTCAGTGGTGTAATCTTGAACACTTTGCCCTTTGCTTTGGTGGAATTATTGCTATTTAATTAATTATTCCTCTTGATATCAAACAGGATAGAACTGATTTTTCAACAACATTTTGAACTACTCCCAAGAAACTAATGAGGGTTTCTTTTATTGTGCCATGGCATACATATAACTTTCCCACCATACTAATGCATGGCCAGTCATCTTCAATCTGACAAAATATATCTTTTTCTCACCTTTGCATCCTTGGATACCAAAGGATACCTCACTGACTGAACCAGTGATTGAGCTTTTCGACATCAACTTGTTGATCATAAGCCGGTATATCAATCTTTGCTTCAACTTCAAATGGGGCAATGAAAAATAACAAAGAAGATTTAGTAATTTACCCTCTGCAGAGGTTTCAGGCTGTTTACTTTGGAATCCCTTCGTGTCAGAAGTATTCTCCTTGCTCACGCTTTGCTGAGCATTCTTCCTTTTCTTGGCCACTGCCTTTATTAGATGGGTTCTCATCTCTGTTAGCACAGTAGTGTTCTGCTCTAACCGAGCAAACCTGATTTCCAGTTCCTGTCTTTCTTCTTGGTGTTGCTCTTTGTGAGGATTCCTTAACATCTTTAGTTGTCTACTCCATTCGAACCCTGGCTGAAGTGGTTCTCCACCTTGTTCACATCTACTCTGGGTTTTTGCCATATGGTCCTCCCAATTAAGGATATCTGAACCAGGCTCTGATGCCAAATTATGATCCAGGAACTGGAGTGATTAACAACTCAGTTATCTAGCCTGAGGTTTATTAAATTCAGGGGAAAATAATTTTAATTGTCTCCCCTACTATGGATTTAATTCCCGAGTGCTTCTTGGCTTAACAAAATGCAACCACGTTATTCAAATAACCTGTGCTAGAGATCCTTAACACAGATAATGTAATAACATTAGTAAAAAAATAGCATTCACACCATAGAATCACATATGCACACACACATTTTGAATTGGCGAAAACCCTTCTGGGGATAAAATCTCCAGGCTTTAGTTAAAAAATGTGGTATTTACTTAAGTACAAAATGGCTGATATACCAGCTTGCTACTTTGTCTTCGGTTCAGGTTTCTAAAGTATTTAATCTGTAAACCCTCAGCTATCTGCTGGAAGAATGGCATTGTTTCCCCTTCCCTTCCAGCACTTCTGCTCCAACTCTCCCATTCTGCCTTCCTAACCTGTTCTTTTCCAAGCCTTCCTTTTCCCTGGCCAGGAAAGCCATTGGATAACTGCATGTTTGTTGGGTAAGAAGTTATGCCAACATGGTGCTACCACTTAAGCTTCCGGCTTGTTTGGAAAAGGATGGGTTCGGAACCTCCAGGTGCCTTTTTTTCTTGTCTTCTACTCCTTTCTTTTGCTAAATCCTTTACAGATCAGCTTGCAAGGAGAAGAAATTCTATATAGAAGTTATAAGATTAAGAACAAGCAAATTTTCATGTTTTGGATAATTAGTTTCTATGCATCACCTGCAATCCTAAGCAGCAGGGACAATTCACAGCCCATCTAGGAGGCAATTCTCCTTTTTCCTCTGCAGGTAATAAAGCAACATCTGTGATTACTTACTGCATATTTGTAGAAACAGAGCCCCCTTTAAGCATCATGATGCAACCCAAGACTGGGGGCTCAAACACATTCCCAAGAAAGTTTTAGTGCTCATCTTTTAGTGTGGCTGGAGAGGTATGCAGTGTGCACCAACAAATAAGGCCCCACAAGTKAAACCTCGCTCACAGATRTAGGGTGCTTTGTGGATGCCCCTCTATAGCATCYTGCAAAAAATAATARCCATTCCTTTAACTTATGACTTGTTTCATACTGTTATCACCAATAATCTCCACATGAACATTGTCCATCCTTGAAATGATGGTAACGGTTGGCATCCCTAACAATAATTTTTCTTGTAACAATCTTGGAAATAATCTTGGTTGCAGAGTGRCAGTCACCACACACTCGAAGATTTTTGATAATTCGAATAGTTGCTCCRGGGGGGGTGTTTAATAACCCAAATGCAATTGCCAACCTCTCAGTATGGTGGGAAAGAATTTGCTCCTTTTCCTCCTCCTTCACATCATTCAGTACAAACGTTGTATCTGGAACATGCCCTGCCACCCTCATCTCACAAGACAATCTCTCCAACTTCTCATAGATTTTTTGTATTTGTGGGTGTGACCTATCTCCTACAAGGAAAGCATGCACCTCTTTATTAACTTCGATCCAAGAACATCCTGGTGACTTTCTTACCCCTCTGTCTTTCATCATTTCCCGTATTCTTTCAATGTCACTCCACTTGCCAGCTGCTGCATAAATGTTCGAGAGAAGCACATAGGGTGTAGCATTTGTAGGGTCCAACTCAAAAATATGTTCTGCCACATATTGTCCTATTTCTATACTGTTATGTTTTCTACAGGCACCAAGTAAACAACTCCAGACAGCAGTATTAGGTTTCATTGGCATTTTTTGGACAAAGTCTTTTGCTTCTTCCAGGCGCCCTGCACGGCCAAGGAGGTCAACCATGCAGCTGTAGTGCTCCACTGCAGGGGTGATGTTGTAACATTCAATCATAGAATTGAAATGGTGATAGCCCTCATCCACTAGACCTGCATGGCTGCATGCAGACAAAACACAAACTAAGGTGACATGGTCAGGGCTGGTACCAGATTGTTTCATTTTTTCAAAGAGTTCAAGAGCCTCCTTGCCACAACCATGCATAGCATATCCTGCAATCATTTCTGTCCAGGAAACAATATCTTGCTGATGCATTTTATCAAATAAGTCATGTGCTCGCTGTAAGCTCCCACATTTTGCATACATGTCTATCAAGGCATTTACAACAATGGTATCAGAATGAAATCCACTTCTGATTATTTTTTCATGGATCTCAATACCCTGTTCCAGAGCTGCCAGGTTTGCACATGCTGGGAGAATACTAGCAAATGTCTTCAAGTCTGGCCTCACTCCTGCTAATTGCATTTGTTGAAAAAGCTTTAGCGCCTCATCTGGCCACCCATTCTGCACATATGCTAAAATCATAGCTGTCCAGCAGACAACATCTCGTTGATCCATTCTGTCAAATAATTCACGTGCCTTCTGCATGCTCCCAAATTTTGCATATGCTGGGATAATATTTGCAAAGGTTTTTGAGTCTGGCTTCACACCCATCATTTGCATTTCTTGAAAAAGTTTCAGGGCATCCTCGCTATGCCCATTTTGGGCAAATCCTGCAATCATAACATTCCATGAGGTCAGATTTCGCTGAGGCATTTGCTTGAAGAGTTTTAGAGCTTCATCAACAAGTCCATTCTGTGCAAATCCTGAAATCATTGCATTCCATGAGACCACATTTCGTTGAGGCATTTTCTCAAATAGTTCCAAGGACTTCTCAATAAGTTCACTCTGTGCATATGATATAATCATAGTCGTCCATGACACAACATCTTTTTTATGCATTTTGTCAAATAATTTGCGTGCCTTGTGTACTCTACCACAACTTGCGTACATGTTTATCAAGGAGTTGACTGCCACAATATCAGTTTGAAATCCGCTTCTTATTATTTTTTCATGGATTTCCATGCCCTGTTTCAGAGCAGCTACTCTGGCACATGCTAGGAGAACACTGGCAAAGGTGTTCGAGTCCGGCTTTATGTCACCCAATAACATCTGACGGAAAAAATCCAGGGCTTCTTCACCAAACCCATTTTGGGCAAATCCCGTTATCATCGCATTCCATGAGACCACATCTTGCCGAGGAATTTCCTCAAAGAGTTTCAAAGCCTCATCAATAAGTCCATTATGTGCATACCCTGCAACCATTGCCGTCCAGGACACAACATCTCGTTCATGTATTTTGTCAAACAATCGACGCGCTTTCTGTACATCTCCACATTTTGCATACATGTCTATCACCGCATTCATCGCAACAGAATCAGCCTGATATCCATCTCGAATAATCTTCTCATGGATTTCCATACCATGTTCCACAACTGCAGAATTGGCACAGGCCGGGAGAATACTTGCAAATGTTTTTGAGTCCGGCCTCACACTCGCCAATTGCATTTGTCGAAAAAGCTTCAAAGCCTCCAGATAGTGCCCGTTTTGTACTAATCCTGCAATTATTGCCGTCCAAGATACCACGTTTGGCTGGGGTATTTCCTCAAACAATTTCAATGCCTCCTCAACAAACCCACTCTGCGCATAGGCTGAAATCATAGTCGTCCACGAGAACACATCTCTTTGAGGCGTTTTCTGAAAGAGTCTCAAGGCTTCATCAAGATACCCAGACCGTGCATATCCCGCTATCATGGTTGTCCAGGACACAGTATCTGGTTTCGGCATTTTGTCAAACACCTCGCGTGCAGTCTCTATGCTTCCACATTTTGCGTACATATCTACAAGGGCATTTGCCACAACTCCGTCATACTCAAGCCGGCTTCTTAAAATCTGTTGATGGATCTCAACGCCCTGTTGCAGCGATCCCAAGTTGGTGCACGCTGGAAGAACGCTAGCAAAGGTGAACTGATTGGGCTGGATGCCTGTTTTTTCCATTTGGTAAAAGAGTGCCAACGCCTCCTCAGGATGAACTCCATGCTTTGCATATCCTGCAATCATGACAGTCCAAGAGCACACATCTCGTTCAGGCATTTGGTCGAACACTTTGCGGGCATCCTCCACACTCCCGCATTTGACATACATGTTGAGAAGTGTGTTGTTTAAGAATCTGTCTGCTATGACTGCGTTCTCGTTCATGTGAAGGTGGATTCGCTTTCCCTCTGATAAGGCTTTCTTTCTCATGCAGAGCTGCAAGAGGGAAACGTATGTACAGGAGTCTGCGCGCCTGCCTGTCTGACATAAAATGCTTAGCGCCTCTTTCAAACGACCGTCTTTGCTCAATACTCTGACGGGATCAAGGGGTTTAACGACGACACTGGCTTGGATTTTAGCAGACGCTGTAGCCACTCTCTTACAATGCTGAAGGTGGACAAGCATGGGCTCTGCCATTGCCATTCTCGTTTTCAAATTTACTCTATACCATTTCGAACAACGCCAAACCCGATATTATTTGCATGAGCATCTTTTCTTCACAATTGTTTGAAGGTTTGCGCTACATTCATTCGCCATTAGCGTTTTGTGTTCATGGTCTCTGAAACTATTGAATTGTGTGTTCCAATGAATGTAAGCAACTTTCATCTACTGTGTGTGTGGGGATCACTATTGTGTATAGAGCACTATCTTCAGAGTTTTACACTCAACTCACTTGAGCGAGTATTACTTGGCAGCTTGCTCAAGTAACATGGAGTATATACCCAGAAGTGCCATGACATGAACGACTTTGGCAATCCGGGTTTAAAGATTTGTCCCAATGGATGTGGAAATCTATACGTGATAGGACTTGCAAAACATTTAATTGCTTGTAAATAAAGAAATTATATGGTCTTGTGGTTAATCTATGGGGACTTTCTATCATGTGAGATAAATTTCATGTTGTAAAATGTAAATTGTATATGAGTTTATGAAATGCTAACTTTTAGAGTGGAGAGTACACTCATTATGATAAGGATAAGGATAAATATGATGATATATATGATTTGATTTGTTTTTAATGATGGGTTGAGTGTCTACTTTAAATTTTCATAAATTTACATATAGTTTAAACTTATATATTTATGTTAATTTCTAAAAAGTATAGTATTTAGGTTTCATTGTTGGTTTAAGTTAAATTCTCACAGAGATAGCATCTTGAAACATTGTTTTTGGTATTTAACTTAATAATCTTCATAGTTACATGTCTCGAGAGTGATAAGCTATTAACTACAATCCCAAAACTTGATTCAAGATACATACTAATAAATTTCAAAAAAATATGGAGTGTTATTGTTAAAAGAAAATAAATAAATCCAATCAACTAATCACAATACTAGCCACAAAAGTCAAATTAGATTCATAAATATGTCATGTATATGTTGGGACATATATCATTAGATTTGAAATACTTCAAATTCAATGTTACACAATTTTTATTCCTTAGTTATTTTCAAATTTGATGGTTTAAAGCCAACATATACAACATTTATTGCTTGTAGAATGCATAAATCTGACAATATATATCTTAATATGCAACTCTTGTTTGGATCCATATGTGAGTTGTTCATGCTTGTTGTTGGTCACATGTTTGACTCTCTTGACTCCCCAAAGGTGAGACCATGTAATCAGGGTTGATGGTTTACCCCGCTTCCCATCCATGTAACATGCGGAAGTATTTGGAGGGTTTTTTGCGAGTACATTTCCTTCCTCTCTCTCTCTCTCTATATATATATATGTGTGTGTGTGTGTGTGTGTGTGTGTGTGAAATAGTTCAAATCCAAAGGTACACAATTTATATTCCTATGTTAGTTTTAAATTTGGTGGTTTATATCCCATTGTATACTATACATTAATTCCTCTATTGTTGTGTGCATAATACTTCATTGTCATAGTCTAAACGTTTTGTGAATTTGACGTTTTCTGGCCACTCAAAATAAAGGGAAGGGAAACTGACATTTTTTGTTTGAAGTCTGACAAAAGTAATTTTGGATTGACGGAATTGCATATATCAATCATTAGCATTGCAAAACAAGGTTGTAATAGGGGTATTCGAGGGTGTTGAATCCATTTTTACATTAAAAACAATGATTTCAACAATTCAAAATTGCAATTTCAACAAAGATTTTATGACTGAATTGTGGTGATGGAAAACTGGAAAATTTCAAAATCATAGAACGTTTAGCTTTCCTCATGCTTCAATTCTAATATATATTTACTAGCATATATAACTTTTATTATTCCATTGTTTTTAAATTTGAAGAATTATATTTCAATCTAAACAAGTTTTATTACTTTGTTGTTGGGTGCAAAATTTTTTCCATAAATGTGGGGCATTGTGGAAGTGTCCACTAGAGTTCAATTCATCTTATATCATATGTGCAGTTTCCCATAAGGCTCATTGTATCCCACAAGGGGTTCATTGTTTGTTTCCTTGTTGAGTTATCAAGGTCATTATCTCGGATCTATGGTTGAGCTATTAAATGGATTATCTTGGGGTTACTATTATATCCATAGATTGGTCTCACCTCTTGATAAGGGTGAATATTCATTTTTCCCATAAGGGTTGGTGTATCCTCATAAGGGAGATGTTAATTGCTTCCATGATTTGATCCAATCGAGCAAGGAACCTTGAAGAGAGGGGCCAATTCCTAATAGTTGATTGTAGATAATCACACAAACATGATGCATGAACTGACAATCAGAAAAAGGTGAGTCACCATCTCGTTTTCACATTTTTATAACACACACCTATTGGGGCCATTCCAGTGGCATTTGAGACCGTTGTCCCACATTAGAACCTTGTTCTCGATGGATAGCCAAAGCAATATTTTTGTTTTCGTAGGGGTGTGGGATTTCCATACAAATGACCACCACCAAAGTTTATGTTAGGTTGTTATATTGTTTGCAGTGAAAGCCTAGTCGAGGTGGATCGACTAGCAGTGAAAGTCGAAGGTCGAAGTGTTTGACTGGGCCAATTCAAAGTCGAAGTGATCGACAACAAATCGAAGAGGTCAACCAACAAGAAGTTGGTAGGTGGTCGTGTAGCAACCGAATGGAGGTCGACTAGTTGTAGACTAATAAACCAACTTGAAGTCAATTTGTAATAGAATCTTGAGATTCGTGGGATTTGTAGCCAATCATCTGCATGGATATGTAATCATTTTTTGGGCACCTTTTTGTAGGGATTTTCCTACTATAAATCCTATAAATAAGGTGTGTTGTAATGTTGTAAAAACTAATCTAAAATCACAAATTGATAGAGGTTGTTGGTCATGTAGATATAAGTTGAATTGGCTAAAGGGTTGTCTTTGTGTAAAGTAGGAGGGTATGATGTTGATTGTGTCTTAGGTGTAGACCAAGGTTAGGCATGTAACATTTTTATTTTGAATGAGTAAAACAAAAAGAGAGCAAGACGATCAAGGAATGTTGGTTTTCCTGATTGGGTTTCCAGGGTAAAATATATGTGTACTGTGTGTTTTCCTTATCATTTCCTAACATGTGGTATCAGAGCTTGGTTTAACAACCTTGGATCTGAGCTAAACCCAAGGTTCAATAATATTCGTAGGTCAGAGATATTTAAATATTGTGCTTAAAGAATAGCGAGTAGCTTGAGAATAGAGATAAAAAAATTCAATAGCCAGAATTTTGAGCTTTGGAAGATTAAAATTGAATATCTCCTTGTAGATCAAGAATAGTTGGCGACAATTTGTCTAGGTACCATTCCAACAAGAATTTTGAGGAAAGAATGGGAGAAACTCGAGAGAAGGGAAAGGAGTACAATTCGACTTTGTCTTGCAGATTCAGAGTTGTTGAATGTCTCAGGTAAAGATTCGACCAAGAAACCGTGGTACAAGTTGGGGAGCTTGTACCAATCAAAATCCATGGTAAATAATTTTTTCCTTAGAAAGAAACTGCATCTCCCGAGGATGAGTGAAGGAAGTTTGGTATCTGAGCATTTAAATGCGTTTAACACCATAATAAGTCAGTTATATTCTATGGATATTAAAATCACTAAGGATAAGAAATGTATTAGCCTATTATGTTCTTTTCCAGACTCCTGGGATAGCTTAGTAGTGGTTACAGGGAGTAATTCAATATAATATTTCGGGCTTGATTTATTGCAATTTTTTTCTCAAGTTTGGTTGGCAGATTTTGTCAAACAGTTCAATGGCAGTCTATAACAAAAAGATTAGAACATACTTAAAAGGCAACGATCAACCAACAATTTTCTTTATTCGTTCGAGGAATAAGAGAATGGATACATTATAAAATCTAACCCAGCAACCCAGATTTACATTTAGCACAATGTATCAACACCCACAGTAGTTAAATAACACATGAATAAGCTACATAAATTAATAATGGAACCTGGTTCAGAAATTTGAAGGGTGCGTTGTAATTCTCTTTGTCTGAGCTTGCAACAGAGATCTTTTTGTAATGGCAGGTTTGTACAAGGTGTGAGGAAGCGCCCAACAACACGTGTAGTTCTTTGAATAAGGGAAATCTATTCTTAGCAGTTATATTAGCATCCTCAGACAACGAAATGCGCCCATAATGAACTCTGTGCAAGGATTCGACCTCCCTACAACACTGTAGTTGACCCTGTGATGAAGAATTGCGCCCAACAAAAGGGAACTCGCCCCCACAATAGAGTAGCACTGTCCGGCAAGAAAACATCTCAGCTCTTGAAGCAAACTCAGCTTGGAATTCATCCTGTCAAGAGATGGCACGACCCAGTGCTTAGTAAACTCGTCCCATTTACCATATTTCCTCAATGTAACACCTAAATTGGTATACAACTCACCCAACCACAATATCTCTTCAAAAAGGATGCCCAACCATACAAAGAAGCACCCACAAGAGAAAAATCTTCCTCCAAATAGGTAACTCAACCCACACTAGAAAAACCCAGTGGCCTTACACAAGGAACTGGAAATACTAAATGATATCCAACTATAAGAAGATAAAACTTCGTAGCAATGAGGAACAATTACGAAATCTAAGATGATCCCGTCCTCAAATCTGACTAGGGTATATAGTTTCAACACCAAAACTAGAGATAGTTGCAAAGGGTTTATGAAAACCTTAGAGTGATCTCTTCGCAAGATCTCTCAAATCTATTTTCCAAATGAGCAAAATGCAAGAATGAGGGGTGCCTCCTCATTTCCCCTCTTTTATTTCTCAATTGAGTTATTTCCCGCTCACTTTACTTTTATTTTATTTTGAAAGTCACTTTATGCTTGCACACTTTATAATTTTTAAGTGACTTCATTTGCCTAAGACCCATGTCCCCTGTTTTCCCTTTTTTACTTTATAAAATTATTTCCTAGGCAAAAGTTGAGTTCCCTAGGTAACTTTTCCGACTTAGCCTATGGGAACCAAGTTAGGCTAGCGGAACCACTCCTTATGACTCCTAGGCCAATGGGAATGTTACAATCCTCCCTGCCTGAGATTGCTTGTCCTCAAGAAAATGTAATCCAAGATGTTGTTATATCTACTCTCCTTCCCAAGTGGCGTCCTCAATAGGCAAATTTTTCCATTTGATCAAGTACTCTTTGATGCTCATGTTCCTTAATTTTTGCTCTCTAGTCTCCAACACCTCCTCCAGAATTAGAATCAACTACCCCTTCTCATACAATGGTGGTAGCTCTATAGAGGTGACAACATGTTGTCCCACTTCCTTCTTGAGGCATGAAACATGAAATACATTGTGTATCTTACACCCCTCTGGAAGATCTAACTCATAAGATACCTCCCCGACTCGCCTCAAAATCTTGTAGGGACCATAGAATCATGGCTTCAATTTTTCTACCCCTTTCATTTTCAAGGATGAATGCCTGTATGGCTGCAAGAAGAGGTATACCAAGTCTCCCACCTCAAAACTGTGCTCCACTCTATGCTTATTGGAATACATATTCTATTGATTCTATGTCGTTTTCATGTTATCTTTGAGAGTTCGCAAGATGTCCTGACTCTCCTAAATCCAATCTTTGGCTTTGGGTGCCCGACTGTCCCCAAATGCTCGGTCCACAAAGGTGGTGGCATCATAACCATACAAAGCTTTGAAAGGTGTCATCTCGATCAACATGTGATAGGTGATGGTATAACAATGCTCACCCAAGTGCGACCATTTGATCCATGCCTTATGTTGCCCCGATACATAATTTTTCAAATACCCCTTGAGCCATTTATTCACAATTTCGGTTTGCCTATCATTCTGAGGCTGATAAATGGTACTGGGCGTTAATTTTTTCCCTACGATTCTAAACAACTCATGCCAGAAACCCCCCATGAATCTGTTGTCTCGATCACTAATAATTGTCTTGGGCAGTCCATGCAACTGAAATACCTCTCTGAAGAACAATTTTGTTACATGCGCTGCAAAGTATTTGGACGATATGGAAAAGAAATGGGAAAATTTAGTAAGCATGTCAACCACCACGTAGATACAATCCTTCCCTTGAAGGTAAGGGAACCCTATAATAAAATCCATCGAAATGCTTTCCCATTTTTTCTCAGGGATGGGAAGTGGTTGGAGCAATCTTGTTGGATGGGTATGTTCTGCCTTATTCTTCTAACAGATGTGGCACTTCTGTACAAACTTCAGTACATTAGTCTTGAGACCCTTCCAAGCGAACCTCTCCCGAATTTGTCTATAAGTCTTTAGGTATCCTAGATGACCATCCAAAGGAGAATTATGTGCAGCATGTAGAATTTTGTCTTTCAACTGAGATTCTGGTACTAAGTAGATCCGGTCCTTATAATATATGATGTCGTCAATAACCCTGTACGTATCATCGAAGACCTAACCATCAAATATCTCACAAGAGAACTTGTTTTTGGAGTATTATACCAATATAAGTGCCTTCCATTCCGTTGAAATCTCCATGAGAGAGAGAGAGTGGGTATCCTAGATAGGGTGTCTGCAACCACATTATTTTTTCCTTTCACATAATCAATTTCAAAATCGTAGGCTTGGATTTTATTGATCCATTTTTGTTGTCGCTCGCTCAGTTCCTTTTGATCCATGAGAAACTTTAAGCTATTATGATTAGTATTTACCTTGAACCCGTTTCCCACCAAGTACTATCGAAATTTGGTCAAAGCATGCATTATGGCCAACAACTATTTGTCATATATGGAGTAATGTCACTCATACTCTCGGAGTTTGCGTCTCTCAAATGTGATTAGGTGGCCGCTTTGCATCAATACAACTCCTATCCCAATTCCTGAAGCATCACACTCCAAGACAAAGGGCTGAGTGAAATCAGGGAGTGCTAAAATAGGGCATGAACTCATCATCTGCTTCATTTTATCGAATGTCTCCTGGGCCTCCTCTATCCAAATGAAATCCCCCTTTTTGGTGAGATCGGTCAGTGTTGTTGTCAACTGAGAGAATCCTTTAACAAATTTCTTGTAGTAAGTGCAGAGACCAAGGAAACTCTTTAGTTATGTCACATTCATGGGATTTGGCCACTCAATGATCACCCTAATTTTTTCTTGGTGCACCTGTACCCCATTCGCCCCAATCACGTGCCCCAAGTAGAACATCTCTGTCATACCAAAATCACACTTGGATTCCTTTGCATACAGTTGCTAGCTCTCTATACCAAGTACTGCATCAAGATGTCGCAAATGATCTTCCCATGTTTTGTTGTATATGAGGATGTCGTCAAAGAAGACCAATAATAAATTCCTCAACTACTTATTGAACACATGATTCATGCACGATTGGAAAGTAGCAGGGGCATTAGTTAGCCTAAATGGCATGACCAGAAACTCATAATTCCCATAATGGCATTGAAATATTGTCTTAGGTACGTCCTGCTCTCGTACCTTAATCTGATGGTACCGTGATCAAAGATCAATCTTCGAGAAAAAATTAGCTCCCCTGAGCTCATCCATTAATTCATTGATCCTGGGTATGGGGTACTGATTCTTAATGGTTTTCTTGTTTAGAGCTCTGTAGTCAATACACATCCACAGAGTATCGTCCTTCTTCTTGACTAAGACAATGGAAGAGGAAAACGGGTTGGAACTAGGGCGGATGTGGCCCATTTTCAACAATTCTTTGATGGTTTTTTCAATCTCATCCTTGTAAACTTTATGGTGCCGATAGGGGTTTGTGATAACTGCCTGGATCCCCTCTTCTAATTCAATGATATTCTCAAAACCTCTATCAGGTGGAATGCCAGGAGAAATGTCACTATATACCTTATGATGTTTATAGATTAATACATGTAAGTCCCGAGGAAGCTGTTGCAGACAGTATGGTGGCTCCCTGTCAAAAATAAAACACTCTACAACCCACTCTATATCACGATGCCTCGTGACTGCCTCCATGTTGTGCGATGAAACAATCTTCAGCGAGTATTGGTGCATGGCTCGTAGGACAACTTTCTTTCCATCTGGGCTTGTGAACTCCATCTCCATGGTCCTCTGATTAGTAGTGTGTCTCCCAATAGAGTAAATCCATTGAACTCCCAACACTACATTGGTGTTTGGTACGTCCACCATGAAGAAATCATTTGTCATTGAGTAGTTTCCCATGGTTATTGTGAGTTTGTAAATCCACCTAGTGCAACTCATCTGGTGGCCTCCTAGTATGACTATTGTGAATCCATTGAATTCCTCTGTCGAAATTCCTCTCTGCTCGACCGTGTTAGCATCAATGAAGTTATGGGATGCTGCCCCATCAATCAATATTGTCACCTTGTACCCCTGTAGGACACCTCTAACCTTGAGGGTATGATACCTCAGAAATCCTGACATTGAGGCCATGACTAAGCCCTTAGCCCCAGCTTGTGAAGACTCCTCCCATGATGTTGGATGTCCATGGTCCTGTGCCTACTTCACTTCATCATCCTCATCATTGTCAATGTCAGAGTATACCTCAATGTAATGGGCCTTTCCTGTTATGTCCTTCCCAGTGCATCTGTGTCTTGGTGCCCATGGTTCCTGACAGTTGAAACACAATTTATTTTTCCTCAAATCTCTCCTAGTCTCTCCATCCAGTTTGGTATTTTCGGCCCAATCTCTTTGAGGTGGTTTGGTCTCCTTATTCTTTTGGGTAAAAATGGGTTTGGGTGGAAACTGACTTTTAGGTACTACATATTGCATTTCACAAGCTCTGTTGAATGCATCCTATAAAGAGGTAGGCTTGTAAGCCTTGAACCATCCTAGTAGAGGCTCTGATATCCCCTCAACAAAAAACATCACCAAACGGGCCTCTGAAATTTCTGTCACCATCACAACAACCCTCTGAAACGCAGATATATAAGCCTCTGGGATACCTCTTTGCTTGAGCTGAGCCAATTCTCTGAAGTGAAGCTCTGAATCTTTCCTATCAAATCTCTCGATGAACCTCTATGTGAATGCTAGGTAGGAAGTGACCCCGACATGTCCCAAGGTGACTAACCCATGGTACCACCACTCATGGGGCTCACCATCCAAGTGCAAGTTTGCCAACTTAATGGCATCTGTCTTTGTCATCTAGTGCAGCTGGAAGTAAGTGTTGAGCTTCTGCACCCATGATCTCACGAAGCATTTAGAGCCCTCATCAAAGTTGGGAATTGTGACCTTCCCAAGGGTACGCTGCAACTCAAAATTTTGTGTCATGGCCCTCATGGGCCCTCTTGGTTGGTTTCTACTCTTCATATTGCAGAACTCTAAATATGCCCTATAGGGTTCATCCTAATCAACCTACATTAATGGACCTGTGGCATCATTCCTAAAAAATTGAGGCATAATGGATCTGGGGGATTTGGTGTACAAGTGGGGGTGGCTCTAGATGGTAGTGCATGAATGGATACCCTCTCCATTGTTTGAGCTCCCATCACCATTCTGATTCTGCTTCGTTGGGCCCTCCAAGAAATTCTTAGCTAGCTTCCCCATAGGGTCCATCATGACCTCTTGACCCTTGGCCAAATCATTCTAAATATTAAACAAAATGTTGATCCTGGCATCATCTTCTTCCCCCATAGTTCCTTTTCCCTTAAGTGCGATAGATGGTGTTTCCTCTCTTGTTTCTTCTTCTCTAACCATTTCTTCTTCTTCCCACATGGAGGGATCATGTGTTCTTCCCCTATGTCTTCTGTAGGTAATGTTATGCTCGTCTTCCGGTCTCATAAATCTGATTATAAGTGCCCCTCAAAGCCCATAGATGCAGAGGAACATGATCTGATACCACTGTAATATTTTGGGCTTAATTTATTGCAATTGTTTCTCAAGTTTGGTTGGAAGATTTTGTCAAACAGTTCAATGACAAGCTATAACAACAAGATAATTAACAACAAGATTAGAACATACTTAAAAGGGAACAATCAACCAACAATTTTCTTTATTCTCTCGTGGAATAGGAGAAGGGATACATTATAAAATATAACCCAACAACCCAAATTTACATTTAGCACAATGTATCAACACCCACAATAGTTAAATAACACATGAAGAAGCTACATAAATTAATAATGGAACTTGGTTTAGAAATTTGAAGGGTGCACTGTAGTTCTCTCTGTTTAAGCTTGCAACAAATATCTTTTTGTAATGGAAGTTCTATACAAGATGTGAGGATGCACCAAGCAACAAGTGTAGTGCTCTTAATAAGGGAAATATTTTCTTAGCAATTATATTAGCATCCTCAGACAATGAAATGCACCCATAATGAACTTTGTGCAAGGATTCGACCTCCCTACAACATTGTAGTTGAACCTGTGATGAAGGATTGCGCCCAACAAAAGGGAACTTTCCCCCACAATAGAGTAGCATTGTCTGACAAGAAATAATCTTGGCTCCTAAAGCAAACTCAACTTGGAATTCATCCTGTCAAGAGATGGTAGACCCAACACTTAGTAAACTTGTCCCAATTACCACATTTCCTCAATGTAGCACCCAGATTGGTGTACAACTCGCCCAACCACAATATTTCTTCAAAAGGGGTGCTCAACCATACAAAGAAGCACCCACAAGAGAAAAATATTCTCCAAATAGGTAACTCGACCCACACTGGAAAAACAAATCCGCCTTACACAAGGAACTGACAATACTAAATGATATCCAGCTGTAAGAACATAAAACTCTATAGCAATGAGGAACAATGACGAAATTTGAGATGATCCCGTCCTCAAATATGACTAGGGTGTATAGTTTCAACACCGAAAATAGAGATAGCTGCAAAAGGTTTCCGAAAACCCTAGACTGTCTTCCTAAGAGCTCTCAAATCTGTTTTCCAAGTGAGAAAAATGCAAGAATGAGAGGCGCCTCCTCACTTCCCCTCTTTTTTTTCTCAATTGAGTTATTTCCCACTCACTTTACTTTTATTTTATTTTTAAAGTCACTTTATGCTTGCACACTTTATAATTTTTAAGTGACTTCATTTTCCTAAGACCCATGTCCACCTTTTTCCCTTTTTCACTTTATAAAGTTATTTCCTAGGAAAAATTTGAGTTCCCTATTGTCATAAGACATGAGAAGGAATAAAATGGAAGGATCGACCAACGATGCATTAGTGGTGAGAGGTTGATCGGTTGACAAAGATAAAGGAAAATTATTTGGTAGAAAGTCTAAGTCGAAGGGTAGATCTAAATCTCATGTTCATTCAATGAGAAGATGTTGGAAATGTGATAAAGTTGGGCATTATAAAAGGGACTACAAGTTGAAGGCAATAGAAGTCAATACAAGATTCGATGAGAAGAAATTGACTGAGAGAAAGATTACTCCAAATAAGGGAGCCGTTGTGTACTTGGCGTCGACCAGTACACAGTCGGATCAAGATGTTTTGTTGATCGACTCAGGAGAATCCTACCATATGACACCACATAGAGAATGGTTTTGTGAATATGAACGATATGAAGGAGGAGATGTGTTCTTGGGGGATGACTCGAAACCAAAATTGTCGGGCGAGGAAGAGTCTGACTGATACTACAAGTTGGGAGGAGTAGAAATCTCCTAGGTGTGCTACATATTCCAGGTTTGTAAAGAAACCTGATATATGTCAGTAAGATGAGTGATGCAGGAGTGCATACTCTATTTTAGAAGGATACATGCAAGAAGGTCAGAGATGTGATGGTCTTAATGAAAGGAGTTTAGATTGTAATCCTATACAAGTGTTAGGGAATGTCGACTTGACTAGATGTACCAACATCACTTTTCTTGAAGTCGAATCAACTTTGAATTGACTCGGACTAAGTCGATTCAAACCGACTCAACAAGTCTTCGTCAAGTTGACCTAACCATGCTATGGAACAAGAGAATGAGACACATTGGAGAAAAAGAACTTCAATCTATGCATAATAAGGGTATGGTCGAAGATTTTATTGAATGTAACTTAGAAATCAATTTTTGTGAACATTTCATATATGGAAAACAAATTTGGGTGAGGTTCCCATATGGAGCGACAAGGGAAAAGGGGATTCTAGAATTGGTTCATATTGATGTGTTTGGCCCTATATCAATGCCTTCACTTGGTGGATCCACGTATTATGTCTCCTTCATAGATTATTTTTCTAGGAAGACATGGATATATTTCATGAGGAAGAAATAAGAGGTTTTAGAATAATTCAAAGAGTTTAAGTCTCTTGTAGAAAACCAAACAAACAAGAATATTAAGGTGCTGAGAACCAACAACGATGGTGAATTCTGTGGAAAATAATTTGAGCAGTTCTACAAGTAGTGTGCCATAGCATGCCAAAATACCACACGATATACCCCACAAAAAAATGGAGTTTCCAAGAGAATGAATAGAACGTTGATGGACAAGGTAAGGAACATACTCAGTGGTGCTCGACTCGCACAAGAATTCTAGGTAGAGATAGATGACACTGCAAAATATCTGGTGAATATGTCTCCTTTGTCAGTGCTAGTCGACTTAACTCCACATGAGGTATGGTATGGTAAAAATCCTTCAGTTTCACATCTCAAAGTATTTGGCTGTGATGCATTTGTGCATGTTTCCAAGGAAAAGATGAGCAAGCTGGAAAAGAAGGCAGTCAAATTGTTAAGAACCAAATATCAATATAGCATAGAAAAACCTCAGAATAAGTACTTAATGCCTTGAAAATGAGAGAAATTCAGATAATAAGTCTCTTCGAGGGGGCAACCTCCTTATGCCCACATAAATGTACAATTGCAAGATGATTCCAAATGAAAATGTCTTCTTGGTATATATAGGATACTAGGAGGTATAATTACAACTAATGGAATAAAGCCGACATAAATAAAATAACATTACTAATGTAGTATGCCCCAATTAAGGGGTAATGAGCCACTATTTAGGGATTAAAATGCCCCTCCCCTTGAGACAAGTGTTGTCTGCAACGCTTGAGTAACTCTGGATGCTTCTGTATAAAAGACTCATCTTCCCAAGTGGAATCTTCAACCGATAGTTTCCTCCATTTAATGAGATACTCTGAAATGGATCTATTCCTCAGCTGGCGAATTCTTGTGTCAGTGATGGATTTTGGCTCCAATATGATTTTTCCTTCCTCGTCAAGTTCTGGCAATATAGTTTGAACTAGGATCTTGTCACCTATAACCTTCTTTAAGCATGAAACATGGAAAACTGGGTGTACTCATGAATATGCAGGCAACTCCAATTTGTATGCCATAGTACCAATATTTTGCAACACCTTATAAGGGCCATAGTACTTTGGTGATAATTTATTATCCTTCTTTGCTTGCTTGAGGGACATCTGTTTGTATGGTTGTAGTCTTAAAAACACCCAATCCCCTACTTCAAAACTTCTTTGACTACGATGTTGATTTGCTTGTTGTTTCATGCAATTTTGTGCCATGGTCAGGTTGTCCTTTAATATTTGGAGAACTTATTGTTGATGCTCGATGTGATCTTCCACTACTTGAACCTTAGATTTTTCTTTTAGAGAAGAAGTGATGGAAGGAGGGTGCTATCCATAGAGTGCCATAAATGGTGTCATTTTTGTTGTAGTATGAAAGGAACTGTTATACCACCATTATGCCAAGGGTAACCATTTGAACCATTGTGTTTGTTTATTAGAGACAAAACAACGAAGGTAGCCTTCCAGACATTTGTTCACTATCTCGGTTTGTCCATCAGATTGAGGATGATAGGATGAGCTATGAGCCAATTGAGTACCCAAACAAGAAAATAATT
>ML792970.1:112489-132685 GCA_009831015.1 Picea engelmannii | reverse complement strand
AAGATTTTGCATATTGTTCTTGTATATCTATTGTGTATTCGGTATTTGTGGTGATTATATTTGTAGATCTATCTTGGTACTTAACACAACGATTGTTCTCAGGGATTAGGTTTGAGTAGATAGCTATGAAGATAAGTTTCGATAGTTAAAGCACAATATTTCTGGCAAAGAACCATGCTTATTGTTCCAAGACTAAGCATATTGATTTACAATACCATTTTGTAAGAGACATGGTGGAAAGAAACAAGGTGTTGTTGGAGAAAGTAGACACATTGGAAAACATAGTAGACTCTTTGACCAAGTCTATGAGTGTTGTGAATTTCTCTTGGTGCAAATAGGCAATGGGAATTACTGCCCTATGTCTATGAATGAGAGTTCATGAATCTCTCAGTTTCAACAAATAATACAACAAGTGGGAGAATGTTGGGTTGTTATATTCTTTGCAGTGAAATCTTAGTCGAGGTGGATCAATTGGCAGTGAAAGTCAAAGATCGAAGTGTTCGATCAGGCCAAGTCAAATTTGAAGTGATCGATAACAAGTCAAAGAGGCCGACCAACAAGAAGTCAATAGGCAGTTGTGTGGCGACTAACTAAAGACCCAATGGAGGTTGACTGGTAGTTGATTGGTAAACTGAATTGAAGTCGATTTGTAACAAAATCATGAGATTCACGAGATTTGTAGTTAATGATCTATGTGGATCTATAACCATTTTTTGAGTGTCTTTTCTTTAGGGTTTTTCCTACTATAAAGCCTATAAATAAGGTGTATTATAATGTTGTAAAAGCTAATCTAAAATCACAAATTGACAGAGGTTGTTGGTCATGTAGATGTAATCTGAATTGGCTACATGGTTTTCCTTGTGTAAAGCAAGAGGGTATGATGTTGATTTTGTATTAGGTGTATACCAAGGCTAGGCATATAACCTTTTTATTCTGAATGAATAAGACAAGAAGAGAGAAAGACACTCAAGGAATGTTGGTTTTCCCGATTGGGTTTCCAAGTTAAAATATATGTGTATTGTGTGTTTGATTTGTCATTACTTTCTTGATTAATTCATTCTTCCTCTCTTTTGCTAGTTTTAGCATGGAAGCACACATTCCTAACAATTTCTCACATGTAAATTTATTTTCTGCCAGAGCTATATAGCCGAGCTTTATGGTGTACATGCCTGAATTCTCATTTTTTCCCATACTAAGGAGTCCTCCTCATCCTATTTTAGGATGATAAATCTTTCAAAAATATTCTCTACATACTTTTTCCATTCAATTGTTAAATTACATGTCAAAAGCAAGTCTGATGTCGATTTCCAAGAAGATTTTCCCAGGAAGTTTTTGTCTGCAATGTTTGCATCCCATAGAGAGTAAACCCCTTGGTCATAAAGTGCCTCGATACATTTTCTCAAGATATTGAAGGAAGGGTCAACACTGAACCATGGGTCTTTGCCAATATGAACTCTTTTCCCATTCCCTACTTTCCAAAATGCCCAGTTTTCAATTAGAGGAAACGCTTCCACCATCACTTTCCAACTGATAGAGTTGATATTGCTAAGCTTATTCAGTGATATGAACCAATCCAAAATCAAAATATTCCCGATGTATTTATATTTTATCACTCTACCCCAGAGCGATGAGTTGTTAATCATTCTCCACAAACTTTTGGCTGCAAGGGATTTGCATAACCAGTTTAAGTTCTCAATGCCCCATCCTCCCAATTCCTTGGGCATTGAAATACATGTCCATTTCACAAGAGAGATACTAGAATCTCTTTTTTCCATCCCACAAGAAATGAAAACACACCTTCCTGATTTTGGAAAGAATACCCTTCAGGATTTTGGAAATGGTGGCTCAATACACTGAAATGTTGCTTAGAATCGATTTAAAAAAAAAACAATCTGCCTCATCTTGACAACCACCTATGATACCAATTCATAAATATTGATTTGATTTTTTTAACCATCCATATCCAATATTCATATCTATACGAATTTGGTTTCAGAATAAATACAAGATACTTGAACCCATCATCAATTCCTTGGTAGTAGAAGGATTGATTTCTTTTACCTGTTCAAAAGACACCACCTAAAGAGCATGGGTGTATAAGTTGGACTTTAAATAATTGATATGCATCCCTATGGTTGAGAAAAATCCTTCTACTATCCTAGTGATGGCTAGGAACTCTTGCAACGAACCTGCACCAAAAAGAATTGGGTCATCAACAAATATAAGGTGCACCAAAGTTTCAGAGGGAGAAATATTGGGGCCTTTGAGCCTCCTTTCCATTTGAGCCTGTTTAACCATCCTTCTTAGACCCTCTTCCATAGTGAGGAACAAAAAATGAGCGAGGATACATCTCGGTCGTAGACCTCTAGAGGAGCGTAAGAATTCAAATGAGGGCCCATTGATTAGGAGAGTGAACGAGGGAGACTCGACATAGGACATGATCTAGCTAATACATGAAAGATTTAAACCCATTTGAATAATATCAATTTTGGTATAGAACCAACTGACTCTGTCATATTCTTTAGAAAGGTCAAGTTTTAGAACCAAGGTTGGCGAGTTCTTAGTTTTGATGGAGTGAAGAGCCTCCTGCACGATATAAACAACATCATGAATCTGTCTCTTTCTCAAAAACCAAAATTGTTTCTTGGAAATAAAATCACTCAAATATGGTTTAAGGCAATAGGTGATAATTTTGGAGATAAGCTTATAAATGAGATTGCAATAAGAGATAGGTAGAATGTTGTCGAACGAATCAGATAATTTCTTCTTAGGGATAAGAGCTAGGAAGGTCTTGTTAAAGGAACTAAGGATCTTCCCAGAGATTTGGGATTTAGAGACAACTTTTAGAATATCAGACTTCAACATATCAAAGAAACCCAGAAAATTTTTAGCAGAAAGCCCATCAGGACCTGGGCTTTTACACTTCTGGAAAGAAGAAAGTGTAGATAGAATTTATTTTTCAGAGACTACTTCCTGTAGGGATAAGTTCACTTCCTCAAAGAATTCTCAAGTAAAAATATTAATGACATTCAAAGTCTCAAAAATAGATCCTTCCAAAGGTTTTTTGAAGATATAGAAGAAGTAACCTATGCCAATGTTTGTTATTCCATCAAAGGAGGAGACCGAGATTCCATTTGTAACTTTTATCTTGAAGATGGTGTTACGAATTTGCCTCTGATTAGAAAAGTTGTGAAAGAATTTAGAGTTGTTTTCCCCTTCCTTGAGCTAGATCACTCTGCTCTTAAGTATCCAATGAGCTTCCTCCTCATCTAACATGCACTCCTTCTTTTCGTAAGTTCACCTAACCTCAATTCCTCTTGAACAGAGAGATTGGAAACATGGCTTGCTAACATGATCTCCTTGATTTGAGACTCCACATTAGAAAGAGATGATCGTACATGTACATTTTTCTTCCTGGCCAAGCTTATATAAGATTTTTTAACTTTGGCCAAGTTTTCTACAAATTGCACCATGAAATAATTCTCTGATTTTTCCACTAATGGATGCTAGATGGACTAAATTAAATTTTTGTAGGAGTCTTCCACAAGACACCGATGATTGAATTTGAATGGAGAAGGAGGTTTAGAGGCTTTAGAGACCACTTTGAAGGAAATCAACATATGGTTAGAGATCCCTCCAACTAAAACCTTATACTTAAGTATTAAGGGACTCTCTGTCAAATCCTCTAAGATTAAGAAACAGTCTAGGCACTTAGTGAAAAGACAAGAACCTTTTTTTCCATTGCACCACGTCTGAGAAATATTTTGGGGTGAATGTCAATCAATCTATTGGCCTCCAATCAATGAGAAAAGAAACCTTCTTAGGGATCCAACCTCAGGGAGGATCCCCAAATTCATGCTAATGAAAAAGTAAAATTTAAATCACCACCCAAAATAAGATTCCCAAAATAAAGAATTCAATTGTTGCTTAAATCAATCAAGAACAAAATCATATCATCTTAGAGCCCTTATAAGTTCACAATTATGAAAGGGTGATTAGAATCAAGGTCCAACATATCCAAAACAATACCAGAGGGAATATTGCAGGAAGAGAGATCTTTAAACTTAGGCCACCAAGCAGTTAGTAGCCCCTTGAAAATCTAATAGAGTCAAGGGAACTGAAGGACCAACCCTATAGCTAGGGACTAAAGGATTCAATGAATCTCTCCTCACTTCCCATCGTTTCTTGAATTAAAATGATATTAGGATTGTTTGTTAGCAAAAAACAAGTTTAGGGAATTTTTTTTTTGAGCTGCCCCTGAGTCCCTGCGCATTGAAAGAAACAATTTTCGTTGGGTCACCTTTCCATGGGCCTTCCCTTTTCTAAGGGCATGAGTGATGGTAGAATGTTTTTCGAATCAAATTTCCTTAGCTGCTTGGATCTGATCTAGCGTCATAAGAGATTTTATTCCAACATTTGAGGGAAAACCCATGTCCAAAGCCAACCTGCTAGGACAAACCTCATTACCAACATTAAGTTTAAGGGGAAAAATATGGTACTAATACTTAAGAGTCGACTTTGACGAGAAATAATACAAAGAGGACTCAAATTATTTTGACACTCCAGGGGAAGATCGAGAACCAACTCAAGGGGAAAAGAGGTGAAGAGGGGAAGGAAGAGGAGAAGCAAGATTAGAAGGGGGAGGGGGTAGAGGGGGAAACATAGGAGAGAAAGGGAAACACCTCCCCTACATCAGATTTGGCTGTCAAATTCTATACGTACTTCTGTACCGAAGGGGACATAAAAGGAGAAGAGGAGGAGTTATTACCAAAGAGCACCTACGATTCCTTAAGGTCCTTTGGAGTGGGGAACAATACATTTTGTGCCAAGTTTACGTTTGATTGTGTTGGCGTCTCACGAGCATCCTCCAAGTCCTTGGTCTATTCTTTATGCCTCCAGACTCTTTGGAATGGAGGGAGGAAAGAAGAAGAGGAACAAAATTGGGATTGAATATGACCCACCTTGTGGTCGCTAAAGCACCTGAAGGGGACACACTAGTAATCAATTCTCTATGTCCAGGAGAAACCTCCCCAAATTAACTCTAATTCATCCAAAATACCAAGTCTGAGATCTATTTCAAATTGGATCCATGCTCAATGTATATCCATCTTATTGTTCCAATTTGGCTCACAATAAATAAATATCCATATCATATTTTGAATGGACTCCAAAACTTCATCCTCCCAAAAAACCAAGGGAAGATTAGGCAGAATAACCCAAATTTTGGAAGAAGCTAAAACATCTCATGTGAGATCGAAGGAAATGGACCACTCTTTAAGGATGAGCTCAAAAATCCCCCAACTACACTCTTGATTAAAAAAAAATCATATCTTCTTTTCTCCTAAATTTAAAGACCAACCATCCTCTACCAAAGTGTGAAAAGCGGGACAATACCCAAGAAAAACTTCCAATTGGATTCAATCTAATTCATTAATGAAGAAGTTGAAAAAAACTTACCACTGAAGCATACAATTGTCATCTTACCTAATAGAGCTAGAATCTCATCTAGAGAGATATCTTCCCCTACCACCATTCTTGGTTTGTCTTTACGAGCTTTCAGACACCTATGCTTGCGCTTGTTCATCTCCTTAGAGGAATGAACACGGGATAGCTCCTTATCCTTCCTACTACTTTCTCTAGATCATGGCTTGTCTAAGGACGAAGAAACATCTGGATGCAATTGAAGCAACTCTGAAGAGCCAGAAATGGTGACGGGTTTTTCCTTAGATTTGGAAAAATGACCCCAATCCACCTCCAAAACATCCATACTAGGATTCGAGAGCCATCCATTATGTATTGGGACCTCCTCCTTCCCATCCACCATTCCTCACCGATCCAACGATAGTATATAGGTCATGTCAACCACTCTTTTTAATTTCTACAGTCTAATAAACTCATCGCTAGAGTAAAATGCCTCTTTTGTGTCCTTTTTTCGTCCCAAGATTAATCTAAATCTGCGTCATCCATGGGATTGGGATGTGTGCTTCTTTAAACTCAGTATACTTACTTACAAGAAAAAAGTAAAAGGACCACCATTTGGCATGTAAACAAGTGGGTCTAGGTCCTATCTTAAAAAAAAAACCAGATCTACACCAACTTAAAAGAACCTCAAGCTGGCAAACATGAAACCCCCATTAGGATTATTGGGGTCGATCCCAATGCTCAGTCCTACTGTCATCACCTACATGGAAATGAAATGTTAAAATCTAGGATTGAGAGCTAGCTAGAAGGACTTGGGATGAAACAAAAAGAGGATCTTTGGACCCTGCTACCTTCAAAACCTTTTTATCTGAAACCCACCAGGACTCAATGGAGGATCCTACCATCATAGCCAAAGAAAGTCCCTTCTAACTGCAATCCACCTTCGCCAAACTTAATTGATAAGTCATTACTCGTACGTATCGAACGATATCCTTTCCACCTCCATGACAAACCAGAGTCGAGGCCAATCTCGCTAGGGTTTATCGTTCAATCCTAACTCTTAATTGAATGAATCTTTTCATTTATGAAAACAAAGCCTTCAAATACCACGTCCCTGATACATAATAATTACAAAATACAAAAAATTGTTCAAGAAGATGAGCTAAGGCATTTCAAAACAATCTGACAGTGTTGGGGGCTTGATCAATCCACCAAACTTGATATATTATTTTCATGGTTTATGTTCATAATATTTACTTTGGTTTTCCATATTCTCAGTTCTATTCTTGTTACTTTTCCTATTTGTAAAGCTAAAAACAACTCTTCTAATAATAAAATAGTTCAAATATAAAAAATGTACTTTTCAGATGCAAGAGACTTGGTGGTTTTATCTATATTTCATCTCATTAGTTTCTTACTTTGTTTTCTATGAGCTACAAGGGTCACCCACAAATCTCAAGGAATTTTCTCCATTTCCACCAGGTAGCACTCATTATCTCCCTACACCTCTCATGGAGAATATTATTCTTCAAAAGTAGGTTTACTCGATTCTTTGGAGTAGGAGTCTAGTACTGACAATCCTTTATCCAAATCATGTTCTAATAATGATTCAAATTCATCAAAAGTGTTTTTCACGTTTTCTTCAAAGAATTCAATGGAAACATTCCAAATGAGGCAATCCTTTGTATTTCTTAGAGTAGCTTACATAAGATGATGACCCTTTTAGCCTCAAAATTTGATTCTGATCTTTGATACCAATTGTAGCATCCCTTCAGTATTTTTACATCCTCTACACGGTGCTAATTATTTGATAATAACTTCACTACGTTTCATACTTATTATCTACAATAATTTAATTATTTATTACTAGTTTAATATTGTGTTAAATAATATTGAAATAGAATATAATCAACCTTGTTCATGGCTTCCAACTATTGAATTCTTAAGAAATTAAACTATGTCTCTTAGAAGATTGTTGCAAGAAAATATTTATTCCTAAAAATTCTCCAATTTCCAACGAGCTCCAACCTCTAAGCACCCTCAACATTGCCTCCTCCTCTCTATTTATCAAATTCCTACACACACCCCCAAGTATTTTCAACCACCCTCATAAATAGGACATCAACCTCCTTCAAGTTTAGGGAATATATGAATTAAAATAAAATAATAATAAAAATAGAATGCAAAGTCTTCCTCCCCACACTAACTTAGTAATGCAATTTGACATTTTCTCCCAAATATTTATGGAAACCCACCATACTCATTTAATTCATCATAACAAGCAATAATTAAAGTCAATGAGAGTATTTAATGTTGCTAGATATTTATTTGTATGCAATATAATTTTCTTAATCATTAAATTATTAATTAAGTAATTAATACAATGAGTAATTATACTAGTGTACACACACATGGTATGTATGGATATCTAGTGTACACATATCTCACACATATAACAATAATAAACAATCATTGCCTTTGATTCATAGTTATTGTATGTTCACAATTAAGCATGCATGACAATAAATGAAGTAAATTCATCATCCATCAATATTCACTAACAAAATCACAATAATTTAGAACTCATTGATCATCACATCAAGATTATCAAAAATGAATTAGACAAGTGTTTTTAAGTGTGATATGAAATCTAAGCATGGTTATCTATAACAAAGGACGAAACTACCAAATACATGATTAGGATATCGACCATACTCATAATCAACTCTGAACACCTGATCATCACTACTTCCACCATCTACCTTCCATATCTTCTTTTGTTTCATTATATTGTATCATCAACTATATCGACCTAACTCCAAATATAACCCTACGGTGGAAGTATTGAATATATCGACTTAACTTCCCTAGTAGGCAAGCGACAATATTCATCACATGTATATGGAAGCATGGCTAACACAAACCTCCCATGACTCTAGGTTTTAGAAAATACATAGTGGGAACCACCTCTACCCCTCCTTATAGAACTAGGGTCAACACCCAAATTGGGCCATACCATGTAGTTGTTTTTTTTAGAGTCATGTCATTAAAAAACCACTATAGGCAAGTTGTGCATCCTGTCAAAACCACACTTACCTACAAACCATAACAATGTTTGGGAACTATAAATTAAATCATAAGTAAAATTGATCACATATAACTATCCTTGTGATGTCTATGACATACATGTTACCTTAACACTATAACCATTTGGCTATATCAAGTAGGCATGTATGTTCTTTTGCACCATGTATCCTCACTTGTTCTATATTCACAATATAAATTGAATTGTTGTACATGTTCTAAAATTCCACATTTTAATTCACAAGTTTAAGGGAAATCACATAACTATCATAATTAAGAATATAAAATGGTGAAAGTCATATACCATCCATACATAGGTAGGTGTAAATGTCCACATAACAATATTCTCTATCAGTATAACTAAGCCCAATAGACACTAAGAAGATGAAATACTAAGATAAGACATAGTATAGTCTTAGCTACTAGAAGCCAAAACGTCAAGCATTACAATCACACATTATTATAATAGAACGAGGCTTTTGCATACCAACGGTCTACATAGAGACATTTTATTTTTACATGCAATCCCTCACATGGATTCCTAGCACATTTAATAAATGTATCTTTTCTCCCTCACCGATGCCCCCCAACAATGTCTACCCATTGACACTACATTTATATAAACACTTGCATATGACTTTATAGCACATGTTGATCAACACAACTCTAATTTGAAGAATAGGTCTAATCAAAATATCTTTTTGAGATTATATTTTGTACTCAACGAATGAATAAGAATGTTATTTGTAAATTTTCATGGATATTCCACTGCAATAGTTTGCCACAATAGATCTTACAATATTCTAATGTTTTTTATTATGTAGCTTATTACCTTAGATCTCAGATTTAATGTTACTAGCATAGTGCTCAAAATTATGGAAATAACCAAAACCAAAATAAAACAAACAAGCAAATGAACACACCATCCACACAAATGAACACAATATTTGACCTAGGAAAATAGATATGGGAGAAAAACCAACCAGAAGGTGAGGCCTATGCTCTTCTCTCTTTTTCTCAATTATGAAATGCAAGTAAAAAGAAAGGGACACTCACTATGAATTTTCCATGGACACTGTGGCTTGAATGACTACTACATAATATTCTATCTCCTCTATTATGCTTCAATATACCACTCCTAGATGCTCTTATCAACAATGGAACAATAACAATACAAAAATAATGGAACCCCCTCCTTCTTAGTAGCCTAGTATTTAACATAGCCTAATAATCATCTAGGGCTATGATTAGGGATTTTGCATGCCTCAAACCTCAATTATTGTTAGGGTTTTAGATCCTCTAGAATATTCTTGAGATCCCACACATGAATATCTCCCACATGTGTGAGTAATGGGGGATGATGTGGCATCCACTCAGTGCCATGGTGGTCAACAAGGTATATCAACTTGAGAGAGGCATAACTTTCACATATGAACTTTGATTGAAGTGATGTTCATAGCATTGGAAATATTTAAATGTGTAATATCAAGGGGTTAGAGATAAGATCACAAATTTTTGACCCCCAAAAGTATCATTTGATGCCCCAAACTAGCTCTTGAAGGTTATGGACCCCAAATCACCAAAATGGGACCCGTCCCCAAAGGAGATGAATTGGTAAAAGTAAAGGCATATCTGGAGGGATGTATGAAAGAGATAAAACATCAATTGGAGGATTTTTTTAAAGTATATAGAGAAGTGTTTTGGGATCCTAAAGGGTTACCACCTAAGAGGGAAGTCGAGAATGAGATATAGTTGTTTCTTGACTCCCCATTGCCAAATATTGGGATGTATAGATAGTCTGTCCTTGAAGCAAATGAAGTGAAGAAATAGTTGCAACAACTATTAGAGCAAGGAGTAATTTCATGATGCACCTCACCTTGTGGGTCACCTATCATCATAGTACCCAACAAGGATAAGACTTGATGAATGTGTATCAACCACAAAGATTTGAACAAGAACACCCTCAA
The DNA here is from genome assembly GCA_009831015.1 of Picea engelmannii. NCBI lineage: Eukaryota > Viridiplantae > Streptophyta > Pinopsida > Pinales > Pinaceae > Picea > Picea engelmannii. Next base: position 122,213 of record ML792970.1, on the reverse strand, counting down.
GAATCAATACCTTTTTCCTAGGATCAATGATTTGTTAGATCAATTGTAGCATGTCAAGTGCTTTATGAAGTTGGATGTCAAATTGAGATACCACCAAGTATGAGTTAAAGAAGAGGACACTTGGAAGATTGTATTCAAGATAAGGAAATGTCTATATGAATGTACGGTAATGCCTTTTGGCTTATGTAATGCACCATATACATTTATGTGTTTGATGGATGATGTATTGTGTCCCTTTCTATATTCTTTTTTTATAGTGTACTTAGATGATATATCAATTTATATCTCTTTCTGTGAAGGGCGTATCTCACATCTCATGCAAGTGTTAGAGACTCTAAAAAAGAATTAATAGCTAACTAACCTTAAGAAATGTGAGTTTTCTAAGTAGTCAATAGTGTAATTGGGGCATGCGATTGGTGGAGGGGAACTCAAGATAGATCCTGTGAAGATGGAGGTTATCCTCAAGTGGCTAGTTCCTGCTAATGTCACTAAATTTAGGATTTTTTTGGTGTAAAATGATACCTATAAAATTTTATAGTATCCTTTCAGCTGTAGATGTTCCACTTCATGCCAAAATAACCAATGGTAATAGTTTCCAATGCAGAAAGAATAAATAGAAATATTTCAATGAGATGAAATGTATTGAGAAAATGTTGTCATTGATGTCAAAGTGGCAGTGATGATGATGATGTGGCAGTAATTATAAGGATGTAACAATGATGATGATGATGATTATGTGGCAGTAATTATAAGGATGTAACAATGATGATGATGATGTGGCAGTAAATATAAGGATGTAACAATGATGATGATGATCTGACAATGAAAAAGGGGGATTGTTTGAGTATTGAAGCTATGAAACCAAGTGAAGAATCCTAGAAGCCATGAGGCCAAGTAAAGAATCCTTGAAGCCATGAAGCCAAGTAATGAATCCTTGATATTTTTTGAGTATTGAATCCATGAAGCCATGAAGCCAAGTAAATAATCCTTGAAGCCATGAAGCCAAAATAAAAATCCTTGAAGACATGTTGATGAATCCTTGAGAAGTCAACATGCAGTAGTCAAGCCATGAGGACAAGTCAATGTCAAATAAAATTGAAGAAGCCCCTAAAGCAGTAATTATTTTTCCACTTGAAGAATCCTTGAAGTGACTTGAAGGAACCTTGACATAAGTGTATATAACTCCAAATTGGTCCCCTTATGGCATAGCTTTTAAGCATGGACCTCACAGATGAGATAACATGTGGTTGTTTCCACATTCCCACTTTGAGTTGTACACAAATGGAGCCTTAAAGGAGCCTTGAATAATCCACAAAACCAAGTGAAGAAGCCCCTAAATTCAAGTGAATAAGCTTACAAATGTCTAAGACAAATATTACAAGATGGTGATTGTTGAAAGTGTTATTTGTGGTCAATTTGGATACCCTATATTTGAGGGAATTTTTACCCTACATGCCTAACTCAAATGGAAGAAAAAGTTACATGGTTAGAAAAATTATTCCAAGACCTTTCCAATGGTAAATGGAAGTCCCTATAACTCCCTAGGAATGAGGAGATATGATTTTTTCCATCCGACAACCTAGCCAAAAAATTGAGGCCGACTCAGCCAGTTTTTTGTTTTGGACATGTTAGTAACATTTCTCGTCCGAAGCACAAGAGCGATCAGGTCTGCAAGTGGCGTGATGAGCATCGAGCGCAGCGCACAGAAGAAGTCCTTTTCAGACTTAAAATCAAGTGAGTTGGAAAAATTATAGTGTCAACGGTCCAGATCCATCCATGTGAGCAGATCAACGGTTGGCGGGAAATCACGAATAGAGAAGTTGCGCCGAAGTTAACACAATAGATCGCGCCCATATTGTATGCAGGGAAGAATAGCAGCCGCCCATCCAAACGACACATGGCGTGAGATCCAGTCGCGTCGGATTTTCGGCAGTCGCAAGTTCGAGGGGCGAGAGTTTCATGGTGTTCTACATCTCGAAACCCCGAACCCTGAAAGCCCCGAAGGCACCCAGAGTCGGGCCCGTAGTATTGCGAAGCAGCCTCAACCGTTCATCCACAAGAGACACCTGGCGCACGTGATTAGTCTCCTCGCCTTTTTGCCCATCGCAACTTTGAAACGCAAGAAATAGCTCCATCATTCCTCGATGCGCAAAATGACTAGAGCGTCCAGGACCTGGGGCCCACAACATTGTTGGGAGAGTTTAGAACCGTCAGATCCAAAGGGGTGCGTGGTGCCAAATTAAGCCGTCTCAGTGTTTCGCTCATCGCGATTTCAAGTAGCAAGGATTAACTCCTTCCGTTCGTGAATGCCGAAAGCAATTTGGGAATAAACACGGGGTCACAGCCCGTGGTCACTTGGGAAAGAAAGGAACTATGCTGAAAGGGGCCAAAGGCACCGAGTCCAGTCGCCGAAAGGATCGTCTCGATCTCCAGGTACCATCTGATACGATCCCGCTCCCGGCCTTCACTTGGAGTAAATAAAGGTGAGAAGGGGTGGGTGAAACCTCTCCTCATGCATTAAGTGTAAAGTATGGAAGGTTTGGCAAGCGGTCTGCTTGAGAGGGTCCTGTGTACCCAGTTCTTCAAAGTAGCCATGTCGAATCCTCGACTAGCCAAAGGAGGTCTGCACACACTAAATCAGCATTTACTGGCTTAGCTACTCCCCCTACAGGAGCCATGCACAATTAAGGTGGCGTCTGACAGAGAAAGCCCGTCCAAATTTGGCTGAAGGGACACCGAGCCTTGGATGACCAAGGACACCTCTGTTAGGTGATTTTGCTGAGTATATAGACTCAGTCTTCGTATTTTGTAATCATCGATGGTTGAGTGAATCTCCCGATTGTAAAGTTTTGATGAAGCGCTGGTCGCTCTGGTTAATGCATAAGGCATTTGAGACTTCTTACTTTATGGACGTCAGACTCTTTCCCATTTCTTTGTTTACTGTGTTAGAACAACTTAGAATTGGAGGATCCAGTCGAGTTGTAGCTGTTATAGGATGATGTAGGTTGGATCACTGTAACAGTTACATCGATTCTAATCGGTTCCTATGATTTTCTTAGCACTGAACGGTTCGTAATTGAAGGATTCAGTCGGGTCAGCCCTCAGCTCCTTGAAGCTCTGGACCAAGAGGATCTTGGCCTTTGAGTTTTTCACCCTCAAGCTTCCGAAGGCTTGTCGCCCGAGGTAGTATTTCTCACTCTTCTCCTAAGTCTTCCATCTACCACCCTTTAATCCATTTAATGACGGAAGTTGGATCAAGACCTCCCTTGCTTTCTACATACTAGGCCTGGTTTCCTGAGTTAAAAGATATATCTTCTTGAGTTCTTATCCATTCGATCACCCCATTAAAAAAACTATCGTGACATAAAATTGATGGGCGTTGGGCTCTACTCCTGCAAGCAATCCAGGGGTGACTTTTGACGCTAACATTTATGGCGCCGTTGCCAGGGATGAAGTTGAAAATTTTCCCCGGGATTGAACGACATTGAGCCTTTGATTTTGAAGGTGCATCGGGTATCAGAGCCATTGAAGATTTCTACTGTGCACCTGGTGACTCCATTGTGATGACTCCACTATGGTGAACCTGCCATGTTAATTGTGGCTTTCAGAGGTAGACACATACGGTCTCATCCACAACTGCCTCCAACTACACCTGAAACTAATCCAGAGGTGGTTCTCAGGAAAGGAAAGGCCCCTGAACAAGAAGCTTCCACCTTCGAACTAGGTAACCCGCCACCTCCTTTTGTAGGAACTCCATTTTCTCCTCCTCAGTTTCTTAATAGACCTCTTTCAGAGGTTTCCCGTTTCCTGAATTTTGGGAGTGTTCCTGCTGAGTTTTCCCCTCCCGATCTGGGATTGGAGGGAGAAATCCTTGTCACTCCCCTCTCCTCTAAAGTTGTACCTTGGAGTAGACCAAGGACCATAGAATATTTCCCCACTCCTGCACAAAGAGGAGCACCTGCTGACTTGATCTTGTTAGCCTTCTCCTTAAATCCCCTCTTGTTTCCCACTCCGCTTTGAGACTTGTTCCCAGTAGCCCCTTCACGAACTCCTTCTCCTCCAAGCTCTCCTCCACCTAATATTCCTATGGCTGGTGATAATCCCCCTCTGAATAGAATGGATTCCATAGTCGCTGCCCGATATTCTCCCTTAGTCCTACCCCATCCTATGTATCCTCTCCCTGCTGGAGACTACTTGAAGTATATGCCCAAGTTTAGTGGGAAAGAAGACACAACTGCGGAAGAGCACCTGGCTTCTTTCTACAGTTATGAAGACAACCTGAACATTGAAAATGAATATGTCTGGATGAGAGTCTTCATCCAGAGCTTGGATGGCGAGGTGAGGAAGTGGTTTAGAGGATTGGCCCCCAGATCTATTGCTAGGATCGAAGCCCTGGATAGTGCTTTCCTGAGGCTGTGGGGCGATAGGAAGGATTTCATGTATTACATGACATAGTTCGGGTCTTTGAAGAATATGGAAGGAGAGTCTGTCTCTGACTTCTCCAAAAGGTTCCATAAGATGTATAATAAAACTCCTGCCGAAATAAAGCCCTCAGAAGCCTCGGCCAAGATTTCTTATGCTAGTGCATTTGGCCTCGATTTCTATCTTTTATTGAGAGAAAGAAGAGCCACCTCCTTAGCTCAAATGAAATATGCGGCCATAGAAGTGGAATCCAATGTATTAGCAGGTGATAGATTGAGAAACAAGGCTGATGCAGACAGAAGAAAGGGAAGGTCAGAAGCCTCAACTTCTGGCCCATCAGTGTCCTACCCTCAAGTGGATGAGCTGACCAGGATGGTGAAGTCTCTGTCTACAAAGACGGAGAGGATGAAGGTGGAAGGGAGGCAAGCATACAAGGGCCCCCAAAATGCTGACAACAAAGGAGGTTTCAGGAGGCCAAACAATATTAATTCCCTAACTGTGCCAAGGGAGAAGGGAAGAGACAGAGAAGACCAGAAGATTCAGGCCCCTTTTCAAAATAATTTTATGGCCGAAGGGGAAGAAAGAGAAATAGATGAGCTGGATCCTGAAATCCATTTCTTCAGGGATACTCCTCCTTTTCCTCATCTCACTCAATCAGCATACGAGGAGTCTCTCATGGACAGTCAGCTAAATGAACTGAGCAAGGGAGATCGGACTTGTGGCGGCCAAGGCAGATATGATCTGCGTTCCAAGACGAAGATAGTAGCACCTGATGTTCCTGAGCAGTCCACTGGAACAGAGAAGCCTGCTGATAAAGTAGCAGATAGTCACAGAGGTAAGAAGACCCAACCCCTCTCTCCCATTATCCAGAGTCATGTTCCCGAAATAAGAGAAATCCCAAAGCTCTCATCTTCTTTTAATTTCGAGCATGAACTTCAAAAAATCAGAATCCCTGTGCCCCTGATAGAATTGATTAAACATGAAGGGTTCAAGAAATGCTTCTATGAGATTTTGCAGTCTGAGGTCTCAATCCTTCCCACAGACTCCATAAATTTGCAAGATGAAAAGCCTGTAGTTATTCTAGTTCCTATGGTAGAAGACAGGAATGAATCATCCCTTCCCTTCTACACTTCCTTGAACATACATGACAAGGTACTGCACAACTGCTTGATGGATTTAGGGGCTTCTCACAACCTCATGCCCAAAACTGTCATGGAAGAGTTAGGGCTAGAAGTCACCTGAGCCTATCATGACCTCTATTCCTTTGACTCCAGAAAATTTCAGTGTCTAGGAGTTATCAAAGACCTGGTCATGACCTTGTTTCAGCTGCCCATGAAAAGTGTGGTCATGGATATTGTAGTGGCCGATGTCCCCCCCAATTTCGGTATGTTGTTATCAAGATCTTGGATAAAAATACTGGGGGGAACCTTGCAGATGGACCTCACATATGCTACTATCCCAGTGTTTGGAGGAGAGCATAGATGACTATACAGGGAAGCCCAACTGGCCTATATAATCAGTGATGAGGCCAACCCTACCAACCATCCCATTTTTGCCTTAGACACTGATTTAGGTTCCAGTGTGCTACAACTCACCCATGCTCCCGAACCCCCTCTTGAGCTCAGAAAGTAGCCCACCACTTCCCATAAGTTTCCTCTCTCCATCACTCCCGTCTGGAAAATGTTCTTTGATGGAGCCTCTTCCAGGGAAGGCGCTGGAGATGGGGTGGTTTTTGTGTCACCTGCTCAGGAAACCATATCTCTATCATACAAATTAGAATTTGAAGCTACCAACAATGTGGCAGAGTACAAAGCTCTTATCCTAGGATTAAGAGCTGCGAGGGAAATGGGAATTTAGGAGGTAGCTGTGTTTGGTGATGCAGAGTTGGTGGTCCAACAGATCAGAAACGCTTATCAGGCTAAGCATCCTCAACTCAGAAGCTACAGAAATGAGGTATGGGACCTAATTGACAGTTTCTTCTTAGCATTTAACATTTCTTTCATCCCAAGAGAGGAGAACACAGTGGCAGATTCCTTGGCTACATCAACAGGCAATTTCAAAGTACCCCTGCAGCCCAAATTCAGATATGATGTGGAAGTAAAATTCATGCCCTCCATACCTGACAACGTCAAACATTGGAAGGTATTTGAGGATGATCTCGAGATCAAGAAATTCTTGGAGACTGTCGAAGAATTTTCAGAGATGCATATCGACCAAGATTCTGTCTCTGAGGAAGGGCTTGATGGGGATGAGTTGTTGAGTAAAATAGCAAAGCATGACATTGTGCAACTCCCCAACAATCATATTCCGAGGGGGCTGGTTCCGTTGGAGAGGATTTTTGATAGAAATGACGTATCATTAAAAGGGGAGACCTCGGAGGATAACACTGGTACTATTCAATGCAACATTGGGATCGAGAGCGAGCCCAAGTTTGTCAAATTGTCAAGAAGTTTGACAAAGGAGAAGAGGTCCGAATACATTGGACTTTTGAGGGAATTTGCTGATGTGTTTTCCTAGACCTACGAAGACCTCAAAACATATGACATTTCTGTCATCGAGCATAAAATCCCATTAAAAGAAAAGGCAAAGCCATTTAGGAAGAAGTTGAGACAGATCAATTCTATGTTGCTGCCTATCATGGAGAGGGAAGTGAAGAAGTTGCTTCAAGCTCAGATCATTGTACCACTGAGATATTCAGAGTGGGTGGCCAACTTGGTGCCAGTAAGGAAAAAGAATGGAGAGATCTGACTCTGTGTAGACTTGAGAAACCTGAACAGGAGCTCACGAAAGGATAACTACCCCTTACCAAAGATGGAACATGTACTACAGAGGGTAACAGGAGCTTCCAGGATGTCCATGATTGATGGTTTCTCTGGCTACAATCAAGTCTCTGTTCTGCCTGAGGACAGGGAGAAAAAAACATTCACTACTCCATGGGGCACCTTCATATATGCCAAGATGTTGTTTGGATTAATGAATGTAGGGGCAACGTTCCAGTGTGCCATGGACATAGCTTTCGTCGAGGAAAAGGATAAATTTTTGGTCGTCTATCTGGATGACATCACAGTGTTTTCAAAATATGATAAAGAACATTGTTGTCATCTCAGGAAGGTTTTCCTGAAATGCAGGAGTTTTGGCATTTCATTAAACCCCAAGAAATCTTTGTTCGCCATGCAGGAGGGAAAATTGCTAGGCCACATAGTATCAGTGGAAGGAGTTAGGATTGACCCTAGCAGAGTTGAGGCAATACAAGCTTCATCAGTCCCGAGGTCCAAGAAGGAGGTCCAATCTTTCCTTGGCAAGATTAATTTTCTGAGGAGGTTTGTGCCTAACTTCGCTGAGGAGGTAAAACTTATAACAACCATGTTAAGGAAAGGAAATGAAGTGAAGTGGACTCCTGAATCACGACATTCCTTTGAGAAAATAAATAAGGCCTTGACAGAAGCCCCTGTGCTTATTATCCCCGACTACTCAAAGTATTTCCTTATTTTCTCCTTTGCCTCACCTGACACAGTGGCTGCTGTTTTGTTACAACAAACAAGGTTGGACTTGAGCAGCCTATCACCTATTTCAGCTGAGCATTGAGGGATGACGAAGTCGGGTATGACGCTATGGAGAAGCAGGCCTATGCCCTGGTAAAGGCTCTCAAGGCATTCAGAATTTATGTCCTGTAGTCAAAGGTCATCGCTTATGTCCCCTCAGCTGCTGTTAAAGGCATTCTTGTCTAGCCCGACATAGATGGGAGAAGGAGTAAGTGGATAGCCAGGATTCTGGAATTCGACCTGGAAATAAAGCCTACCAAATTGATCAAAGGTCAGGGTTTAGCCAAGCTGTTGGCTGAAGCCAATTACCAAGCTTTGGGGATAAATTTCATCAACGAATGCTCAGGAGTTCAGCAGGGTCGGCCATCTGAAAGAGACACTCAAAAGGATCCCCCATTAGCTCGATGTCCTTGGTATAAGGATGTCATATACTTTCTGCAAGAGCTGCGACCTCCAGACGGCCTACAAAGAAACAAAGCAAGAGCTCTGAAGCTCAAGGAAATCAGGTACTGCCTTATCGATCAAATTTTATACTGGAAAGACCCCCTGGGAGTGCTTTTAAAATTCATAGATCCTCGAGAGGCCGACATGATCATGGTTGAATTTCACAGCGGCCTATGTGGAGGGCACCATTTCTGGAATACCACAGCCCGCAAAATTCTCAAAGTCGGGTACTACTGGCCTACCTTGTTCACTGATGTCCACAGAGGAGTTAGAGCCTGTATACAATGTCAAATATTTGCAGGAAAACAACAGCTCAAGTCTCTGCCTTTACAGCCTATAGTTGTTTCGGGACCTTTCTAGCAATGAGGCCTAGATTTTATTGGAGAAATCCACCCTACTTCCAGTGGGCAACATAGATGGATCCTGACTGCCACAAACTTCTTTACCAAGTGGATTGAAGCTATCCCCACCAGGAATGCTTCCCACAAGGTAATTATTGGATTCCTGGAAGACCTCATCACAAGATTGGGGTTCCCAAGAAAGATTGTTATAGATAATGCAACCTCATTCAAGGCCGAACCGTTGGTCAGGTTCTGTGAGCAATTTGGAATCGAGCTGATTCACTCCACTCCGTACTATCTCCAGGGAAATGGTTTAGCAGAATCCTCCAACAAAATTCTCATAAGGATCATCAAAATATTATTGGAGGACAACATAAAGGCTTGGAATTCAAAGCTGAAATTCGCTCTATGGGCCGATCGGGTGACTACAAAGAGATCTATAGGCATCTCCCCTTTCCAGTTAGTTTACGGAGCAAAATCTGTCTTCCCTTCTCAGCTGGCCATTCCTGTAGCGAAATTCTTCCAGGATTATCAAGAAGAGCCCAATGACATGGTTAGAAGGATTCATCAACTGGTAGAAGTCCAACAGGCCAGAGAGCAGGTAATAGACAAAATTCAGGATCATCAGCAAAGGATCAAGCAGGTTTTCGATAAGAGGACCAAGATGGAAGAATTTCGGATAGGAGACCTGGTGCTGAAATGGGATGCTCCTAAACAAGATAAGGGCAAGCACAACAAATTTGAAGCCCTGTGGATCGGGCCTTTCAAAATCTCCGAGGTTTTCTCAAACAACACATATCAGCTGCAAGATTTGGAAGGCGAAGAAGTTTTCAGCAGCCCAGTAAATGGGCATTTTCTTAAAAAATGTTTTGTCTGAGCCCTCGGTGGCTCCTATGTTTTGTAAATATTGTCCTTTCTGTTCTTTGTTTTTACTTTTATTGTTTTGGCTTAGTAAGTGACTCCATAGCCCAACAA
>ML792970.1:73946-104055 GCA_009831015.1 Picea engelmannii | reverse complement strand
TTTTGCAAAGTTATACTCTAGTCTAATGAATATTGCAGAGAGGAAATGCCCAAATGCTTAACCAAAAATAAATGTCTATTTACTGGGCAACCCAATCACAGTTGTGTGGCAATAGATCTTGTCTGTTTTAATTTGTTTATGTTTCTGTCCCCAAGGGTTAGGTATTCAAGGGTTCTACAGACAAGGGTTTGCCCTGTGCTATAGCTCTCTGATATACGTGTGGGGTCCAACAGTAGTACTTAGCCCAATATCTCAGGGCACTAACTAAGGAGGATAGACCATACCCTTAGCCATACTACCCGACTACCCAAGTACTAGAGAGTATCTTCATGAGTGTTGTTCTCGGTGACACTATAGCAGTCAGGCGGTCGATCGATTTATCTAAAGAGGGCTTCAGGTAATCTAGGCCGATCCATACACAAGTGCTATCTGATGCACTACCACTTGAAGGGGTACCAATAGGGGTTACAAGGGTGGACAACAGATGTGCGCTTAAGTACCACTTGTATTTCCTCCGTGTATGAATCCCTCAACCGTGGGTTTATGCGTGTAACAACAGATCTCTGTGGCTTAAAGATGTCAGAATACGTCTCTACCCTGAAAAAAATTTAACCCACGCTTTCTGCCAAGGAAAGTGCTTTGATACCACTTATAATATACCAGATATAAAATGTATGTAGAACAAAAGTAAAATGCTAGTAATAACAGAATAACAACAATATAACTAGAATATTCACCACAATAACATGAAAATGATATAAGAATAACAACAGAAATAACACTTTGAATCTGAAAGCAATGTTCACAGGCCTCTTCGAGGGGGCAACCTCCAGTTGAGCAGAGCTCTATTACAATAATATCCAAGCTAGGGTTCTCATACCCTCGACTCCTAGTTATACTAAAAAGAAGCATCTAGAGGAAGATCCTTCTAGAAGCAGAAGATTCTATTAGGTCTTCTTACATCCGACTTGTTCTATTTTATTGAAAGGCCTTATTAACATTGACCTTTATTACATCCAGATATATTGTTCTACCTATGTCCAGGTTAGGACCCTAACAGTTTCCATGTAAAAATCATTGTGTTATGTATATATTTTTTGGTGACGATGAATGGAATTGTTAATGGTTAATGTTTACATGATGTGCTCAAGGTTAAAAATAGTAAAATGTGCTCGATATTGATTCCCCCCCACTCTCAAAATTGGTGAATATTCCAACAATTGGTATCAGAGCGGGTTCCTTCAAGAATAGTCTAACCACTAGAAGGACTATCATGGATATTTAGGAAGTTTACTCTGAAGATGGATTTCGATTGTTCAATGGATCAAACTTTTCTCATTGGAGCATAAGGATGAAAGAATTTTTACAGGCACATGGGTTTGACATTTGGGAATCAACATTAGATGGTTACACCACTCCAAAAGGTAGAGAAAAGGGAGTAGCAACAAAGAAGCTACAAAAATATGGTGCAATGGCATTGAACATTATTATAAGGGGCTTATTAGAGTTTGAAAAGAAAATAAACAAAGTTGGAAATAATTCATCCGCTAAAGAGCTTTCGGACAAACTACAAGAAAACTACACAAAGGAAGCAATGCAGGAATGTGCAAAAGATCAAAAGGAAGACACACCAAAGAAAGAAGCAACATCAAAGAAAATGGATGATATCCCAAATAAATATCCAGCTGATGAATTAAATGAAGAAAAGGTGAAGGAATTTGAATCAAGTAAGTATTCTTGTGGTGATAAATTAAACCCTTGTGACATTATATGTACCTATGCAAATAAAATCAGTTTTGACAAAGATAAAGATGAAATCAAAATCCATGCCTTAGAAGAAGAAGAGAATGACGAAGTAGAAGCTGAAGTAGAACTTGAAGGGGAACTAATTAGTGATCTATATGATTTGAGGAATGCAAGGGAGAAGAACAAAATGTTAATGGAACAATTGCAGAGGTATCAAGAAAATAATATATTTATAGAAGAGAAGCTAAGTGAGATTGAAAAGACTGTCATTTTTTTAAAGGCACAAGTAGAAATGGCTAAGAAGACTGAAGAAAATTGAAGAATCAATTATAAGAGAACGATACCCAACTAAGCCCAAACTTGCAGAGTGTTATGATTCAAATAGAAGAGGACAACAAAATTGAAGAAGTCCTAAACAATCAACTAAAAGAGAATGAAGAAATATGTCAAGTAAAAGAACTTGAAATTGTTTCTCTAAGAGAAGAAGTGAAAAATAACAGTTGCCACAAACTTGAAGTTTGAGAAGAGTTCATCATCCTTAGAAGACAACCTCAATAAAAGAATATCTCTCAGTGACAAGACATGTATTGGGTATGACCACAAGCATAAACACATTGAAGAAGAAAATATTTCCAAATTGCCTAGGAAAACTAAAGAAAGACCTAAAGGTCACACAAATGGCTTAAAGGATTCCAATAGTAGAGTAAAACACCATGATCAACCAAGACATGACAAGAAAACATCTCAAAGAACTCCACTTCAAGGAAGATCAACCATTCCCAGGTATCAAAGTTTCTTTCCCGTTTATTGTTTTTCTTGTAACAATTATGGGCATAAGGCTCTAAAGTGTAGAGATTATGGAAGAAATTTTCAAGCAAGAAATAGTCAAGTAAGAGGCGTTTATATGGCCCTCTATAATGTTGAATGTTACAAATGCCACAACTATGGAAACATAGCTCGTGATTGTGGAAGCACGATGAAGTATTTCATGAAGGAAAATACTCATATAAGATATAAGAAGGTTTGGATAAGAAAACAAAATCAAGAAGAACATGTCAATGGAGAATTCTTAGAGGACATACCCACATGAGTTGCAGAATTGAGTAATAATGATAAATCTACAAGTAAAAAGGAAGGTGTCAGGATTGCAACTGATGATCAAACACCATATCATCATTATACATTATTCTAAATTTTTTGGCATAGAGACTCCCAATATCATGGATAATGTTGAGGTGGATTCTAAGTAGCAGGGAATGAAGACCAAGGAAATGTGAACTGTGTTAATGCCCGATCATGCATATTCTTGAATCAACATCCCTAAGACAATTTGAAGGAGTTAATGGCAATTTTTTCAAGGATTGTTTGTTTCATATTTGAGAGGCATTGTGAAGCATTATAAGAAATCCATGTTTGAATTGTGGAAGTGAATATTGATTGGTCACTTATTAGAGACAGTCCTAGAAGAAGTATATTGTAGGCCTTGAAGACTTATTTTGGCACAATCTGCAAGACTTTTTGGCATGTTTTCAAAAGTGAGTTTGAATAGGGGTACTTGTGTGTGGTTGAGGTTTGTTTCTTTGGAAGAGAAAAAACAAAGTTGAAGGACAATCTATGGACAAGTTTGGTAGCTTCATCAAATGATTGTGAAGAGAAAAAAATTATAGGAATGTTATGAAAGTAAAAGTGTGGTGTGTCTGTTGAGAAAAAAAAGAATATATGCTTATCCAAAGCAAAGGTCGTGATAGTTAAGATCATGTTAAAGTTTTTCCTTACAAATAAACTTGGTTAAAGGAATGTCTTATGATAGTCAAGTACAACATCTTAAGGACTATCTTGTACACCTCACCAAGATCATACACCATGAAGATTCTAGATCTAGAAAGATAAATTTCCTACAGTAGCCTTAAAGGGTCCAAACCAAATGACAAGTGATGTGTAAAATCAGTAGCACTGAGGCTGCATTAGAAGGAAACCTGGAGAATGAACTGGTAAAACAACATTAGGAGGAAAATCTGGGTTCTTTCATATCTAGAGAAAGAAGAGTTAGCACCGTCAAAGGGAGAGTATTGTTGAAAAGGAAAGATGCTCACAAAGATAACATTATAGTAAAAAGAAGGAACCATTGATGATAAAGGGATTGAAAAAATTAGTTAAATGACAATGGATGAAAACATGAAGACAGGGGGAAAAATAAAATAATAAATAGAATCATGAAATTCTAAAGGAGGATCAACTCTTTATATTAGATGTCAAAGGGGAGAGAAACATATTGTTGGTGACAGGGGGAGTCACATGATAAGTAAAAATGATCCATTTTCCATTGATGTCAAAGGGGGGAGAGAAACAAAGTGATGGATAGAGTGAGAATGGTGATGGATAGAGTGATCATGGTGATGGATAGAGTGGGAATGCATCACTACAAAAGGAGGAAGGTGTTTCCATCAATGAAAAAGGGGGGGACTGTTGAGAAAATGTTGTCATTGATGTCAAAGCGGAAGTGATGATGATGATGTGGCAGTAATGATAAATATGTAATAGTGATGATGATGACATGGCAGTGAAAAAAGGGAGATTGTTTGAGTATTGAAGCCATGAAGCTAAGTGAAGAAGCCTTGAATCTATGAAGCCACGTAAATAATCCTTGAAGCCATGAAGCCAAATAAAGAATCCTTGATATTGTTTGAGTATTGAATCCATGAAGCCAGGTAAAGAATCCTTGAATACATGAAGCAAAAAGAAGAATCCTTGAAGACATGTTGATGAAGCCTTGAGAAACCAATGTGCAGTACTAAAGCCATGAGTATAATTCAATGTAATAGAAAATTAAACAGTCCCTTGAAGCAGTAATGATGTGTCCACTTGAAGAAGCCTTGAAGTTCATGGAAGGAGACTTGACATAAGTGTATGTAAATCCAAATTGGTCCCCTTATGGAATAGATTTTAATCATGGCCCTCACGGGATGAGATAACATGCGGTTGTTTCCGCATGCCCACTTTGAGTTGTACACATGTGGAGCCTTGAATAATCCCTAAGACCAAGTGAAGAAGCCCCTAAATTCAAGTGAAGAAGCCTACAAATTTCCAAGATAAATATTGCAAGATGGATATTGCTGAAAGTATTATTTGTGGTCAATTTTGATACCATGTATTTGAGGGACTTTTTACCCTACATAACTAACTAAAATGGAAGCAAAAGTTACGTGGTTGGAAATATTATCCTAGAAATTTCCAATGGTATATGGAAGTCCCTCTAACTCCCTACAAATGAGGAGATATGATTTTTTTCATCCAACAACTCAGCCAAAAAATTGAGGTCAGCTTAGCTAGTTTTTTTGGGGGGACAAAATTACTATAAATTCAAGATATAATTTCACATTTTTAGTGAAACCAATGAAGAAATCAAGTCTGAGGTGTGTTCAAGGTGTTGGGGTTTCTTTCTAGTGTGCAAGAGAAGTATAAGGGATTATATTAAGGTATTTATTATTCTCAAGGTATGTTATAAGGTTGTAATGTTGTCGTAAGGTTGTGAGGTTTCCGTATGCTCTACTATGAAGTTGTGATATTGTCATGATGTTGATGTGAGGTTGTGATGCTTTTGTATGCTCTGCTATGAAGTTGTGATGTTTTCGTGAGGTTTTGATGCTGCCATATTCTCTATTATGAAGTTGTGATGTTGTTGTGATGTTGTCATTGTTATCACTGAAATTTCATCCGCAAATGGTTACATGAATCCATCATCTCCAAACACCTATTAGTTCACCTGCAGCCCCAAAAATACATTTCCAAAAGGCACAAACTATAAAAATCGTTATAAAATTGGCATGCGCAAAAACACTGCAGGAATCGCGCGCACGTGCACAGGCCAAAGAAGTAAAAAACACACACATGCGCCCGATGCACGAATGTGTGCGATAAAAGCCACACACTCCTGTGAATGATGCATTTATGGTTCTTGTTGGCCCCTCAAACACTTCTAGTTAAGCTCCCAAGTCGATTTGACCCCCAAATCCAAGCTGAATCTGAGTGGGGGGATGGTCAAAGACCTAAGGGTGCCCTAAAGGGCCCCTTGTTCACACTAAAGACCGATTGGATAATGCCTCAAGGATTTGCTATAAAAAGAGGCCATAGGTGCACTATGAATTCAAGAATCTCAATGTATTGGCATGCTGCCTCTATTCTCCTACAAGGAACCTCTTTCCTTCTTGGAGCATACTAGCATCATCTCATTAAGCTATTCACCTCACCTCTTGAGGGAATAATCTTGGATTTCTTCATCATTTACTTTATATTTTTCCATTTGTAAGAAGATATMTCACATAGGGAACTCAAGAGTCCTCCCTAGGAGGAAGAGGGGATCCACAAGTCCTCCTTTCTCTTTGGTGTTTTCCCACTAATACAATTTCTCCATTGGTGGCATGAATATTGGTCAATTGTTTGATTGATTTTGGTTCTAATTTCCTTATGCATTTTAGTTTCATTTCTTTAGTTGTTGTTAGCTTAGTTGTTTGTTTATTTCATGTGATTGAATCATTTGATTCATATACTAACCTCTGTCCTATCTAGCAGGCCTAACTAGACTTGCAAGTGCCCTTCTTTTGCTCATTGGAGTAACGAAAAGGACACAACATATTGGCGACCATACTGGGGATAAGGTACCAATTTCCTCCCTATTTGGGTTGTTTGAGAACTTCATTTTAAACTATTTTTCTTGCAAGGATCATAACCGGCCTAGTCCTACCTGCAAAGAGCCGAATTTGGATCTTGAAGAGGAGAATTCCACCTAACGTTTTCCTCCCGGACGTGTATCAGAATGTGCGTGGGTTTTCCAGCCCACAGGCACGCCTCCCGAGCATTATGCACCAACAACACTGTGATTCTCAGCACATTCTGCACACAATGCACCAACAAGTCCTTGGTTCTCTACGCATTGGTGCCACATATGCCTCTGTCTAAACTGTGACCCACGCATCTATCTAGAATTCCAACATTGTAAGAGTCTTTTGTGATGTTTTGAAGGTCCCTAGCCTTCAAAATATTTCTTTTATGCAATTTGTAAATGCACCACACTTAGATTCCCTTACCACATCAAGGGTTAGTCAAAACACAGGCACTTAGGAGGTTAAAAAGAACCACATTTCTCCTCCTTTGCTTTCATTTTTCCACATGGATGGCTTGTTTTGATTGTAAAATTTAAGTTAAGATCATTTAATATCACAAATAAACATTTGCATTGAGACCATAAATCAAACTTCAATCATTGAGTATGCTCTTCTCTTGCACCATAGAGCGATCTTGAGAATCAGAAAAACGATTGAGGGAAGATGTCATCTCCCTTAAAACAAAATCTTTAGGAGAGGACAAAGCCCCCCTAGGGATCCTCTTAGTTTCTTTTTAAACATATTAAATTTGTAAGGGCCCATACATGCCCACATGTTGCAAAGATTAGGATAGTTTATGAGGCTACTTTCTTAGTTTACGTCACTAGGGGAGTTTAAATATTATTGTAACGGGCTCATACATGCCCACATGATCACAATATAGGATAGTTTTTTAAAATCTTTCTTAGATTAAATCACATTAGGGAGTTTAAAGGATTGGTAAGGACCCATATGTCCACATGCTAGTTCTTTAGGGACTTTAAAATTCCACAAGGTTGGACCAATGGCATCTAGTAATATAGGTAATCAAGACTTGTAAGGACCACACGAAGTCCACATGTTGCAAGATGAAACCGAACTTATTAAAAAATTGGCACATTTTATCACTTGCTCATACAAAAATTAACTACTCACTCACATAATTTCTTCTTGAATTGTGGAGGTTGAAGTAGGCTTCCTCCAAAGGGATTCTGAAACATCCCACTATTTCTTGAAGGAATTATTCACTCCCACTTAATTCAAACGAGATTGGTTGACACCCCCAATATCTCAAACAACCACATCTAAATTTTTTCTAAAAACTCACTAAGTTTTCCTCCACAGGAGGTGCCAAAATAATTTTTTTAGTCTAGGTAGGATCTCGGGGATAGGCATCCAAAAAACTCCCCGTTATCTGGTTCTCACATTGAAACAATAGAAATTGACAAATAGGGAACTTTAAAATCCTCCAAGTCAAGGGTTCCTACACCATAAGGCATGGAGAGACCCGTGAAGGGTCGAAGGTCAAGGTCCGGTTGATCTGTGCGTCCCCAATTGAGGCACCCACCTCTTGGAAGGGATCCAACATGTGACCCATTTCTGAGGCCATAAATCTAAATGTTGCACTTTGAATGAGGTACCTAGTGGCCAATTTTATGACATCTACCCAGGTGGAAATTGTGGGCTGCAATTTCACCTTGATCGGATTTTGTGTGGCTATTGGGAAATATCGTCAACTCTTTCGGGATATGTACCCTCTACCCCTCATTATAACTGATTGTTTCATCCTTCACTAGTTCCTCTTCCGGTGGATTCATACTCCACTGTTGAGTGTTATTGGAAGGTCCAATGCTATTTGAGAGGAAGGACGTTACGTCTCTACAGGACATGAACATTTGTTTTATTTTTTCTCCCATGCAGACAAAATCCACCTACCCACATGTATGCTTATTTTCAATTGATTTATGTATGATGCTCTCTTTATTACATGCGATTGTGGGATATATTATGAAGGTCCATATTATACAAGTATCTTGTTCATTTTCTTCTCTCATCACCATTTTGCACACATTCCACTTTGCTAGTCGGACATCATAGGGGACCCACAAAATCCTCATCATTCAAGATGCTTGCAAAATCTCCCTCCTATCCTAGGAGGATTTCCTAGTTTCGCCAACTCACCGGTCCAACCACCTCACACCCCTATGAGTGCTACCATTTTGGGATCAACTTTACTTGGGTCCACTTCCCAAGGTCACCCATCCACTAGCTCTCCTTCACAAGGAGGCGGAGGGTACACTTATTCCCAAGGGAGAAGTACACCTCCACCAAACCCCCCTCAAGGGTCAGGTCCACTACCTACTCACACCATGGATGGAACTAATCCTCCACTGACATTCCACATGCCATATTTTTCCTCCCTCAACATACATGATCTAAGTAAGCTCATGAATGATTCTATATTGCATGACCCCACATGGCCTGCAATGCCTACCAAACTCCCTTCAAACATTCCCAAGTTTGAAGGAAAGGTGAGAGAAGACCCCGTCAATCATATCATGACCTTCCACTTATGGTTGTCTTCAAACAAAATCTTGGAAGACTTCGTCTGTTTCAGGTTATTTCAACACACACTCACGGGTCCATCCACCAAATGGTATGTGGACAAAAAATCAGGGTCCCATGTGACTTTTGAATCCTTGAACAAAACATTTTTGACCTTCTTTCAACTACCAGTTCGTCATGACAATGGTCTTGAAATGTTATCCGAGTTTAAACAAACCTGAGCCACACATATTTCTGACCACATTCATGAATGGCATTGGCGACGTAGTTTATTCAAAGCAGAAACCACCAAAGAGCAATGCCTCAATTGGTTTCTCAGATAACTCATCTGTCTCCTTGCCAAAGATCTGGCCTCCACCTTCCCCCAAACTGAAGAGGTAGCCATTAGCAAGGCTAAAAAATATGACCTTATTTATGCACAGTTAGGATACTTATACATAGTACTACCTGATGCCCCGAGACCTGTACCATTTGGCCAAGACAAACCTGGGATGTCTCACTCAGTGGATGGATTGATTGGTACCACAACACACCATAACCCATACATTCGATCGCCACCCATGTATGGTACTCCCCAATATCCATCGATGTATGGAGGACCCCCTTTTTACCCTTCCCCCCCCCTTATCAACAACCATTCGCTACTGTCCTCCCTCGACCCATGAGTGGACCCTCACCGACACCCATTATGTACCCGACTGTTCAACCAAGTTTTGGTACCCCCTCTACCTCAGCTTACACCCTAAGCACTAGTGAAAGCGCTACACCTTCCTATGTACCCTATGGATCATTACCACAAAATAATCCGTATTTTCCATTTCCTGGTCCTCCACAACCCATTTCTCCTCCACAAGGACAACCACACATTGGGGTTAATTTTGTTCAACCCTCTCCCATTCAGAAATTTCAAAATTTTGAACAGCTGAATACAGAAAATCCATCCCATCAGCCGAATAATGCCAAAAATAAAGGAAAAACCGAAACAATAATAACCTAGGACTAGGGGGAAATAACCCCCAACAAAATCAACCTACTAGGGGCAACCAAAACCAAGGAAACTAGAACCCCCAAGGGGGAAATAAAAACAAACGCCAAGGGAGGAACAACAAAAATAACCCCAGAACAAACTTCCCTTTTGATCTTTTCAATGAGCATGGTCATTATACTCACCATTTCCCTCAAATTGTTGACTTCAAATGGATGAAAGATTTCATGAATGTGCCACGTCCCCCAACATCACCTGCCCCTCAATAGGCCCCACAACAGTATTTGCAACAAACACCCCTAGCGGTATTGCAAAACCCTATTCCACACCAAGGTGTGATGAATACCCAACAAGAGATGCATCCTGCCCCACCAAATATGGGACAATATCAAAACCCTGGAAATCTAGTAGATCGAAATATCGTCCTCACCAGTGAAGAATAAATTCTTCTACAAACACACAGTCGTCAATACATTGCACCCCATGAAGCTACTCCCACCACTTCGGAAGAAGCTCCAACTACAACCAGATAACCCTTGATGATTCCACGCCTTAACACTGACCCCCCCATTTGTATTCCATGCATCCCATTATGATGGAATGTCAACAACCCTCAGGCTAGGGCGACACACAATTATAGTTTGGTCAATGACTAGGCGTAATCTCCTGCAGCCATGTCAGTCTTGAAGGTCCTCCAAACTTGTCCCACTCAATGAAAATAATTGCTTTCCACATTAGGGGAAGTCGACCATGCTAATACTAGAATCATCACATTCGATCTAGATTATGGGGAACCTCGTCTCCCTACTTTGGTAGCTTTCCAGATACCAGTCAAAATTCGGAACATCACAGTTCATCGATGTATCATTGATGAAGGTGCATCCACATGCATCATGTCCAAAATAGTATCCCATAAAATTGGATCCCCTAAGCTAATACCATCCACTATCACTCTAGGAGATTATGATGGATGACCATCCTCTCCTGAAGGGCTCTTTCAAAATGTCCCCAGATAACTCGGGGGGAAAACCATCCTTATCGACATTGAAGTTATCGACACCCTGCTTGATTACAACATCTTGTTTGGACGTAGCTACATGTAAACTATGAAGGATGTGGCATTTTTTGTGTTTCGAACAATGATGTTCCCCCACAACGGGAATATCATCACCATCGACCAAGTTTCACATTACAAGCCTAACCATTCCTCCAACATCAATAACATCTTAACTCTTGTCTGCAGTAGTTCCGATGCATATCCACTCATGGATATGGGCCCTGTATTTTTTAAGGACCCATACACCCCTCAGCACAAGTGTGTGTCATATCTTCCAACAAAACTGACAATGGAGATACCATTCCTCCCACAGAGGCTTCTCCACTCCCCGACGTCCCACTAGTGGAAGAAATCCTACCTTATTAACCCCTTGAGAACCCTACAACATCACTTATACCCGATTTCACCCTCCCCCAGGGTCAAATCCCGATTTGGGAGACAATCCACCAAGCCATTACACAAATTCCCTTCTTCTACCCCCCACTGGGAGTACAAGCTTTCTAGGTAGCCGCAATGCTTACCCTACCCAACATGGTGTTGGCCATTCCGGTATGGTATCTCCACCCACCTGCGATGGTTCCTCAACCATCACTCCCTCCCCAAATAGAGGGAGTCCTGATGAAGATTCTAGTACTAAATCTAACCACATTTCCCTCACCCCCACTTTCCAACACCACCACGACAGCTAGGGGTAGACGGAAGAAGAAAGAGCCCACCACCCCTCTTCCTCCCCAATTTCAACCTCCTTGTGCACTATGCGAGAAATAAGGACACCCCACTAATAGATCTCCCTCTCTCCCTGAGTTACGCAATTTAATCCAACTCCCTTGAGCAATCACCTCGGTCATCATGTCACCAAGCACACCTAGTATTACCACCACGTCCCCTACTATAGGAAGAAAAGGATTGCAAGCCAAATTCACATGTGCCATCTGTTCAGAGTATGGCCACTACACTCACCATTTCCCCGCGCTACCTCAGTTTCGGCAGACACTAACAACCGTACGCCAAAGATTTCAGCAAGACCCCTATCCACCCACATCATCTAGTACTTACGTCATTGACATCCACTATGTCATGACCTCAGTCAATGAATGAATGATGTGTCCTTGCTCTCTTTGCAAATTACTTGATCATTTCACATACCAGTGTCCTACGATCATTGAATACAAGTGTTGTCAAATGGCCCCTATTAGAAACCCCCCAACCACCTCATTTCCCATGATGCAAGTGATTCCCCCTATTCCATATCCAAATACTGTCCATATCACCTCCCCTAAACCTGAGTCACTTCCCACCCCTCCATGGTTCATGATAGATTGACTGAGGATTTTCCCCCAAATCCCTCCAATTCTCCAGTTCATTTCCCCTAGGAAATTTTACCCCCAACCACAGTCTACAACCCATAGTGGCTCGACATTTGGTTTATGACAAGAATGCCATCGCACCATAGTTATGATGCCCCCTCTACGTCTTCACCACCTAAATACAATCACACAATGACAACCACCAATGTTACTTCCCCAAATCCCCTATATTCACGCATGTTCCACTGCGACGAAGATATCCTAGAGGAACTAACTACACCCGATTTCCCATGGAATACACTCCATCAAAGAATGCTCTTTCTCTCACAGGAAGCCTTTGACCCTCCTAGCCAAGCCTCCATATGTGCAATCTAAACCAAGGATTTTATCCCGTCAGGGCATATAGATTGGTTCAATAACCCTATCCCTGCTCCCAATGCTTTTGAAGAAGGCAACATGGCCAATATTTCCCCCACTGTCAAAATCGACATTTCCGTCAAACTAGGAATCATAGAAGAAATCACCATTGGCGTCACATTCTCCCCTGAGGAACTCACAGCTTACAAATCTCTTTCAGGAATACCAACATATTTTTTCTTGGTCATATACAGAGATTCCCGGCCTCGATCCTTCTATCGTCGAACATCACATCGACACATGGCCAGATGTTACCCCTGTATGTCAAAATCAACACCCACTGCACCCATCCAAAGCAGCGACTATCAAATCTGGAATTGACAAACTACACGCTGCCAGGTTCATATACCCCATTGAATACACATCATGGGTCTCCAAACCCATCCCTGTTAACAAAAAATAGGGCACTATTTGCGTCTGTACTGATTTTTGCGATATCAATCACGTTTGTCCCAAAGACAACTTCCCAACATCATTCATCAACCAAATTATTGATGACTGTGTCATCCACGAGGCTTTTTCCTTCATGAACAGGTTCTTTGGCTACAATCAAATACAGATCCACCCAACAGATCAATAAAAGATCGCATTTACTACCACATGGGGTACTTTTTCTTATCGTGTCATGACTTTCAGACTAAAAAATACAGGTGTGACATTCCAACGGGCCATGACTTACATTTTCCATGATCTTGCTTGCATCATTATCGCTTACTTGGAAGACCTCACTGCTCGATCTAAGAAATGAACTCAACATCTAGATGACTTACAAGTTGTCTTTCAACGGTGTCGCCAATATAATATTCTCTTGAAACCCCTCAAGTGTGTATTTTGAGTCACCGTCGGATGCCTCCTTGGGTTCATCGTCTCCCAACATGGCATCATTGTGGACCCCCTCAAGGTCCAAGCCATGACAGAAATTACACCACCTCAGAATTTATGCCAATTGCAGAGCCTACAAGGAAACGCCAACTTTTTACGATGATTTGTCCCAGATTACACCACTTGTGCACACAGTTTCCTTCGCCTACTGCATCATGATATCCCATTTCGATGGGATGAACATGCCCAAATTTCATTTGATGATTTCAAAGTGGTGTTATCCAACACCCCTTTGATTAATCCACCCGACTATGATTGCGACTACATCCTCTACTTGTCGGCCTCAACCGTCTCAGTAGAAGGAGTTCTCATGCAACTAGGGGATGATGGCCATGAGCATGTTATTTACTACATTAGTAAAAAAAAATCAGGGCCACCCCTGAAGTACAATCATGAAGAGAAAATCACCCTCGCACTTGTCCTCACAGTCCAAAAACCGCATCATTATATCTTGCTTCGCACTACCAAAATCATGGTAGATTCCAACGCCATGCAATACTTGCTTAGCCAATGACAAATTAATGGTAAATTTTCCTGATGGATCGTCATCCTTCAGGAATAGGACCTAGATTTTGCAACTCCAAAAAGCAAGAAAGCACTCGTTCTCACAGAACTCATCACGATGTTTCCCTGAGATGCTACTAGTTCACCGGTCAACACAGATTTTCCTGACGAACACCTCTTCTACATCCCCTCGAATGACCCCTGGTATGGTGACCTTATTGTCTACCTTCAGACACAGAAATTTGGCTCTCACCTCTCTCGAGACGATCGTCCGTGCATTCTCCATCATGTCCCTTGATATATCCTTATCAGTGACATCTTATATCGACATGGGGTTGACACCATACTCTGTCGATGTTTGACCATTGACAAAGCCGACAGATTCTTGAATTATTTCCACAATGACACCTGTGGTGGCCACCTCTTAGGGATTTCCACTGCCCAGAAAAAAATTCGAGCAGGCTACTTCTGGCCCACATTGTTTCATGACTCCATTCACTTTGTGAAGCAATGTGACAAATGCCAGCTTTATGCCAACAAAATTCAAACACCACCCTCTCTTCTACATCTAGTCATCACTGCCAACCCCTTTTTCAAATGGGGCACAAACTTCATGACGTGCAATCCTCCATATAGAAATGGACACAAGTACATCATCGTGACAGTAGATTACTTTACCAAATGGGCTGAAGCCATGCCTACCTTCAACAATACTGCTGACACAACAACACGTTTTTTCTTCAACCACATAATTACCCGCTTTGGAGTCCCACTACAGTTAGTCTTCGATCATGACAAACACTTTGAGAATGAGATATTCGTCGAACTCTTCTTAAAGTTAGGCTTCTCCCATGAGTTTGCCTCCCCATACTACCCTCAGTCCAACTAACAGGTCAAGGCTATTAACAAAGTCCTCAAAACCATGTTGTAGCGCATTGTTAACAAACATAAGACCAACTGACATCATATGTTGTTTTCAACATTATGGGCTTATTGCACAGTAGTTAAAAATGCCACTGGATTGACACCATTTCATCTCATCCATGGGGTCAACGCCACTCTCCCCATCGAGTGCGAAATTCCCACGTTGCACACCACCACAGAGCTATTACATGTCACTGCTCCAATGGTGCAGCGCTTGCTGAACTTAGAGTCATTGGATGAAGACTGTCAATCTTCATTACAGAACAATGAGACAACTGGAAAACGGTCGAAAGCCTCCTTTGATGGCCATGTGAACCTTCGCTCATTTAATGAAGGAGGCCTTGTTCTAGTCTACGATATTGCACACGATACCCTCAGTCATGGGAAATTCAAGTCATTATGGCATGGATCCTACATCATCGAACACTGCCTCACTAAATGTGCATACATCTTGGCCCCTCCAGAAGGTTATCCTCTCAAAGAACCCATCAATGGGTTGTACTTGAAGAAATTTTACGCCTGAGCGTAGTCATTCTACACTAGGATTTTTCTTTTTTGTACACATTTGTAGAGCTATTAGTCTTCTTTTTTCACTCCTTGCATTATGTCTTATCTACGATTTGTGCTATTAACAGATGTCTCCTCCATCATCCTACCACATCAGTTACACTGATGGAGCTAGGCACTGGACTCAGAAACTCGCTTCGGCTGCTTCGGCGCTCTAAACCCCATTACAGGTACTACTCCACTCCAATGACATATGTTTGGCCTCAAAAACCAACAATCAAGCAGAATATGTTGTTGTCATTGGCCTCCTTGCCGAGTCCAGTCACCACCACATTCGTCACCTTAGCATCCTACTCGATTCCCAACTTGTCATCTTACATCTCAACAATGTGTACCATGTACATGATCCTTGCCTCTTCCGCAAATACCTGCAAGTTAGACTCTTATCTTGAGACTTTGATTCAATAATGTTTACACATATTCCACGACAATTCAATCAAATAGCAGATAATATGGATAACCTAGTGTTATATTGGCATATATCACATCAAGACATCATCACACATACATAAATCATCAAAAGTCTGTCACATCATATAGATCAAGCATTATAAAAAGAATCATATCATCACATGTGAACATCACATAGATCATAAACATATATATATATATATATATATATATATATATATATATATATATATATATATATATATAACGATCAATGTATCAACACTGTTTACAAAAAAGTGCCCGTAGGTAGGTGAGCACCCTCATCCCTATAGGTACAAAATAGGTGTCACACTACCCTATACAAAATGGGCTCCCGGGCCTATATAAATACAAAAATATTACAACATAGCACTCATGGTGCCTCTAGAGCACCACCACTAGGTCCTCTATCTGCAGGAGGTGCCCCCCCAACTGGGGGTCTTCCTGGTCCAAGAGGCAGTTTTTCATTCATTGCTTCCCCCACTACAACTGCTCTTCAGATCAGAGTCTGCAACTCAGCAGGGAAACCCACACACTACTCCAAGACTCTCTCATCCTGGATGTGGGACCACATACCCTCAGGTACACCCTATAATACCACCTCCAACCGACAACGGAAATCCTATAAATCCATGCCAAGCTCTCCTTGAGGTGCATGCGATGGCCCTGCACTGGGGTCGTCAAATATGTGTCTCCTGCCAGCTCTCGTGTCATCGGCTGGCCTCGCACCATCCTCATCCCTCTGATGTCTCTCTCTCATCCGCGACTCTCCTCATAGTGGTCTCACCAGCCCTTGATAAGCCGACTCTCCGACCAACTCCACCTCTCGACCTCACGGCCCCACATCTGCACACACAACAAACAAACAATATCATCAAAATCCATCCATACATAAAACATATGCTATAATATCAAAATCACAAAATGTAAAGTCCATAAACATACCTCTATGTTTCCAGTCCTCTCCAGGAGGTAAAACCATATCCAGGTCTTTCCGGAAATCCATCCCACCATACAAGAACTGTAATATGATCTGTGGCATATGGCACCACACATGCACCATATCAGCCTTAAAATAATGGCCACCCTCCCCACCTCCATGCTGTACCAAAATTGATTCCCATTGCATTAGTCGTGGCACCCATGCATCATCCACTGACAACAACACTGTAGGGTGCAACATGGGCACCATTTCCAAAAACCACGCCACCAAAATTGACCCAAAGGAAAACTCACCAAAGTCGGCAACCCGACATCGATTAAGCTACCCCATCATCTTGGTGTGCAACATCAAGCCCCAGGGAAAAAGATCTCCACCCAATGCTCTCTGCATAATCCTCATCATACCACAACTGATCCATTGAGTCGCTAAGGATTCGTATATCCTCATGATCATCGTTGTGATGCAACGATGCACGAGTGCATCCATTGCCTCATTCCGAATGAAGCTTGACATAAATTTCGGCCCCAAACAGTACCTACGTGCCAAGTTTTCCAAGTGCACATCCCCTAACAACTGGGGATCAACAGGTGGGGCCCTCCCCCGAAAAGGGAGCCTGTCCAATAAATAGACATCCTCCATCGCAGAGAATGCCAGCTTCTCCCCCTGCACAATGAATCACTGTAGCTCAGTGCTCCACATAGAAATCAAATACTGCAACAGGTACTCATGTGCCTGTATCAGTGGGCAGTCGAAGAAATTTAGCATCCCACAAGCTGCCAAAGGTCCCCAAACTCCCGAATGATCTCTAACCACCTCCCTGAGATGCTCCCAACCCCTCTCCCTCCAGTGGACTGACATCCTAAAATGATCACCTGTATGCACACAAACAACACTTGATAAACCATCACTATTCATAAACAAAAAACTTCCAAAAATACAAGTTTTTTCAAACCCCCCAGCTTTGCCTCATGTGCGTGGATATCACCCCCCACAGGCGCGCACATATGCGCGCCTATTCTTTGCACAGTTGTGCATTAATGCGTAGCTATCGAAGAAACATATGCACATCAATGCACATCTGTCACACCCACATACGCGCATTCATGTGCAACTATTCGCTACATAGCTACACACTAGTGCGCAACTGTCAGAGAAACAACTATGCACAGTACACAACTATACTTCGAACATGCATGCATCCAATGTGAACCTATTTTCCTCACTCACGCACCCCCATGCACAGATGTCTTCAACACAACTATGCACCTCAGCGTGGGTAACCTTTGATCACCTGCGCACTTTGGGGGGCCACCCTTATAGATACCCATAGTACGACCATCGGTATGACCATGCCCAGAAAAGAAACCCTAACTACTACGCAGGAGGATGAGACCACTAACCTGGCTCTCACAAATCCTAGATCGGCTAGCTCGAACTCCCATAATCTCCAAATCTCCTCTAAAATCCTCTCATCGACTCACTATGGAAGAAAGTACAAATGAGGTGGCATTGTGGGCCCCATAGCTATATATAGTCCATTTTGACAAAATTTCATGTTCAATTACAGGAGCTTAGAGCATCCATTTTCCGATCCATATTCAGCCACGAGATCAGGATCTTTCCACCTACACATTCACATTCCCTGGGTCACCATCCATCCTCGGCCCTGTGGGAGCATTTTTTTCACATCACACTCAGGGACGCATGCTCATGTTCAAAATTATCAAATAGTTGTTATATGTTTTTTATCTTCATATATTGTTCACGTCGGGTATTTGGTTTTCATATGTGCAGGCACTTGGTCATCACAACTCCTCGTAGCCCCTTCAGGTATATGATCGACACTAGCATGTAATCATTCCCTCTAAATATCAATTGCATCTTTCAAGTCACACCCCTCGACATTTTCCTGTAGGATCCTCACATCCGGCTTTGCAGTACTATCACCTCCACTGCATTTCGATATTGCCACCTGATAACACTCTCCCCTACATGAGTTTCCCCATTCATAGTCCCCTTGGCACTTTGACACTCATGTTGCTTTCACCCCCCTAGGGATGGAAGTCCCAATAGTCTTACACATGTTTGAGAATCAACCACATACTCCTTCTCCTCATTATGCTAGCTTTCCCAAATGGACTCCCAGGATATCTCCTCACGGTTCTTGTTTGACTACACCCCCGTAGTATCACTAACCCTCCCTTTCATCCATAATCAATTTTCCCATCTACATATTTCCCTCCATTCATTTACCTCATACAAAAACCTACCCATGGGCCCCCCACCCTCCACTAGTTCTCAATGCAAATTGCACCCTCACAGGCCAAGCCATATTGCACTGGGGCACACATTTCTGTATTTGTACACTCAACCCAAATTATTCTTTATTGATTTGGTCATTGTAAAAATCCTTTTGTTTCCAGCATTTACATAGCTTTTTTGTCGCCCTTGGCGACCTTCTTTTTTCCAGCAAAGCAACCCATGCCGCCCTTGGTTGCGGCATTCATAACCTTCTACTCTCGTTGACATCATCCATAAACCCTGAGTATCCCATAGTACATATACCTCTGATCTTTGAGTTTGTCCACTTTGTCACACCTCTCGCACAATTTTACCCATGTCTAGTCGTCCCCCTGACGCTAGATCCAGTTTCACGATTGCTACCACTCATACTTCACATATATCCCCAACCAAGGGCAGTATTGAGTCTCACTGCATCTTGATTTCATCCATGTTCCTTATCATTTCCTGATCTCATCCATTGGATTTCATGAAGCCCTTTTTCTTCTTGGAGTCGCGTCATCCTTTCTATTGACATCAACACAATTTCCAGAAGGGAGACAATATCTTGACTCTCATGACCTTTATAATGTTGAGCCTCAGATGGCACAAAGAGAACTATCATTACTCTCTTCTGTCATTGAACCCATTAACATTCGACTTCAACACAATCTCATGTTTTGGTGGGTCTTACTTTGTGACTATTGCAGTTGTTTTATACTACCTGAAGACCTCTAAATTTGCTAGGCCGTCAATGCCTACGAGTCATCGACACTTCTTACAGGTGTCATCGCCTCTTTTCAGAGTATGTTCACCATCAGAATTGTCATCTTCCATTATCAAACCTCCCCAGAGGGCACTGCAGTTATCTACATCAGCATACAACTTCAATTATTGTCTTACATATTTGAGTTACATGACACGAGCAAGGGGCATTCCCGCCTCGTTTGTATACATACTTTATTTTCGTACCTAGAGAAATGTTTGGTCCCAGAGTTTCCCCTCTCCCTCCGATGGGACTCTCTTGTAGTTCCTCTCATCACTCTTTCTTACAATGGCACTCTTAGTAGAAGAAACATTGATGTATTTCGGCTTTACGTATGCTCCTAACCTCACACATCAGGGGGCATCTGTTATCACTGAAATTTCATCCGCAAATGGTTCCAGGAATCCAACATCTCCAAACACCTACTAGTTCACCTGTAGCCCCAAAAATACATTTCCAAAAGGAAAAAACTATACAACTGGTTATAAATTTGACATGCACATAAACACTACAAGAAGCATGTGCACCTGCGCAGGCCAAAGAAGCAAAAAAAGCGCACATGCACGACTATGTATGATAAAATCCACGCACTCCTATGAACGATGCATTTATGGTTCTTGTCGGCCTCTCACCCACTTCTAGTTCAGCTCCCAAGTCGATTTGACCCCCAAATTCGAGTTGAATCCGAGTAGGGGGATAGTCAAAGACCTAAGGGTTCCCTAAAGGGCCCCTTGTTCATACTAAATACCAGTTGGATAATGACTCAAAGATTTTCTATAAAAAGAGGCCATGGGTGCACTATTAATTCAAGAATCTCATTGTATTGTTATTCTACCTCTATTCTCCTACAAGGAACCTCTTTCCTTCTTGGATCATACTAACATCATCTCATTAAGCTATTTACCTCACCTCTTGAGGGAATAAGCTTGGATTTCTTCACCATTTACTTTCTAGTTTTCCATTTGTAAGAATAGCTCTCACATAGGGGACTCAAGAGCCCTCCCTAGGAGGAAGAGGGGATCCACAAGTCCTCCTTTCTCTTAAGTGTTTTCCCACTAATACAATTTCTCCATTGGTGGCATGAATATTGGTCAATTGTTTGATTGATTTTGGTTCTAATTTCCTTATACATTTTAGTTTCATTTCTTTAGTTATTTCTTTAGTTTTTGTTAGCTTAGTTGTTTTTTTATTTCATGTGATTGAGTCATTTGATTCATACACTAACCTCTGTCATGTCCAGCAGGCCCAACTAGACTTGCAAGTGCCATTCTTTTGCTCATTGGAGTGACGAAAAGGACACAACAGTCATGAGCAAATGTTTCCATTAGTGGACATTTCTGTGAATGGATGTTACATTCATTGGATGTTGTCGTTAATGATTACATTCTGGGAATGATTCTATGAGGCTTGGTAGGGTTTGAAGGATTGTCTACGAAATGAAGCATGCAGGTGAAGTCAGAAGTACTCTGTGTATAAAGATCTTGGATTGGTGATATATTATTGAGTTGGTACTCAGTTGAGAAGATTAGTTTCTGCATTGAATAGGTTAGTTCTTGTTCTTTAGGGAGTGGGTGCTTCCTTTCAGTTGAAGATGGTAAATCCAGGGGGTTGGTGCCTCCTTCTAGTTGGTGCTAGTAAATTAGGGAGTTGGAGCTTCCTTCCAGTTGGTGCATGTAAATTAGAGGGTTGGTGCCTCCTTCCAGTTGGTGTTGGAGAATATTGGAAGTTGGTGCTTCCTATGAATGTAATCTTATAATGATATAAGAAAATCATTCCATGGTTTTCTCCCATTTGGGTTTCCATGTAAAAATCATTGTGTTTTGTCTATGTTTTTTTGTGATGATGAAAGGCATTGTTAATGGTTAATGTTTACATGATGTGCTTAAGGTTAATTTTTTTTAAAAGTGTTCAATATTGATTCACCCTCCCCTCTCAGTATTGGTGAACATTCCAACAAACTGAAAGATCATCCAATAACTAATTCTTGCATTGCTTAATTCACAGAAGACTTTTAAAGTGGATATGGATGCAAGTGGATATTCTATGGGAATTTTCTTGGTTCACGGACATAGGACAATATGTTATCATTCTAATATGTTTCTTGGTGGAAAACTAAACTACCCTACGTATGATAAGAAACTCTACACCTTGGTTCAAGTTGTTAACAAGTGGGCACACTATCTAATGGGAAAGGAAACTGTTATCCATGTTGATCACCAGTCATTTTAGTATTTGCTAGCCCAAAGTAAGCTTAAAAAAACTAGACACTACAAGTGGATGGGGTTTTTGTATCAGTTTCATCTAGTCATTAAATATAATAAGGGTAACACTAATAAGTTGGTAGACATGCTCTCAATGCTCTTGGATCTTGGCAAGCCAATGTGCAAGCTTCCTTGAAAGATAATTTTGTAAGAGAAAAAACTTGACAACAGGTAAAGGGACTTTTACCAATGTATGCTTAGCTAAGATGAAGTGGTGAAACTTTTCAACAACTTAAACAAGAGTGTTTTTCAATAAAATAATATTTAAATCATCATCAGACAAACTTTGACTCATGTAAGGCACTGGTTTTTCGTTACCTTGGTCATCACTTTGTATGAGGATAGAAAAATTGCTTCCTTTGTGGCATTAGTGTATATAATGAATTCTTTCTCAAATTCCAACTTCATCAAGATCGGTATGGAGTTGATTGCTTTCTTGATCCCTACAAAAGCATCTATCCAAGAAAAGGAACGATCTTGCTTAAGCAGATTATGAATTGGTTTGACCATCACAACAAAATCGGGAACAAACCTACGGACAAATTTAATAACACCCATAAAATATTTAACCTCCTTCTTGGAAGTGGGAACACGAAGACTAAGGATATCACCAATCCTTTCAGGATCAATGCTTATTCACGAATCAGAGTCAATGTGTCCAAGGAGCTTTCCCTTGGTAATGCCAAAAATGGACTTAGGAGGGTTTAGAGAGATGCCAAATTTCCTACATCTCATGAGAACTCTTTTAAGATGACCAAAATGATCTGATCGATTTTTAGAGTACACGGTTAAGTCATCAAGGTAGATCTTAATGATCTTGTCGATCAAATCGTCGAACGCTATTTGCATAGCTCTTTGAAAAGTGGCACCTGCATTAGATAATCCAAAAGGCATACGTTCATAGGCAAAGGTACCCCAACGAGTAATAAAGTGGTTTTATATTTATCTACCCTTTTTACCTTGATTTGATTGTAACCAAAAAAACCGTCAAGTAAGGACATCATCTGTGACCGTGCAACTTGCTGCAAAATAATTTCCATATTAGGGAGAGGAAAGTGATCGTTTATACTAGCCCGATTTAATGCACGAAAATAAACACATAATCTGATCTGACCAGTCTTTTTCGAAATGTGAACCAAATTGGAAACCCATTCAGAATACTTGACCTGAAAGATGATTCCATCCTTCAAGAGTTTTTTGAACTTCTTTCAAATTGTTGCTTCCAGTGCAGGGTTGATAGGTCTTTGTTTTTGCCTAACTGGTTTTATGCCTTCCTTGATGGGAATGGCATGTTGTATAAGAGTGGGATCAAAACCACCAAGATCCTCATAAGACCAAGCAAAAACATCTTGAAATTCGCCAAGTAGATTGGAAATTTTCATTTTCTCTTCATCAGAACATTGGGCACCTATTTTAACATTCTTTGGAGACTCGGGTGTTCCAATGTTCAAGGAGATGGTTTCACGCACCTTACTTTTTGAATCCTCTTCTTATGTCTCTCTTTATTGCCTACATAAATCGATGAAAATGAACTCTCTAGAGGATTCAAGCCCTTAGGAATCTTGTTATCTTCCATGGATATAATTTCCTTGGGCTTATAGGGTTCATTTTGAATGAAAGCACAGATGCTCTCATCGCTAGGGAAGACCTACCATGATTATATTTTCAGGGATATGTGGATGATATAGAGATTGAAAAGTAAAATTTGGTATGTGTGGCAGAAGTTGTTGATTAGGAGAGGCTGCAAAAACAACTAATCAATCAACCATTGGGTTCAATTCCCTCTTAACATGAGTAATTTTGAAAGATAGAAGGTTTGAGATAAGTTCCCAAACAGTTTGGGTGTATCATTTCATCAACTTGTTGCTAAGAGGATATATCTTATGTACAAGGTTCACAACAAGCTCAAAATCCCCAAAAACTGTAAGGTGACCACAACCTAGATTATAGGCATTTTCAATGCCTAATAATAAAGCTTCGAATTCAGTGACATTGTTTGTGCAAGAAAACTCCAACCTATAAGAAAAGCTATGAATCTTTCCCACAGGAGAGTACAAGATAATTCCATCTTCGTTTCCTTCATTAGAGCATGAACCATCAAAGTGCATGTGCCACATACTGTCGTCTAAGTTGATTTGTTAGAAGGGAATGCTATCCTCCTTTGCAAAGATAGAATACACCCCTAGGTCCTCTTCGATATAATTCACATTAGGTTGCAGAACACTTCCTATGTAAGGTGCAATCCTTCCCTCTCTAAGGACTATGATGTTTTTACCATTCTGAGGAAAGGATAAGTGTGTCCCCTCGAGTGAGAGGTATCCACCTGTCAAATCTTTCCAATCTCTTCCTAATATGATTGAGTAATTTCTTATTGGCATATCAATTACCTGAATATTAAGGGTTGTCCTTATTTCAGGGTTTGTGCACAAAACCAAGGTGACGTATTTGATTTCACCTATGGTCATTTGTTGTAGACTATTATAAGAGAGCATGCTTATGTTGTTTTCATTTGTACAATAAAATCCTAGCTCTTCCATAATAATCTTCAATATTACAATTGGGCCTGAACAACCGTCAATGAGGCAACAATGGGAAATCTTATCCATAATATTTACAAAAATATAAAAATGGAGATTTTTTATAGGGTATCTAAAGTTATGTACACCTACTTTATTTACATATGAATCCTCTTCATTTACCTCTTCAAAGAGTTTGGCTACAACAAAATATTTTCCTTCCATGAATTGTTTTATATGCCTCTGTTGTTTAGGGATGACAACCATGTCTAGAAGGGTGGAATCTGCTTTGATGTTGGCCAACTGATTTAGAATATTGTATTTGGAAGAGGGGAGAGGGGAGGTATTTCCTTGACTTTCAAGAACCTTAGGAACCTGAACAGTAGCAACTGGTGAGGATGAGCTCGAGCTAGAAGAATTGTGGGGAAGATCGTATTTTCCTTTGGGAGCGTAGGATTTGTTTCTAGTATTGATGATCATGACATATTTTGGCTCTTCAAAATCTAGGACAACGATGGTAGTTTACGGTCTTTTACCAAATATATTATCTTTGGCACTCTTCTTTACCTCACATGTGGTTTCCTCGTGGTGTTGTTCAAAAAAGTTACACCAACTATGAGGCATGATAACTTTAGGCTAAAAATTATTTTCATTTGGATTTCTAAAGGGGGGTGCAGAAGAGGATGAAGGTCAAGGGGTGAGAGGGGAGACATTTCCCTTTGTCTCTTACAATATCATATGATTATTCATGTATTGTACAAGCTGTAAGAGGGTGGACATGTCTTCCTGTTTAACTAATTCTCCTTAAGGAAGACATGTTCTTTCAAGTTGTTCTTCATACTCTAAACAAGTAAGAAGAGTGAAATTGAGGTTATCAGTGGCCTTTTCCTCAAGCCTATGATGGCAGGGGGGAGTTAATGCATTATAATAATGCATGAAAGTGGCTTGGTTATGAGGTCGAATGAGTTCAGGGATTTTATTGTATAACTTGGTGAAACGTAAGTTGAAGGACTTGATGGTTTCACCATCCTTATAAGTGATGTTATTGTACTCCTATAATTGATCAACGGGGATTTTATATTTCCCATAGGTGGATTTGAACGAATAGACTAAATCCTCCCAAGTAGACATAATCTTAGGAGGCAGAAATCAGCTGCAACCTTTCCCTACAGGGAGTTTACAAATAAGTGCATGCAAGTATCGTTGTCATTGGCTCCTATGTTGTGACAACCATTAGAAAATTCCACCAGGTGTTCATTTGTAGTGACAGTGTTATTCATTGAAAACCTAAGAAGATGCTCTTTGAATTTAGGAAGTGGATGAGTAACAGGTGTCAGGTTAAGAGGAGAGGAAACATGCCATGGTGTGGTTGTAATATCTTCTTCAAATTGAAAAATCCCATACTTTTTAATGAATTTGGTGGGGTTTGTGGTAGATTGGAGAGGGACTTGGTGACTATATAAGCTACCAATAACTGACAAAGATGAATAATGAAAGGAGGAAGCACTTCAAGTGCCACCAGAGCCACCACTAGATGTCATCTTGTGGATGATAGGTAAGGTAGAGAAAGACAAACTGGATGAAGTAGACAAGGTTCTCCTTAGAGAAGTTTGTTGGGTTGATAACATAATGTTCCTTCTTCCTATTTTATCAATAGGATTAATTTAAGGTGATAAGCCTCTTCTTCTCCTAGAAATACGAGGGTCTAAGGACATGAAAAGAAGGTTAAAGATTGAAGGAAAAAGAAGGTTATGGCTGATTTCTATGTTGTCTACATCTAGCTTCCCAATGTTCTTGGGCGCTTATGTCTTGTTCAATTGCTTCCCATGAATGATTAAGCTCAGCCCGAGTATTAGCAGTGTCTAAAATGGTGTTAAACAAATTTAAAGCAATGTTGGTTTTATCTTGAAGACCAGGCTCAATATTGGGCTTCCTTGCAATAGGCACAGTCATTAAGAAATAAAACAGTCAAAGAATCAATATCAAAAAATAAGATGTATTCAATGATAATCAAGCATAAAAAAATCAACCAGAGAGATATTGAAGATCTCCCGAGTATGGTCACCAAATAAATGTTGAGGAAAAGATGAAATGATCTTACTCAAGCATTTTCAGATCTTACGTGGCTAAAGCATGATAGATGGGAATATCACCCTATGTTTATAGCCATAAAAAATTGTTTCCTAATCCACAAGTATTGGTTACAAGTGCTTAGGTTAATTTTTTTATAAATGCAAGTTTGCTGAAAAATTCAATATTTATGTAATTTTCTTAATATAACATATGCATAAATAAATGTAGAGACAGAAGTAAAAACACCAAGTCAATAATCAACATAGATGATACATAAAGGAATCATTTATTCCATTCCAATTTATCAAAAACTCGTTCCCTTTACAAAATTCCCTGGGGAATTCGGACCAAAGTCAAACTTAGATGTCCCCAATGAAAACCATAAAAAAGGACTTCCGACAGAAAGTAAAAAACTGAACTTTAAAAGATAGATCATCTTGCCACAAATTGTTGCCCACTCAAATCTACACAATAGCCTTTATCAACCATGCAATTTAATTCACAAACAAACAAGTCTACACAGACTATCAAAGATAGATCAACACCTATGTCTGAATGATGTAATTCAACCCTAAATCTTGTTGTCTACAATAGGACCCTTAGTATGCTTCTTCTTCTATTCTACTCTTGTTCCTCCTTTTCCTTTTGCCTTTAAGCAATCATAATTAGTTGAAGTAGTTAAAATACCTCTTTAGTAAAGTTAACTAAAACTCAACCAACTTTTTAGTTAAGGGGGAAATGTAATAAAATCATAATAAGGGTTTTTAATAAATAATAACTAGTAGGTGGGACCCCTTGTGACTCCCTTTAGTTCTTTAACAAGCATAACACAACCATTTAGTCAATCAAACACATCCCTCATTGTGTCTCCCATCATTACTCTCATAATTTGACAATTAATATCAATGATAATTGAAATTATATCCAAAAATATATTATCCATATATCCAAAAAACAGTTTGCTATCCAAAATTTCAGAAGTCAACTGTTCTCAACAATCAATAAATAAAAATAGTTGAAACCCATATTTTCCACTTTGGGAGGCAATATTCCCCTTGTTATTGCTGTCACCCTTTGATTTCTATGAATTTTCATTGGGCTGTGTGGAGCCTTTAGGCCTAATCGCACTGATAACATGAAAGCAATCATCTCTCAAATTCATGTGAGAGGAAACAGATTTGGAAGAGTCATTTGAGGGAGAGGAGGGGGTAACAATAGATTTTACTTTATGAGGATAATGGTGGGCCTCAATTTTTAACATTTTCCTTGCATGGGAAGACTGTACTGGTGAGTGGGCAGGGGCAGCTTGAAAATTTTGATTAACAGGTGGAGGAGCAGGTAGAGACAAGTTAGGCTAGCCACGATGTTGGGAGACTGTCGGGTGGACAATATCTTACCATCCATCGTTTTCAGGGACTTCGGGTTGCAACGATACATGAGGGGGTACTGGGATACCAAGGACATGTGGGGCTTGGAAGGGAGGTCTTTCTGGCCTAGGTTGGACCACTACTTGTCAAATCCAATTAAAAAATCCATCTTGAAATAGCTGGCTCAACTCTTGCGAGTCTGCATCAAAATGTATAGAAAACCTTGGCCTTCTAGGGCCCCTATTTCAATTTCCTATTCCTTTGTTACCCCGACCATGGCTACCTTTGTTGAAAAAGCTCATTCCTGTATGCATTATTTATTAGCAAATAGTTTCTTCAACAACCATACATGACATATCTTTAAAATATGAAACAAAGTTTGGCTCAAAAATACATCAGACTCATGCAATCCAGTCCATACAAATCATTTAATACTTATCAATGAGCAGGGGGTGAATAAGGGTTATGGGATATGTGAGGGATTGTATTGAGAGAAAAGTGTTAAAATGAAGGGGGGTAGGTCATGGTTACTACTCAACAAATCATCAAACATTCAATTGTATCGTAAATCAAAAGCATACATCACTGTATATCATCCCTGTGCCATCCTTTAAATGTTATAATACATAGTTTAACTTAAATATAATTTAATTTTAACAATAGGGAGTGGATAGTGAAAATGGGAAGGTGAGGGGACTTGTAATGTGAAAAAAAGTGAGAGAATGGTAGGGAAAAAACAAATACTGTTCATAAAAAAAATCAAGTAGTCCATAAAAACAACTCTATATTCAATACAAAAGATACCAATACCAATAAAATAATTACTATGTGTCAAAACTGTTCAGTGTCCCACATTAAATTTCTTCGAAACTTCTCAATTAACACAGTCTGTAATCATACTCATACTCACTATGCATTTCAAAAGTCTTGTTACGAGAATATTTGGTTTCTTTCATTTCCTTTCTTTTCATTTAAAACAACATAAAAAAAAAACCACAACCACATTGCTCCATCTCTATCCATCATATATCACTATGAAATATCAAACACTATCCATAATTCACAATTGCCCAAATAAAACATATACACATGTCTCTTTTCCGAATTGAACATACTTCTAATAATTGCCCGATTTCATGCCCTTTTCATTAAATTAAACAATAAAACTTGCAATGCAACCATAATATAAAACTCAAGCTTCATTAATGGTGATGCAATTAAATAAAGCATGGACAATGCCTCCATAATAGACACACAGTGAACAACGAAACCATAGTCAATAATTTCCACAATTTTCCATGATCCGATCGGGACTAGTGAAACACACAACAGTCACCAATTCGGAATTGACACCATGCTGTAAGAACACAATGATCCAAAGAATAATGAAAAGAGGCAACCCTCTGACTATACATTATCACTGATTCCCAATCAACCAATTTAATCAAATAAAAACGAGCTAGGTTTTCGATGCAACTGTCATAATGAAAAGAAGACAACCCCTTGAATATATATCATTTCTCATCTTTGATCACAAATTTCCAACCAACTCAATCCAACGAGTTCAATATAAGTATTCAAAGCAACTGTCATAACCACTTGACCAATTTATGACAATCAACAAGATGCTCGACAAGAGTGAGAATAGTTGGGGATTATTTAAAAACAACCTTTGTAACAATGAAATCAAAGAAGTAATTAGGATTTCATTGGGTTATCAAAAGCATAGATAGACTGGAGGTCAAACATGTCAACCAATAGGAAGAGAACCTTTGATACAAGCATGATAGAACCATAGGGTTCCGTATAACTCTCGTTCTATGCAATGGCACAACAGTTCAACGAAGGGTAGGGTAGGACGACGATGCAGAGGAGAA
>ML792970.1:30502-56659 GCA_009831015.1 Picea engelmannii | reverse complement strand
TCATTTCTAGCATTTCGTTTATGTTCTGCATATTTTATATATCTGGTATCTTGCAGTTGCCTTCTGTTTTCCCGAGTTGTATTGACCAGTGGTTGTTGTCCTCACCTTGTGGGAATTGAGTCGAAGAATGGTTGAAAATTTGGGTTGTTAGGCTCGTGGTTGAAGACGCAGGTTGTCAGGCCCATGAGAAGCTCTCTCCAGGTGAGAGAGTTTGCTGGGAAATGGTTTTCTCCCAGAGAGACTCCAACACCAGCTACGGAGCTCTGAGAATTCTTGATCTGGCCTGTTGCCAAGACCTAGAGAGGGAGGTGAAGCAGCCGATGGCTTGTGTGACAGTGAAGGTGTATACTTACGGGTGGAACAGGTATGTGGGAAATGAGATTCTGTGAGCAGTGGGCGTAAGAAGGCTCCTGGAGAGAATCCTTCCAGTTGCACTGTGCAGTTTTTTATAACCTCAGCCTAGTCTAGGATTCACTTGCCCCAGGTGGAGCTTAGCCCCATCTCGGGGGTGACCCACTGTTGAGCATGATGAGCAACATGGTCTATGGATGTGAGGTTCGTGGAAGGTCTACACGTAGTTGGTGGTCTCCTATTATAGATAAGTACCAATTTTATGTTCATTTACATGTTGTGTATATGTACATGTGTTATAATTAATGAGTAATGTTGTATATGTTGTTATTTTATGGGTTCTGCCTATGATTACTGCATGTACTTTTTTACTATTATTTCCACATTAATCTATGTATAAACAGAATATGTTGATCTATTTATGTTTATATTTATATGCATATGATAATTTTCATTTCTATGAGGTAGCATGTCCTGGGCCTAGGTGGCCTGGATGTGTATGATGTTTCCGCATCAATCTCTGTGTGGCATAGCCCGACTAGTTATGGCTGGATGTGATACAAATTGGTATCAATTTGGTATAAGAGAAGTCTTGGCAAATTTAAGGTTGTGTTGGTAGCGTTTCCTAGCCTGGTGGGTGGCCAGGGACATTACAGTTTGGTATCAGAGCCAAGGTTTCAACACTGAGCCTGGATGGGCCATGTTAGTGGAAGTTGAAGAAAAATTTTCAGAAAGAATTATTGTTGAAGTAGACAAAATTTGAGTTCAGAGCCAAGGTTTCAATGCCGAACCTAGATGGGTTGTATAAGTGGTCATTGGATCCAAGGTTTGAAGAAGAAATTGTATCTGGAAGACCAATTTTGAACCTTAGAACCTTCCTGAGTGCCAAGAAGTTACCTTGGCCATGTTACGAAGCTCAGGAAGAGTATTGGTGTCGTAAAACCATGACAGAAGTGGTATTGGGCCACTGAGTAATGTGGACCTTAGGATCTATTCAGGAGAAGGAGAATCCTTCACAACCGTCATATCTGGTAATGTTGCGAGGCATTTAGTCATGAATTCCTTTGGAAATCCATAGAGTAATAGAGTTTGTTCTGTGTTGTAGGATCTGTTCGGAAGGAAGGGAAATCCCTTACGATTGTCAAATCTGGGGGAAGGTGAAAAAGAGTTAACCTGGAAGCCCTTCAGACTTTGCAACTTCAGTGAAGTATGATGCCAAAAACAAGACAAGGGTCGAAGCC
This sequence comes from Picea engelmannii, assembly GCA_009831015.1. NCBI lineage: Eukaryota > Viridiplantae > Streptophyta > Pinopsida > Pinales > Pinaceae > Picea > Picea engelmannii. The sequence continues at coordinate 55,067 of ML792970.1, read as the reverse complement.
TGAAGTCCTAAAAGTGGATCTACACCGTAGATCTCGGGAGGAGAGCTCGACCGTTGGATCAAGCCAGTGTTAAAAGGTCAAATATAGTAGTGGAGGGTGAAAGCTCTCGAAGAGCCAAAGTAGTGAGTCATTATGACATCACTTGGATTGACGTGGACACATGGGTTGTGTGCCACGTATAAGTGGGTTTCGAACCCATGGAAGATTGAAATGCCATTTGGAACATGACACGTGTCACTCATCTGACCGAGCCACGTGTCAGACATTGGTATTCCTCCACGTGGCATCCTATATGAGCAGGGTTAGTGGTGCTCGAGGTTACGTAACGTAGTTAAAGGTTGGGGAACCCACATTGGCGTTGAACACGATACATCAAGATCAACGACCAAAAGGCATTGCGGGGACCCAAGTTGCAAGGGAGTTAATTCTCCAAGGTGGTCCCACAATCCAAACCACAGTTCAACCGAGGGGTTACATGTCAATGTCAGAAGAATTGCGGGATGAAAGGAAGGTTACTCCAAACCACTACCGCATGCCACCGCAATTGGAAAACGTAAGTGATGTGCTGTAATGAAGTCAACAAAGCTGACATAGGAATGTTTGGAGATTAACTGGTTTGAATGCGTAAACTGGTGAAGTATTGAACAAGTTTCAATTGTTTCTCTTATTTTAGTTTTCGAGTGCAAGGAGTGCGTTGACAGAGGTAAGTTAACATCATAGAAGCTCAGGAGAGATGTCGTTGAACCTTCATCGGCAGAAGTGCAAGGAGTGCAAAGGAAGAACTCTGTGTTGAGTTCAGAGAGAGATAGAGTGACTGAAAAATTTGTAGGGATCTTCCAGGTGGGCATCGAGCGAGTGCAAGTGTGCATAGAGAGAACTCTTTATCGAGTTCAGGAAGAAGAGTATCAAAGGAAGATACTCACAAATTTTTTGAACACTCTGTAGAAAATTATTAGTAAGGTGTGCTTTGAGCAAAAGGTTATCAGGGGGGCACAAAGTTTTCCTTTGAAAGGAAACAAAAGGGCCAAGTCCCTTAGAGACTGAGCAAGTTGAAAGCTTAGGAGGAATAGTGGAAGTTTTTATGTAGAGCGCAAGTGTGTGTAGGGCAGAGGTCAAGTTTCATTGGCAAAATCTCGGGAAGGAAGGTGGAAGTCGAGACCCAAAGTCACAGGGCTCATAGGAGGATAATCAAAGGTCGAGACCTTCGAAACGTTGGAAATCTTCCAAGTATGGGAAGAACGCCAAAGCACAGGAGGAGGAGTGACAATTGTCGTCAGATCAGCTGCAGAGGAAGAGATATGGACCATAGAATATACGTCCAGATACTCAGAAGAGTGCACGGGAGAATATCAGATCTGGAAAGTAGGATCTGAGTGCATGGGCCAACAACCATTGGATCTAGGTAAGGTGAACACACCTTAACCTTTTGGAGTTGTATAGGAGAGTGGAATTTGCAAAGTCCTGAAGTTCCAAAATCATCAGAATCGTCCATCGTCAGAGTTGACAGGTGGCAGAAGATCTAGGAGTTTGAGGATTCAGACCTTGGAAGATCAATAAGGAATAGAGGTAAATACCCGAGGAGTTGGGAGCCACAACAATCCTATCCGTCCATCGAGAAGGGACACATGGAGAGAGATCAACATTTCACTGACTCGCAACTCGAAAAGTTAGAGGTAGGAGTCGTGAGAACTCGCGAAGTATGAGTTCATGAAAGGATCACAGCCTTTGATTGAAGGAGGGATATGAACCATAGATCTGGTCCTGAAGAACTTGCAAGTTTGGGAATCGAGAGAAGGGAGGAAGCCAATGTCTAACTTCGGGAAACACGAAGTTTCAATTTGCGAAATGCGAAGTTTTGATTCACAAAGGAGATCARGACCGTTGGATCGCAAGGATTGTGGATCATTGATCTGGTGAGTGGAACTCACTAGTTTGGGTTTCAGAAGGATGAGCAAGAAAACTTTGCAAGACATGAAGTCRTGAAGCACTCGGAAGCTTGGCCCTAGGTCATAGCCAGAGGTCACATCRGTGGGAGCCAAAGGAAAGGAGCTAGCATGCGCTAAGCTCTAGTTCGAGAKTTCAAGAGTCAGAGAGTCAAGGTTGGATCACACGTGATTTCCCAACATGAKAAGTCACAAAGAAACTTTTGGTTAGGTGTATAGTCACAGCCAGTGGTCACAGGGAGGAAGCTTTCTCTTGGTGCTTGTTCATGTAGGAAACATTTCACATAAGGACTTGTGGATTTATTTCATGGAGGTTCYAGTAGGGACCCGAAAGAGCTAATCTATATCATTATTGTGAAKATCTGAGACCGAGAGGTTGACAGACCCCTGCGGAGGTAGGGGGGTTGTGTCACTTCTACTTCCATCAGACATTCAGGTAGTATAAAATTTATTAATGGCATTCATGTAGGTATGAGTTTTTATTACTCTTTTTTCATAATTGTTGAAAGGAAATTTAGGTAAGAATTTCCTCAGCCGGATTTATTTTATAAATCACATGATTATATTATTGAGTGCATACCACTGGATGTGGTAAAGGCTGGAGGCCTGTATTAATTAAAATCTTTTTAGCTTCTGAATGAACATACTGACATAGTATAATGTCATGTTAATTTGGTTATGGGGTAATAACCAAAGGATTAAAAGATAAGAACTTGTTGTGAGAATGAATGCTAGTAATCTAGTCATGTATGAGACTAGGACATGGTTGGATATGGAAAGGTATGGATATGGAAGTGTTATGAGCCACATAGGTACTAAAATCTTCCTACCTTTAAATAAAACTTGGACTGCAACCTTTTTGCTAACACTAATGAACACCACATAATTATATTCTTGGTGTAGTGTTCGAGTCGAAAAGGAAGACATCCAATTAATTGGGAGGACAATAAGAAGTGTGTGGAGAATGTGTCAACACATTGGCTAGAATTCCAACTCATGGATGGTGAGATACATGACTGAGATAAAGAGAATTATGTAATTCAATGCAAGGTGCACTGAATAAGTATGCATGGATAATTGCACTCATGCATAGTAAGTGATAGAATTGTATACTAAATGCAATGGTTGAATATGTTTTGTAAGTACATGAATATATATATTATTGTATGGAAATAATTATTACTAACAATTGAAATGTTGTGAACTCATGAAGTTGAGGACATTTTAGGAGTTGCTAGACATTGCAACAAGAAAGTTGCAATTCAAGTAGTCACATGAGCATTGACTACAAGAAATTTTCCGGTTCAGAAAAAGGAAGTAATGAACTTACAGATATTACTGTGAACATGCATATGCATAGAACGACGAGTCATTCCATTTCATTAAAATGTTGGGTGATTGTGACTGAATTGCTAACTGCAAGAAATTATAAGATCATTGCATAATTTTTTGTACATATTTCAATTGAATTATGATGTACAACAAATACTGACAATTGTTGGCAGTATGCAAGATGAAGCCCTATAGGAAAAATGGTATGTAGTTTGGTGCTTGTGGAAAACCACAAGGAAGGTTGCAATATTAATATGGAAACAACCAAGAATAATTATGAAATGGAATTTCACGTTTTGGGGAAAAAGTTGAATTCCTTTTTGAACTAAGTTGGAGTTCCTAAACAAATTCTTTTATGTTTTCTCATGATAACTGCATGTGGGTGATGCAGATGAGATGATGTTGATAAAAGTTAGAATGTTGACTACAAAGAGTATCTCGGGAAGATGTTGATTGGAGACCTCTGAGGGAAGTTGGAACTCCTCAAGCCACGGTGATCTGAGACTTCCGACCTGACCTGTTGTTGAAGCCCAAGGAAAGATAGGTGTAGTAGCCGATGGACTATGTGACAGTGAAGGTGTACACTCCTAGGGTGGGATAGGAATGTGCGGAATGAGAGACCATTGGTTTGTTGTCCTATTGAGGTTTGGATGGTTGAAGTGTTGCTGAGGTTTGGTACCTTGGCCTAGACCATGTTGATATGGAAGTCTTCTCAATCAAAAGATAAGTACAATTCTTTATTTATTGTATGTTGTGTATCTTTTATAAAGGTTATAATGCTATTAGAATTGCCTGTATATACATATATATGCATTGCATATATTCTTGCATTAACTGCATCCATGACTATACATAATGTGTTTCATGTTTCATTTCTTAAGAAATTTATACCTGACGCTAATCATGTTATTGATTGGAATGTGATTCAGGTAGAGCAAGAAGGCATCTTGCAAGTGCATCATGTGCGCATATTGGACCCGAAAGATCAAACAACTCCGCAATCGAGCCATAGGGATTGTAAAGGTCCAGTGGAATGGGTATGGTCCTAAGGACGCGACATGGAAGCATGAAGATGCTATGTGGGAATAATACCTGTATCTTTTTTAAGATTTTGGAAATCTTGTTGATGTTGTGTAAAGAGTTACACTGAGGATGGTGCAAAAATAAGGGGAAGGGATTGTAATACCACAAGGACATGCCCCAGTTATATTATGAATTGTAATCATGTTTTATAGGCTGGTGAGCCGAGTGTTGAAAAGTTGGTGGGCTTATGTGTTTATTAGGCCAGAGAGCTTAGGTGTTAAAGGCCAGGAGCCTAATTTTGTATATGTAATTATGAAGATCATTAATCAAATAAAAACACTGCTTCATGTAGACCGACCACAAAGAAAGAGTGATGGGGGACTAAGCTTCCACAAGGTTGGGTAAGGGAGGAGGATAAGTGTGTGGGTCTAGGGGCTAAGCTAGGGGGCTTACCTATAAAGGGGATAATAATTTATTATTATTTCCTAAAAGGATAAGGTGGAAAAATTGACCAAATGTTGTCCTAAGTTCCTGGAAAAGGAATGTATGCTAAGTGGAGTGCATGTGACTACAAGAAGATAGGTGTCAACCTGGGCGCATGCAGTTATAGTTGTGAAATCCATCATTGTTGGGTTCTCTTTCTATTATGTCATCCTCCACCTGAGTTCACAGGGATCTAGGGTGTATGAACCCATTTTGCCTCCATGTCTGCATTTGCATACCCATACACAGTGAAGGAAACCCTCACAGGAAGGTGGTTCGTTATGTCCATTCTTCCATCTAGGAGTCTGAACCTGAAACGTTTATAATTGACCTCTGCATTGATTCCTTGTCATGCACCTTGAAACCAGTGGAAAACTCATGGACTGAGTCATGTCTCCTATGAAGTTTGAGCACCTTGTAAATGTTTGAGTTGTGTTGTGTCAGAACGGTTGGTTGTTGCAGCCATGCAGTTCCTTGGACTGAGTGTGTCTTGTTTCCTTCTATTTTCCCGAGTTGTATTGACCAATGGTTGTTGTCCTCACCTTGTGGGAATTGAGTCGAAGAATGGTTGAAGAAGAGGGTTGTCAGGCACATGGTTGAAGAGGTAGGTTGTCAGGCCCGTGAGAATCTCTCTCCAGGCGAGAGAGTTTGTTGGGAAGTGGTTTTCTCCCAGAGAGAGTCCAGCACCAACTACAGAGCTCTGATAATTCCTGATCCATCCTGTTGCTGAGACCTAGAGAGGGAGGTGAAGCAACTGATGGACTGTGTGACAGTGAAGGTGTATACTCCCGAGTGGAACAGGCATGTGGGGAAGGAGATTTTGTAAGTAGTGGGGATAAGAAGGCTCCTGGAGAGAATACTTCCAATTGCACTGTGTAGTTTCCTGTAACCTCAAACTAGTCTAGGATTCCATTGCCCTGGGTGGAGCTTAGTCCTAGCTTGGGGGTGACCCACTGCTAAGCATGATGAGAGGCGTGGTCTATAGCTAGGAGGTTCGTGGAAGGTATGCACGTAGATGGTGGTCTCCTATTAAAGATAAGTACCACTTTTATGTTCATTTACATGTTGTGTATATGTACATGTGTTATAATTAATGAGTAATGTCGTATATGTTGTTATTTTATTGGTTCTGCCTGTGATTACTAAATGTATGTTTTTACTTTTATTTTCGCATTAATCTATGTATGAACATAATATGTTGACTTGTTAATGTTTATATTTATATGCATATGATAATTGTCATATCTATGAGGTAGCATGTCCTGGGCCTAGGTGGCCTGGATGTGTATGATGTTTCCGCATGAATCTCTGTGTGGCATAGCCCAGCTGGTTATGGTTGGTTGTGCTACAAATTGGTATCAATTTGGTATAAGAGAAGTCTTGGCAAAGTTAAGGTTGTATTGGTAGCATTTCTTGGCCTAGTGGGTGGTCGAGGACATTACAGGAAGACTTGCCATGTTTCTATATTTTCAGGGATATGTGGATGATATAGAGATTGAAAAGTAAAATCAGATCTGTGTCGCAGAAGTTGTTGATTAGGAGAGGCTACAAAAACAACTAACCGATCAACCATTGAGTTCAATTCCCTCTTAACATGAGTAATGTTGAAATATAGAAGGTTCAAGATAAGTGACCAAACAGTTTGTGTGTATCGTTTCATCAACTTGTTTCTAGGAGAATATATCTTACGTACAAGGTTCACAACAAGATCGGAATCTCCAAAAGCTGCAAGGTGACCACAACCCAGATTATAGGCATTTTCAATGCCTAATAATAAAGCTTCGAATTCAATGAAATTGTTTGTGCAAGCAAACTCCAACCTATAATAAAAGTTATGAATCTTCCCTGCAGGAGAGTACAAGATAATTCCATATTTGTTTCCTTCATTAGAGAATGAACCATCAAAGTGTATGTGCCACATACCGTCGTCTAAGTCTATTTGTTCAAAGGGAATGTTATCGTCCTCTGCAAAGATGGAATACGCCCCTAGGTCCTCTTTGATATAATTCACATTAGGTTGCGGAACACTTTCTATGTAAGGTGAAATCCTTCCCTCTCTAAGGACTATGATTTTTTTACCATTTCGAGGAATGGATAAGTGTGTCTCGTCAAGTGAGAGGTATCCACCTGTCAAATCTTGCCAACCTCTTCCTAAGATGATTGAGTAATTGCTTACTGGAATATGAATTAACTAAATATTAAGGGTTGTCCTTATTTCAGGGTGTGCACACAAAACTAAGGTGACATCTTTGATTTAACCTATGGTCATTTGTTGTAGGCTATTATAAGAGAGCATGCTTCTAGAATTTTCATTTGTACAAGACAAGCATAGCTCTTCCATAATAATCTTCGACACTACACTTGGGCCCGAACCGCCATCAATGAGGCAACAATGGGCGATCTTATCCATAATCTTTACACAAATATAAAAAGGATGATTTTTTAGAGGGTATTTAAAGTTATGTACACCTACTTTATTTACAGGTGAATCCTCTTCATAGAGGTTGGCTACAACAAAATATTTTCCTTCCATGAATTGTTTTAGATGCCTCTATTGTTCAGGGACGACAACCATGTCCAGAAGGGTGGCATCTGCTTTGATGTTGGCCAACTGATTTAGAATATTAAATTTGGAAGAGGGGAGAGGGGAGGTAGTTCCTTGACTGTCAAGAACCTTAGGAGCATGAAAAGTAGTAGCTGGTGAGGATGAGCTTGGGCTAGAAGAATTGCGGGGAGGATCGTATTTTCCTTTGGGAGCGTATGCTTTGTTTTTAGTATTGATGATCATTACATCTTCTGGCTCTGCAAAATCTAGGACAACGATGGTAGTTTCTGGTATTTTACCAAAGATCTTATCTCTGGAACTCTTCTTTACCTCACATGTGGTTTCCTCATGGTGTTCCTCACAAAATTTACACCAACTATGAGGCATGATAAATTTAGGCTGAAAATTATTTTCATTTGGATTTCTAAAGGGGGGTACAGAAGATGATGAAGCTCCAGGGGTGAGAGGGGAGACATTTCCATTTCACTCATACACTATCATACGATAATTCATGTCTTGTACAAGCTGTAAGAGGGTGGACATGTTTGTCTGTTTAACTGATTCTCCCTAAGGAATACCTATTCTTTCAAGTTGTTCTTCATACTCTAAACAAGTATGCAGAGTGGAACCAAGGTTATCGATGCCCTTTTCGTCAAGCCTACGATGATAGGGGGAAGGTAATGCATTATAATAATGCATGAAAGTGGCTTGGTTATGAGGTTGAATGAGTTCAGGGATTTGATTGTATAACTTGGTGAAACACAAGTTGAAGGACTTGATGGTTTCACCATCCTTATAAGCAATTTTATTGTACTCCTGTAACTGCTCAGTTGGGATTTTAGATTTCCCATAGGTGGATTTGAACCAATAGACTAAATCCTCCCAAGTAGACAAAATCTTAGGAGGCAGGTCAAAGAAATCGGCCACAACCTTGCCCTCCAGGGAGTTGGCAAATAAGTGCATTCAAGTATCATTGTCATTGGATCCTTTGTTGTGACATGCATTAGAAAATGCCACCAAGTGTTCATTTGTAGTGACAGTGGTATTCCCTGGAAAGATAGGAAGATGCTCTTTGAATTTAGGAAGTGGACGAGTAGTAGGTGTCAGGTTAAGAGGAGAGGAAACATGCCACGGTGTGGTTGTAGCATCTTCTTCAAATTGAAAAATCCCATACTTTTTAATGACTTTGATGGGGTTTATGGTAGATTGGACAGGGACTTGGTGACTATATAAACTACCAATCACTAACGTAGCTGAAGACTGAGAGGAGGAAGCACTTCCAGTGCCACCAGAGCCACCACTAGATTCCATCTTGTGGATGATAGGTAAGGGAGAGAAACACGAAGTGGATGAATCAGACAAGGTTCTTCATATATCACTTTGTTGGTTTGATAACACAATGTTCCTTCTTCCTATTTCAGCAATAGGATTAATTTTAGGTGATAAGCATCTTATTCTCCTAGAAACACAAGGGTATAATGATCCAGGTGGATATTGGTGGCCACCCACCTTTTCCGACTGGCTCAAAATAGTTTTCTGGCAATTTTGGCAATTTACTATTTTTAGCATTTTTTAACTTCCAGGGCCATTTTGAGGCCCTAAATGATGGTTTTTTTGGGAAAATAGTTTTGCAATATTCAACTTCCTTCTATATTGTGGATAAAATGAATCTCCTCGATGATACCTTTCCAACGGGCTATCATACACCGAAAATGAATATCATATGCAAAAGTTACGACCCCAAGAAGTCGATATACTAACTTACCCAAACGGGGCCCACATGACTTTTGGTGCTTCATCCCCTAGGGTTAGGTTTTTGCATGTCTAGGGATTTTGGCATTCCTGTTTATTTTAAAAAGGCCTTCAGAGCCTCATTGTAATCATCTTCTTGCGAATGCGCGCAATTTTCACATCTCCTCTCAGAGATCTAGGTGGATATCAGTGGCCACCCACCTTTCTTGACTAGCTCAAAACAAGTTTTTGGCAATTTTGGCAATTTACTATTTTTAGCAGTTTTTAACTTTCGAGGCCATTTTGAAGCCCTAAATGATGTTTTTTTTGGAAAACAGTTTTGCAATATGAAAATTCCTTCAATATTGTGGCTAAAATGAATCTCCTTGATGATACCTTTCCAACGGGCTATCATATGCCTAAAACAGAGATCGTATGAAAAAGTTACGACCCTGGGAAGTTGATGTAATAACTTACCCAAACGGGGCCCACATGACTTTTGGCGCTTCATTTCCTAGGGTTAGGTTTTTGGATGTCTAGGGTTTATGGCATTCCTATTTATTATAAAAAGGCCTTCGAAGCCTCATTGTAATCATCTTCTTGTGAATGCGAGTAGCCGTCACATCTCTTCCTAGAGATAAGTTGCCACCATTCTAGTGAGTCTTTCACTCTGTATTTTTACAGTCTCTGTGCATTTCTTTCATTAATAGAAATCGTGTATTACTGTATATCTGTGTTTATGGTTGCATCTCTGATACATTTCTATATATTATTGAATATATGTGATATCTCTCTGCATCTCTTTATTATATCTCCGCTCTCATTTCGTGCCGAAAATAATCCAGATCATCTATGTACATGAAAAGAAGGTCAAAGTTTGAAGGAAAAAGAAGGTTATGGCTGATTTCTAGGCTGTCTATGTCTAGCTTCCCAATGTTCTTGGGAACTTATGTCTTGTTCAATTGCTTCCCATGAATGATTAAGCTCAGCCCGAGTATTAGCAATGTCTAAAATGGTGTTAAACAAATTTAAAGCAATGTTGGTCTGATCTTGAAGACTAGGCTCAATATTGGGTTGCCTTGCAATATGTACAGTCATTAAGAAATAAAAAATTCAAAGAATCAATATAAAAAATAAGATGTATTCAATGATAATCAAGCATAAAAAATCAACCAGAGAGATATTGAAGATCTCCCCAGTATGGTCGCCAAATAAACGTTGAGGAAAAGATATGAAATGATCTTACTCAAGCATTTTTGAATCTTACTTGGCTAAAGCAAGATAGACGAGAATATCACCCTATGTTTATAGCCATCAAAAATTGTTTCCTAATCCACAAGTATTGGTTACAAGTGCTTAGGTTGATTTTTTTATAAATGAAAGTTTGTTGAAAAATTCAATATTTATGTAATTTTCTAAATATAACAGATGCATAAATAAATGTAGAGACAGAAGTGAAAACACCAAGTCAATAATCAACACAGATGAGACATAAAGAAATCGTTTATTCCATTACAATTTATCAAAAACTCGTTCCCTTGACAAAATTCCCTGAGGAATTCAGACCAAAATCAAGCTTAGATGTCCCCAATGAAAACCATACAAAAGGACTTCCGACAAAAAGTAAAAAACTGAATTTTAAAAGTTGTATCAACTTGCCACATATTGCTCATGCCCACTCAACTCTACACAATAGCCTTTATCAGTCATGAAATTTAATTCACAAACAGACAAGTCTACACAGACTATCAAAGATAGATCAACACCTCTGAAAAACAAGTGTCTGAATGATGTAATTTAGCCCTGAATCTTGCTATGTACAATATGACCCTTAGTATGCTTCTCCTTCTATTCTCCTCTTGTTCCTCCTTTTCCTTTTGCCTTTAAGCAATCAGAATTAGTTGAAGTAGTTAAACTACCTCTTTAGTTAAGTTAACTAAAACTCAACCAACTTTTTAGTTAAGGGGAAAAGTAATAAAATCATAATAAGGGTTTTTAATAAATAATAACTAGCAGGTGGGATCCCTTGTGACTCCCTTTCATTCTTTAACAAGCATAACACAACTAGTTAGTCAATCAAACACATCCCTCCTTACGGATCCCATCATCACTCTCATAATTTGACAATTAATATCAATGATAATTGAAATTATATCCAAAAATATATTATCCATATATCCAAAAAATAGTGTGTTGTCCAAAATTTCAGAAGTCAACTGTTCTCAACGATCAATAAATAAAAACACTTAAAACCCATATTTGTCACCCTGGGAGGCAATCTTCCCCTTGTTATTGTTGTCACCCTTTGATTTCTTTGAATTTTCCTTGGGCTGTGTGGATCCTTTAGGCCTAATATCACTGATAACATGAGATCAATCATCTCTCAAATGCATGCGGGAGGACATGGATTTGGCAGAGTCATTTGAGGGAGAGGAGGGTGCGGAAACAACTTTTTCTTTATCAGGAGCATGGTGGGCCTCGGTTTTTAACCTTTTTCTTTCATGGGAAGACTGTACTAGTGAGTGGGCAGGGGAAGCTTGGACAATTTGATTAACAGGTGGAGGAGCAAGTAGAGACAAGTTAGGCCAGCCACGATGTTGGGAGACTGTTGGGTGGAAAATCTCTTACCATCCATCATTTTCAAAGACTTCAAGTTGTAATGAGACATGAGGGGGTAATGGGATACCAGGGAGATGTGGGGCTTGGAAGGGAGGCCTTTCTAGCCTAGTTTGGACCACTCCTTGTCCAATCTAGTTAAAAAATCCAGTTGGATGGATCAACTCTTGTGCATCTGCATCAAAATGTATAGAAAACCTTGGCTTTCTAGGGCACTTGTTCCAATTTCCTCTTCCTATGTTACCCTAACGATGGCTACATCTGCTGAAAAATATCATTCCTGTATGCATTATTTATTAGCAAATATTTTCTTCAACAACCATACACGACATCACTTTAAAATATGAAACAAATTTTGGCTCAGCGATACATCAGACTCATGCAATCTAGTCCATATGGTCAGACAGTTGGCTTAGGTTGATGGATAGTTGGTATGGATCGTTGGTTGTCATTGATGTCAACTATTGGAGAGTGATATTGTAGATTGATGTCAAACCTTAGTGATTGATGTCAACCCTTGGAGAAAGTACAGTAGTGAATTCCAGTAGCACAAAGATTTGGGTAATGGACCCAAGTTTGTTTGATGTAAAGATGACTAATTATTGTCTTGTCATGGTTGATAATAAGTACAAATGGATGGAATCCAAAGTAGTCCCCTTATGGTGAAATCCCTCACGAAAAGATGCTTTGCGGATTGAGTTATCCTAGAAGTACGGTTAGAGAACCCATGCTTATTTGTGGAATAATGAGATGAAGGTCAGTGAATTTTTTAGTGAAACTATCCTAGATGGATAGTGTTTGTCATTCCATTTATGGTGGTATGTGGTGTTAACACTAAAAAATGAACCATCAAAGTTTTAAGAGCCTTCATAAATTTTTGTATTAGATTTTCCAAATTCCTTTGGTCCTTTGCCTATGGTCATAGCCTCCCAATTCATCATCGAGCCTTGACAATTTCCCATTAATCGCTTTGGCCAAAGGTGGTGTGTGCTCAAGTGTCCTAAGTCAAACCTATCATATCTACCAAATCTAATGCATATACCAAATCCCATCTCCATGCAAACATTAAAGAGAAAGATTATGTGAATGGGTACTTTCCTAAAACAGAGGAGGTGTGCTACCGAATTTGAAAAGTTATTTCAAAATGGCGTTGCTAATACCCGAGGTTGCTACCCACTCTGCACATATTCAAGAGAAAGTGTTGTGAATTATACAAGATGGCGCTACCAAAATTTTCATCGAAATTATGGAAGAAACTGAATTCTACACAGAGACACACCAAGATGGCGCCACCTAAATTCGCTACTGAATTTTTGACAGAGACCAAATTGTGTAAAGACGTTTTTGCCAGTTTTGAGTGACAAACTTAAAAATTGTACTATGAACAAATGGGAAGGAATTTTTGAAAACTGGAGGAGGTGTTTTTTCATCACATACCAAATAACAAAAACCTCTCTCAGTGTTTCAAAATTTGCTATGGTCAGAGAGTTATTTGACATAGAAGTGGTGCTACAGAACGTGCTGCTGAAACTTTGTTTTAAGACTGCAGAACTAACATTTTTGACCAATTGACTTCTAGGAGGATTTCTAGGTGAAATAAGATGAATTTTAAAAATAAAAAAGGAGKTTATTGTCAAAAACATACCCAAGAAAATTAACCTCTTTCATTTTTCACACAAGTGTCATGTATTGGAAGATTCGAAAGAATCTTTGAGCCCTATGTTTTCAGTTTTTGTGTTTTCCTATTTGAGACATGTTTTTGTGACACCTRTTGCGGCTAGATGGAGATGAATTTAAAGAAAATGAGAGAGGTTTTTCTTCATAACGAGTTTATATAAAAAAAATGTTCTCATATTTTACATAGTTGTTATGTTTTGAGAATTACAAGTGGCATTAGGAAGCTTAGTTTTCATAATTTCGCCTCTTGAAAAGAAGGAAATTAGTTAAAACGTGTCATTTTCTGTTTGTAGTTGTTTCTATTTTGGGAAAGGGGTTGGAGTTCGAATGGGTGAGATGGAAAGGACATATATGGCTATATATTCATTGTACAAGAGGCTAGGAGGGTTGTATTCATGATGCAAGAGAGGAGAGAGCCAAAGGAACAATTTATTTGCTCAATTGTAAGCCTGAGGGCCTGTTGTAATTAGCATTTTTTTCATTAGAGATTCATGACAATTTCTTATCATACTTTGTGTTCTTTGTTATCATTTTATATTGTCATCTTTATTGAGTAATATTTACAGATTTTGAAGATCAAAAGATGCATTTGGTTCATGAATTCATGAGTTGCAAAGGATTTGTGGTAATTGCTTGTTAATCACAGATTATTGTTCAAGCACTGTTTAATCTATATTACAGAAAGGATCTATTTTATGTGGATATTCTTCTCTTTGTTTACCTTCTATTATTCTATCCATCTTTGCATAATCCTTTTGTCTGGTAGGCAGCTTTATTTCCTTTGATATGTAGGATGTTATGACTCCATGCCCAATAGAATGTATTTGAAACAGTCTGATGCTCTCCTTTCTACTCTTCTCTTGTTGATACACCTATTCAAACTATTTCAATCCATTTAAATTTATATTTTAATCCATTTAAATTTATATGTTACCAAGATTACTCTCATTTGCATTCTGGGAGTGACTCTTGGAGTGATAACATAATTGGTGCCGTTTTCAGGGAAAGGAAGTGAAGTTAGTTTCCCTGGGAAAAAGACATTGATCCAACTTTTGATGGCAGACAAAGGAAGGACACCGAATTGACTGTATAAATCTGCCTGGAAACTCCATGATTAAAGACTCCACTGGGGAGGAGCCGGTTGACAGAAGATGAAGAGGCTGAATTCTAAATCCACGTATCAGTTCATTAGACTGTTTCATGAACTGTTGTTGTTCTTTATCAACTCTTTCATTCTGTTTCCTTTGCATGTAAAGAGAATAATTTTTTGTTTTGTATATTCAGAAAATCATCATTCTTCTTGTATATATCCATCTCTAGAAGAAGAAGATCTACATACTGCATATATAGTATATGTAGATTCAATAGCTTTACTTCATCCCATTCATAAATATGATCATTGCATTCAATTTCCTCTCGAATCTGATCAGTCATGTAACCTTACAGAGGTCAGAATTGATTCCAAACCTATCCAAAGCTCAGTACCTTTTTTCATTACTGATGAACCTTGTCATCAACCTATTAACTTTCATAATCATCCCACTACCTTTCAAATTAAAATCAGGATGAAGATGTTCAAGCCTTTAAGGTTGCCCTATCTCCTTCATCCTTATCCTCTTGACTGCTTTGAATATCTTCCCCATTTTTCTAGAGAGAATCAAGTTTCAGTTGAGAGGCACTTGGAATCCTTTGGGGATTTTATTGATCGATTTGAGATTGTTCATGAAGATGTGATCATGAGATTATTATCTAAGTCTTTGATCATAGATGTTGCTATATGGTTTAAGGGTCTGAGAGATGATTCTATTGACTCTTGGATCGACTTCTCTAATGTTTTTTTGAAGTATTGGGGTGAGAACAAATCATTAGATTCATACCTTGCTGATTTTTGTGCTTTGAAGAGAGAGCAGGATGAAGCTTTGTTTGTTTTTAACAGAAGATTCTATGGCATTTATCATGATATGCCTTTGGCGATTTGGGCCACAGAGACTGCTGCCATGATATATTATGTTATGGGTTTTCATTCAGAACTTTCCCTTCTCCTGTTAGAAAGGAAGTCTTCATCCTTAAGGAGATTGTTTGACTATGCTCAAGGAGTGGAGGAAAATATCTATTCTTCCATGAGGATCTGAGAGCAGGTTGACTTTGAAAATATGCATGCACATGAGAAAACAAGATGTCAGTATGTTTCAGAATTTGAGCAGGAAGGTAATGAATGTGAACCAGTTTTGGAACAACAACAAGCATGTGAGCTCATTTCAAATTTAAATCTGAATTCTTCAACATTTGCAAAGTATTCTAAAGATAAGTATGAGTCTGAATTTTATGATCAATTTGAAAATAAGGCTAAGCCTATGATAATTGATGATTGTATAGGCAACTACATGTTTGTAACTGATCATTATCCTTGTGATTTAAACACTGCTCTATCATCATCTTATGATCATGATTTTGAAGAGGGAAAGACTGCCATTTTTTATGACCACAAGTTGTTCTTAAGAGAACAAGAAAGTAATTAGTCTTCCGGTAGAGAAGCAATCATGGTTGAGCCAGTGTTTTCCATGGACCAACATGCTTATAATCTTGGTTTCAAAGACCCGATGGCAGCCTTCATGGAATCATACATTTCAGAGAACTTGAAGATTTCATATTTCTTAAACTCGTCAGCATTTCTAGGTGAGTATGGTTTATTGAATAAGTTCTTATCACTGCTGTTACATTTCAAACATCATCTATTGATCAATGAGAAAGATAATATTATTTCAGTATTAAAGTTTCTTGGATGGTTGTTATGGAAGTCATACTTAACCAAATTGAAGATCTGGTTAGGGTAGGAGTAGGAGAATAATCTCGCTCTATGAGCAAGTAGATTCTTTCAGTTGTTGGTTTGTTGAATAAGCATAGCAGGCTATAGGTTTTTAGAGGAGTGGTTGCACAAGCCAGATGACTCCATATCCCAATAGATAAGGCAACTGGAACTGCTAAAGTTCTTGGAAGCTTCACAGGGAGGCCTCCATCCCAGTTGGAGCCAATGTTAACACTCAAAAATGCACCATCAAAGTTTTAAGTGCCTTCATAAATTTTTGTGTTAGATTTTCCAAATTCCTTTTGTCCTTTTCTTATGGTCATAGCCTCCCAATTCATCATCGAGCCTTGATAATTTCCCATTAATTTCTTTGGCCAAAGGTGGTGTGTGCTCAAGTGTCCTAAGTCAAACCTATCCTATCTACCAAATCTAATGCATATACCAGAGCCCAACTCCATGCACACATTAAAGAGAAATATTATGTGAATGGGTACTTTCCTAAAATAGAGGAGGTGCGCTACCGAATTTGCAGAGTTATTTCAAAATGGCGCTGCTAATACCTGAGGCTGCTACCCACTCTGCACATATTCAAGTGAAAGTGTTGCGAATTATACAAGATGGCGCTACCAAAATTTGCTACCGAAATTCTAGCAGAAACTAAATTCTACGCAGAGACACACCAGGATGGCACTACCTAAATTCGCTACTGAATTTTTGACAGAGACCAAATTGTGCAAAGACGTTTTTTCCAGTTTTGAGTGACAAACTTAAAACTTGTTCTATGAACAAATGGGAAGTTTGAAACCTTGAGGAGGTTGTTTTTCACCACATACCAAATAAGAAAAATGTCTCTCAGTTTTTCAAAATGTGCTATGGTCAGAGAGTTATTTGACATAGAAGTGGTGCTATGGAACGTGCTGCTGAAACTTTGTTTTAAGACTACTGAACTGACATTTTTGACTAGTTGACTTCCAAGAGGATTTCCAGGTGAAATAAGATGAATTTTAAAACTCCAAAGGAGTTTATTGTCAATAACAGACCCAACAACATTAACCTTTTTCATTTTTCACACAGGTGTCATGTATTGGGATATTCGAAAGAATCTTTGAGCCCTATGTTTTCAGTTTTCGTGTTTTCCTGTTTGAGACATGTTTTTGTGACACCTGTTGTGGCCAACTGGAGATGAATTTAAAGAAAACGAGAGAGGTTTTTCTTAATAACGATTTTATATACAAAAAATGTTCTCATATTTTACGCAACTGTTATGGTTTGATAATTACAAGTGGCATTTGGAAGCCTAGTTTTCATAATTTCGCCTCCTGAAAAGCGGGAAGTTAGTTAAAACATGTCATTTTTTGTTTGTAGTTGTTTCTATTTTGGGAAAGGAGTTGGAGTTAGAATGGGTGAGCTTTCAAGGACCTATATGGCTATATATTCATTGTACAAGAGGGTAGGAGGGTTGGATTCGTGATCCAAGAGAGGAGAGAGCTAGAGGAATAGTTTATTTGCTCAATTGTAAGCCTGAGGGCCTATTGTAATTAACATTTCTGTCATTAGAGATTCATGAGAGTTGCTTATTAGACTTTGTGTTCTGTGTTATAATTTTATCTTTTCATCTTTATTGAGTAATATTTACAGATTTTGAAGATCAAAAGATGCCTTTGGTTAATGAATTCATGAGATGCAAAGGATTTGTGGTAATGGCTTGTTAATCATAGATTATTGTTCAAGCACTCTTTAATCTATATTACAGAAAGGATCTCTGCTATGTGGATATTCTTCTCTTTGTTTACCTTCTATTATTCTATCCATATTTTCATAAGCCCTTTTTCTGGTAGGCAACTTGATTTCCTTTGATATATAGGATGTTATGACTCCATGCCCAATAGAATGTATTTGCAGTAGTTTGATGCCCTCATTTTCACTCTTCTCTTGTTGATCCACATATTCAAACTATTTTAATCCATTTACATTTCTATGTTACCAATCTTACTCTCATTTTCAGTTGGGAGTGACTCTTGGAGTGGTAACATGTGGAACATCACATAACTCCTCACGGTTAGACAGTTATGGCCATGAGAAGTTGGAGAACCCAGGTTTGGGTAATGGACCCAAGTTTGTTTGATGGATAACGGTATGAGTTTTGATATATTTTGAGGTAATACTATTCTATATGGATATTACATGTCATTCCATTTCTGTTGGTATGTGGAACGTCACATAACTCCTCAAGGTTTGAGAGTTATGGCCTTACGAAGTTGGAGGACCCTCATATGTCATCTAGAAGCCCCAAAAGGTCAAAGTAGTCAAAGTGGTTTAAGAGATTTTTAAAGGTAAATAATAAAGTGAAGTGATGAATGCACTATAATTCAAAGTGAATAAAAAATAAATTATTTAAATAATAAATTTAATGGAGAAATTAGACGTGGGTTAACCCTAAAATAAGAAAAGTGGGCAAACTAGTCTAAAACAGGTGTTTCGGGTAAAAATGTCATAACTTATTCATAACAGATCCAAATTGAGTAATACCAAATGTGTTGGTTAGAGTACATTCTTTAGTAGTTTTTGTAACATTTTTAGATCTATTCAATAAATATTTTGTGTGGGGCACGCTCTACAAGGTCTCTCTCTAGAATAAGTTAAAATTCAACAAGGTATGTCAATTTTGCTATAACTCTTTTTATGAGAGGTTACAAGTAGTGACACTTGTAGGAATTGCATAAACAAAATTGAAGAACATTGTGTATCAGTTTTAGATCTTTATTCATTACAAGTACAAAGTTATGATTATTTCAAGTTAGGATTGTTGACTAATCCAAAACTAGGCATGTGAGACTAAAGAAAATTTTGATGAAAATGCTAGTATCTTGTTGTTAAAGTTAAGGAAGGTTTGCATGAATGTGATCATATAAACTATGTCTATTACAGAGTTACGAATCAAATTTGGATGCTGAATTGATGAGGGAATTTGGTTGAGGTACATGTCGGGTACATGGTTGAGACAAGTAGTTGATGAGTTGGCACATACATGAGGTGTATAGTTGATGTTGTTGGTACATATTGATGAGTCATAGTTGATGAGTAGTTGATACATGATTGGTACATAATTGGTACATGGTTGGAGGCACTTTTTAGTAGTATTGTTGACACATGGTTTATGGATGACGTAGCATACTTGTATTATTAGAAGCACATATTGATCTTGGTGAGTAGATTTGATTTGGTTGATAAAATTGATGAGACAGGTTGTTGTGATAGGTTGTTTGGACAATATGTTGTGACAAGTTGTTGTGACAGGGTATTTGTACAAGTTTGGTGCATGGTTGATGCACTTTTTCATGGTACAGGTTGAGGTACAGGTTGATGCATGGTTGATGCACTTGTTTATGGTACAGGTTGATTACAGGTTGGTGCATGGTTGATGCACTTGTTTATGGCACAGGTTGATTACAGGTTGAGGTACAGGTTGATGCATGGTTGATGCATGGTTCAGGTTATTGGTACAAGTTGTTTGGTACAGGTTGATTGGTACAGGTTTACAACAGTATATCTCACAGTGATATTGTGACAATGGTTTCATCATTCTACTTATACATCATGGAGTTTGGATGGGGAAAGGACAGGTGGTTGTAGACACCTTCTAGTTGTAGTCGGAGAACATAGGGGATTGTAGCCTCCTTCTGGTTGTAGCTAGAGAATTAGGGAGTTGGAGCTTCCCTCGGGTTGTAACCTAAGAAACTAGGGGGTTGGAGCCTCCTTCTAGTTGCAGCTGGAAAACAAAGGAAGTTGGTGCTTCCAATGAATGTAATTCTTAAAGACATATAAGAAAAAATATTATGTGGTTTATCCTGCTTTGGGTTTCCACGTAAAAAAACTGGTGTATTGTGTATATGTATGATTGTTCATTTGTTCATTGCTTATTTACTCTGCATTTATTGGATGATAATGCTACATTGATATAAAACTTGGATTATATGGTTAAAAAGGATTAAATTGCTCTATTGCTGATTAACCCCCCCTCTCAGTAATCCAACAATTGGTATCAGAGCGAGGTTCCTTCAGGAAACAGTTTAACCACTGGAAGGAGATCATGGATTATTCTGAGAATGGAGTACCAATGTTTAATGGTCATAATGGTTTTAAGTATGAGATGTGGAGTAGAAAGATGAAAGTATTTTTACAGGCACATGGACATTATATTTGGCTATCAATTGTTACAGGATATGATAGTTCAAAAAGAGAAAAGAATGCAAGCAAGAAGGACTTGAAGAAGAATAACAAAATAGCAATGGATTTCATCTGGGAAGGATTACCTAAACTGGTAAGAGAAAAGGTTGGTAAATGTTCATCAGCCAAATAACTTTGGGATAAGTTACATGACATGTATTCTTCACCCATCACATATTCATAAAATTCCAAAGAAGATGCAGATACAAAACAAGAATAAAGATGCTCATCATGTTAGACAGATTCAGAAGAGGAAGAGTATGATGAAGCAGAAGTTGATTACAAAGAAAAATTGATCAGTACAATTAAATATCTAAGGAAAGAAAGAGAAGAAAACAAGTCATCCAAGAAAGAATTGATGAAGCAAAAGAAAAGTGTTCAAGGTTCCGAAAAATATCAGCAGGTCATCAAGAATTTAAGAGCTCAACTAGAAGAGGCCAAAAGAATTGAAGAAACTCTAGAATATCAAAAGAAATGTTTAGAAGCCAATGTAGCATCACAAAAGGAAGAAGCATAAAAGAGAGAAAAAGATACTGATGGATCATCTCAAGGAAAGAACCAATGAATTAAACCAACTTGAGGAAGAGTTTGGCCAATAAGAGAGAAAACTGGAAGAAGAAATAATTACATTGAAAATCCAACTTGAAGAAGCAAAGAAAACATAAGAGGTCATGAAGTCTTAGATAATGAAGAAAGAAGAAGAGGTTGAAAATCTTGAAAAATAATTTGTCACACTAAGAGTCAAAATCGTCAAGCTCAACAAGAATGTTGAAGAGACAGAAAAATCCACATCAATTGTAGAGAATTAAGAGAATCACTCTACGTTGATAGAAAAGAAGAATGAAGAAAATAGAAAGAGTTATGCAGAAGTACTCAAAGGAAGGAATTATGGTCAACTAGAATCTAAGAAAACTATTGAAGATATATCTTTAAGAATACCATCCATGTTCAAGCCACAAAGAAGCTTCAATCATGATCATGATCAGTCAAGGAAAAAATTCAGAAGGACTAGGCCACAAATAAGATAATTCACTCCCAGGTATGAAAATTTATTTTATGGTCATTGTTTTTATTGTACTAACTTTGGACATAAAGTTGCATATTGCAGGGATTATAAAAGAAATGTTCAAGCAGACCATGCCTATGTGGTCGCATGTAACATTGAGTGTTACAAATGTCATAACTATGGACACATAGCCAGTGATTATAGAAGTATGATCGATACTTCCATGAAAGAGAATACTGCTATCATATATAAGAAAGTATGGATAAGAAAACAATAAGAACAGGTGAAAAAAGACCAGGTACCAAAGATCGCAAGATTGGAAATAAAACGAGATGAATAAAATTCTACAGAGAAAATGAAAGATGCCAGATACATAAAGGTTTGGAAAATAACTAAGGATAGATAAACAAGGAACAAGTTCAAGAGATTGTACTTTCAGGAATTGTAGTAAAAGATGAATCCACAGATAGAAAGAAAGAAGTCATAGCTCAGAGAGATAATAAATCTACCAATGAAGATGATGATGAATACACATCAGAGCAGGAATTGTTCTGAGCCATCCGACTTAGAGACTCCCAAGTAATATGAATATTAAACAGGGGGATTCTATGCGATAGTTGTGATAGACCAAAGAACCATCCTTCAAGAAACTTGCAAAGTTTGAGAAGACAGATTGAGAGAAATCAGTTAGCAGAAGTACAATTTGATAAATTAATCAAGACTTCATGATAGTATAGTGATAAATGGGTCAGCATTATGGACAATTACACAAGTAGAGTCTTGGACAGTATGGAAAAAGATGGATTCGTAAGAACACTTAGTTGGTTTGGATATATATATGATAGTGGACGACATAATGCATTCATAGATTGGTTCAGAGAGTGGTTCAAAGAAAAATGAACATTATCATAATGGATGATAATTACACAGGAAATG
Source organism: Picea engelmannii (assembly GCA_009831015.1). NCBI lineage: Eukaryota > Viridiplantae > Streptophyta > Pinopsida > Pinales > Pinaceae > Picea > Picea engelmannii. The sequence goes on along the minus strand of ML792970.1, from coordinate 32,742 downwards.
GCTCGAACAATGCTAATGGATTCCAAATTGACAGATATTTTTTGAAAACATGCAGTGCATAGATCAATTCACACTCAAAACAGAGTAATGCTCATAAACAACAATGAAAAAACTCCCTACGAACTATGGAAAGGAAGCAAAAACAACAACCTCTACATCAAGAGGTTTAGAATGGAAGATTGCAAACCAGTTACCACTCCTATGCAAACAAGTTTCAAGTTGATCAAAGATGATGATTCAAATTCTACAGACCAAAAAAATACATGTCAATGATTGGTAGCTTACTATATGTGACAACATCCAGACCAGATGTAATGTAGGAAGTTGGATAGGTGGCACGATTTCAAGCAGCACCAAAGGAATCACATGTATTAGCAGTGAAGAGGATTTTTAGATATCTCAAAGGAACATAAGAGTTTGGATTATGGTATCCAAAAGGAAAAGGATCTATCACTTATTGCCTACACAGATGTAGATTGGGCAGGTTGTATTGATGACCGACGAAGCACCAGTGGAGCAGATTTCTACTTGGGTGAGTGTTTAGTATCATGGCTAAGCAAGAAACAATCATCAATATATTTATCTACATCTGAGGCAGAGTATATTGCAGAAACATCATGTTGTACACATGTTCTTTGGATGAAACAAACTCTGATAGATATATAGGTTGAGTATGATGAGCCCATTCCAATCTATTGTGATAATACAAGTGCCATCAGTATCTCAAAGAACCCTGTAATGCACTCCAATATGAAGCACATTCCAATCAAGTATCACTTTCTATGGGAGCAGGTTGCAAAAAATCACTTTAGAGTTGAGTATGTGGGCACAAAAGAACAAGTGCCAGACATCTTTACAAAACCACTTCCATGGGAAGCCTTTAATATATTCACCAGAGACTAGGAGTAATTTCTACTCCAAAATGAATACTTTTGAATGCTTATCTTATATGTATTAGATGTACACGAGGAAGCACCATAAATAGGACAAAGGGGGAGAGATTTATCAGATGCAAAAGGTAAATGCTTGGAGAGAGAGCATAGAGGCATGTTTCCAAGGGGAGTGACTTTCACAAGGGAAGAATGAGCGATATGACTTCAGAGTGATACCCTTTATCAAAGGGGGAGATATTATTCATATGAAGAGAAAGAGAGTAATCAGAGGATTATAAACACAAAGAAAAATCAAAGGCACATAGATAGGGGTAGCATCCCCAAGGAGAGTTCAGTTAGGGGGAGCAGCCCCAAAGGGAGATACCCTTTTCCATTGATGTCAAAGGGGGGGAGATAGAAGCATTGATAAAGAGTATAAGCATGAATGTTATCATGACTAAGTGTTTCCATCAATGTTGGTGTTGCCATCAATGCCAAAGTGGGAGATCATTAGATAGTTAGCTTAGGTTGATGTATAGTTGGTATAGATTGTTGGTTGTCATTGATGTCAACTATTGGAGAGTGATATTGTATATTGATGACAACCCTTAGTGATTGATGTCAACCCTTGGAGAAAGTACGGTAGCGAATTCCAGTAGCACAAAGGTTTGGGTAATGGACCTAATTTTGTTTGATGTAAAGATGACTCATTATTGTCTTGTCATGGTTGATAACAAGTGCAAATGGATGAACTCCAAAGTGGTCCCCTTATGGTGAAATCCCTCACGGGAAGATGCTTTGTGGATTGAGTTATCCTAGAAGTATGGTTAGATAACCCATTCTTCTTTGTGGAATAATGAGATGAAGGTCAGTAAATTTTTCAGTGAAACTATCCTAGATGTATAGTGCCTATCATTTCATTTCTGATGGTATGTGGAACATCACATAACTCCTCACAGTTAGAGAGTTATGGCCATGAGAAGTTGGAGAACCCAGGTTTTGGTAATGGACCCAAGTTTGTTTGATGGATAACGGTATGCGTTTTGATTTATTTTAAGGTAATACTATTCTATATGGATATTACACGTCATTCCATTTTTGGTGGTATGTGGAATGTCACATAACTCCTCACAGTTTGAGATTTATGGCCTTACGAAGTTGGAGGACACTCATATGTCATCTAGAAGGCCCAAAAGGTCAAAGTAGTCAAAGTGGTTTAAGATATTTTTAAAGGTAAATAATAAATTGAAGTGATGAGTGCACTATAATTCAAAGTGAATACAAAATAAATTATTTAAATAATAAATTTAATGGAGAAAATAGAAGTGGGTTAACCCTAAAATAAGGAAAGTGGGCAAAGTGACCTAG
>ML792970.1:6398-17968 GCA_009831015.1 Picea engelmannii | reverse complement strand
CTGGAACCCGCGATCATAGAAAGACAACTAAGTATATAACCACAAAGCGATAATACATGGGAAGAAGAAAAGGGGAAAAGGACCAACGAGTCCGCCATGGAATTGTAAATCACGGAAATTTTGAGTGCAATATGTATATGTCGGAACAAGAAGAAATAGAGTTTGAATGCGCCAACCCAAAACAATGACTAAGAATTGGAGATTTTGTAAACCCGTGAACAAGAGGATCCAAAATAGGCTCACAAGGTCTCCCCATAAGACGTGAGGCCCCGACGGGAAAATTGTATCGTTCAGAACGTTTGAATGAATAATCTGTAACACGGAAGAGGGAACAATGTCGGAACCTGGTAGTCAATTTCTATATTGTGGAGGGGTGGATGTGAACTGTTTCGTATTAGTGTGTGCAGTTGTCACTAGTAAGATCATAACCAATGTATATTAGGAAGGACAAGAAGTTAGCGGGGATTGAAGACAACGACATATACTTTGAAACATTTGTGAACGGTGGTAGAGTGAAGCTTGCAAGTCTGAGGAGTTCGCAGTGGAATTGTAGTGCAAGATGTACATCATAGAACAAGAAGAAGCAGAGTTGAAAAGCGCCAACCCGACAACCGCGGCCATAAAATTGGCTAAGTATGGAAAACAACAACGGTCAGTCGAATTCATCATGTGATTATATATATGGAGATAAATATATCTCAACCCTCCAATGCTGGAACCCACGACCATAGAAAGGTGAATAAGTATATAACCAGAAAGCCATAATACACGGGAAGAAGAAAAGGGAAAAGGTACTAAGGAGTTAGTGGTGGAATTGTAGATCACGGAAATTTTGAGGAGAAGATGTGAACCCGTTAGTCAATTTGTATATTGTGGAGGGTCGGATGCCAACTGTTTCATACCATTATGTTCAGTTGTCACTAGTAAGAGCACAACCAATATATATTAGGAATGAGAGGAAGTTACTGGGGATACTTTGAAACATTTGTGAACCATGGTAGAACAAAGCTTGGTGCCAACCTGAAACAGTATCCAAGAGTTGGAAATTTCGTGAACCCGACAAAAAGAGGATCCAAAACAGGCTGACAAGGTATCTGCAGAAGATGCGAGGCCTCGACGTTCAAATTGTATCTCTTTGGACATTTGAATGCATAATCTGTAACACGGAAGAGTAGATGATTTCGGAATCCGGTAGTCAATTTGTATATTGTGGAGGGTGTGATGCCAATTGTTTCGTACCTGTGTCCATTTGTCACTACTAAGAGCTAATATAGTATTGAAAATAATGTTTTTAGATGCTATTATATAGTTGATAGGGATTAACATCTGTAAACAATAGCAATATTCACCCCACCAACCCTGGAGTCTGTGTGTCAATTTCTATATCACGGAACTGCAAGCGCTGCTTGGAGGACACAGAACAATAGAAGTGTAATGTTGAGTCAACCAACCCGCAAGTCCGCTTGTCAATTTGTATATCGCGGAATTATAGGTGCTATTTTTAGGGCATGGAACAATGGAGGCCCAATTTTGAGCCCACCCGCCCGAGAACCCGCGATCCAAAAAGTGGCTAGGTATGGAATGCGTAATTCATACATGGTCTATAAAATATCATGTCCATGCTTTATATTCCCACAATACATGGGAAGAAAAAAAGGGAAAAGGGACGAAGGAGTCCGCAGTGGAATTGTAGATCACAGAAATTTTGAGTGGAAGATGTATATCACGGAACAACAAGCAACACAGTTCGAAAGTGCCAACCCGAAAACCGCAAGCATAAAATTCACTAAGTATGAAAAGGAACAGCGGGTGGTCCAATTCATCAGGCCAACGTTGGAACCCGTGATCATAGAAAGGTGACTGAGTATATAACTAGAAAGAGATAATACACGGGAACAAGACAAGGGAAAAAGGACTAAGTATCTCGCATAAGAACAACTATTGTTTGCTTAGTAATGCAAATGTTTTCGAACCCCTGCTGAGTTCTCACCAGTTAAGGCATAAATTGCAAATCACAGAAGCATATTTCGTACCACTGTGTCCAGTTGTCACTAGTAAGATTATAGTTGATGTATATCAAGAAGGACGTGAAGTTGTTGGGGATGGAAGGCACCAACAGATACTTTGAACGAAGTTAATGTATACGGGGAACCTGCATTGGAATTGTAGATCGCGGATGTTTTGAGTGCAAGATGTATATAACAAAATGATAAAAAACCGAATTTGTGAGAACCGACACCGCAACAGAAGCTATAAAATTGACTAAGTATGGAAAGGAACAACGGTCGACCGGATCCATCATGTGAGGATATAGATGGAGATGAAGACATGTCATCCACCAACTCTGGAAACTGATACCATAGAAAGGCGACTAAGTATATATCCATAAAGAGATAATGGATGGGAAGAAGAAAAGGTCAATTTGTATGCGCTAACCCGTCAACCGCGGACATCCAATTGATTAGGTATGGAAAGGAACAACGGTCAGTCAGATTCGTCATGTGAAGATACAGATGGAGATGAAGATATTCCAGCCCATGAACCCTACAAACGCCCATCATAGAAAGATGACTAAGTATAAAACCAGAAAGCCATAATGGACAGGAAAAGGAAAAGAGGAAAAGGGATAAGTATCTGACAATCAAAAAACCTTTTTTTTTTCTATTTATTAATGGCAATGTTTTCGAACCCCTGTTGGGTTCTCACTAGTAAAAGCATAAACTGTAGATCACTGAAGTTCTTTGGCTACAAAATGTATATGACGGAACAAGAGACATAGGTGTTGGGTACTGCGAACCCGGGGCGTGCTAGACAGATAACTGGCTAAGTATTGGCCAAGAGAAAGGTTTGATATCTACTTCAATAGTATTCATACCAATATGTATTAATGGAGAAAGTTTTCATATTTATCTAAATATTATTCATACTAATATGTATTAATGGATACGACTATCTGTTAGGGTCAACAATGGTGATTCCTCTACTGAACAAGAAGATTGTAAAGAAGCGCATCAAGAAGTTCATAAGGCCTCAGAGCGACCACCGAATTTGTGTTAAGGAGATTGTGCCAGCTGTAGCGGAGAACGGCAAGGGAAATGGTGTGGCGGCCAAGTTGCCAACATTCTCTACCCTAAAACCCCATTTTATTGTGGAGGCACCCCGTGCTGCAGACGCCATAAGATTCTACCAGCGTGTGTTTGGGGCCGAAGAAATTGCGAAGTCTCACCACTCTCAGCGTAAGGCCGACCAAGAGCTCCCTCTCATCCTTCACGCCCATTTGAAGTTCGGTTCTGCGGAGGTTATGGTCTGTGACGAAGCTAAGGAGGTAAGGGCAGAACTAGCAACCGGCGTAGAGGAAACTGAGGAGGACAACTCTGACTCATTCTCTGGAAAGAGCGAACCAGCGATTTGGGACCGGATCAATTTTGAGAATAGGCAGAGGGTGCGGAAAGTACTAAACCCTAGCCGTCACCGCCGCCTTGACCTAAAGATTGGAAGCCAGTCAAATAGCAGATACCTCAGGGTTCTTCGGCTCTTGGGGGATTCTCCGCCTTCACTCTGGTGCAGAAATCTAGTTAAGAGGAATGAACGAGTGAGGTTTCACTCGGAATATCACGACAAGACTAGCTCTGAGACTACGGCAAGCTTCCCCCTTTTTATAAAGACCATTGTTGGATCTTCTCTCTGCTTGCAAGCTCAAGACTCAGCTTTCGTTCTTGAACTCAAAACCCAAATCCACCAAGCTACAGGTACTCCGCCTAGATTCCAACGACTAATCTTCAAAGGACGGCAGCTTGGAGATGGCTCTCTACTACGGGACTACGGAAATCTAAAAAATGAAACCATTTCTCTCACTTCTCAGTTGTGTGGAGGAACACCTTCAGCAACTCATCCAAGCTCTTACAAGTAGGCTGTGAAATCAGGAACTTCCGCTCCTTTGGGGTTCAAGGCTGAAGCTTCAAAATTAAATGAGCCCTTTGGATCTGCCTTGATTGTGGAGCAATGCGCAAAACCTCCAACAATAGAAGTCGAAGATCCCCAAGTCTATGGCTACGCCTTTCTCTACCAGGCCAAAGCCCTCATTTGTCGCTTCAACGGACTTTGGCCCTCGTCCCCTGCGCTAAAGGAATGGGTTAACAAGACCTGGTCAGAGGGGAATGAGTTGTTCTTCTGCTCCAAGGGGTTCTTCATCGTCAACTTCTCCACAGAAACCGAATGTCAATGCGTGCTAGAGAAAGGTCCTTGGTTCTGGGGCAGATCTGGACTCTCCATGCAGCGATGGTTCCCAGAATTCAATCCACTGACCATGACAGCCATGACTACATCGGTCTGGGTAAGACTACCCAATCTACCCCTGCATTTCTATTCTACTTCTTTTTTACCCACACTGGGCAATGCATTGGGTAGATTTATCAAGATAGACATAGACAGAATAACAAAAGGATTCGTCACTTTCGCCCACCTATGCATTGAAATTGACCTCAGTCAAGGGCTTCCAGATAGGATTCTTATAGACTGGGGTGACGGAGATCCTTTCATACAGATGGTCGACTATTAGAACACCGCCTTCAGATGTCACTCATGTCAGCAAACAGGGCACCTCCAGGCAACTTGTCCTCTTTTCCCCATCCCTCCCTCAACTTCGAGAGCACGGAAAAGAGCCAATGGTTGGCAAGGACCAAAATCTCACAAAAGCCACCCGAACCCTTCCTCCAACAACAAGCAACGTCACAAAGATGCTCCAACTCCTACGCCTTCCTCAATGCCTTCGCAGGCCCCAACTTTCACTCAGAAGCCAACTGTTGACCCAAAACACCAGCCTACAGCCTCGACACAAAATCCTACAGACTTAGAAGTCATGATTCCAACCCCCGCAGTTAAGTCCTTGCACCCACCTCACGAAAAGGGGGAAACAATTGACACAATCATGATCACAGCGTCGCTCCCAGGGACTCAGAAGCGACCTCATGAATCAAACAACTCAGAAAGCGACAAAGAAGCACCCTTGAATTCAGTAGCTCAAGATTATGGCACTTCCTTAGACCATCTGGCTTTGGTGGTAAAAGTTTTTGAGCCTACCAACTCCTCTGGTTGGATTGATGTTCGTAAAAAAAAAGGTAGAAAGGATCCTCCCCGGCCAACACAATGATCCGGTCCTTTCTCCTTATATTGTAATGTTTCATCTTGCTTTGCCCACACGCTCTATGGGGCTCTCTTTTAGCATAGGCTAGTTTCAAATCTGAGGGGTCTTCTCCCTTCAGAAAATCAATGTATCACTTTGCACTTTTTCATGGATTGAATAGAAGGATTCTCCCCTTTCTTACTTAAAAAAAAAAAAATATGTATAAATGGATTGTTTTTGTTTCAAATGCAAATGATATCCCAATTTGCAGGATGCTCTTCGGTTCGCAAATTTCATTGAAACAACGAAAATTTTGACTGCAAGATGTATATAACGCAACAAGAAACATGAAGTTGCATTGTGGTTTCAATGAGATAAACTCCATATCATATATTCATATTGTACTCCTTGCAATGACATGAGCAAATGTCGACTCTCCATAAACATTAATATCTAAATTAAATTAAATGTAATCAAAATTTGGTGTGATTTAAGTAATTAAAACAGCTTCAACCGTTCCTTTATTAATGCCAAGATTTTCGAATGCCCGGTGAGTTATCAGTAGCTAAAGCATAAATTGCAGATCACATAATCTCTTTGGCTACAAGATGTATATGACGGAACATGGAACATAGTTGTTTAATACCGCAAACCCAAACACAATTGCCTAAGCTTTGTCGAAGAAGAATTTTTTGTATTTATTCCAATAGTACTGATATTAGTATATATGCACGGATATTATCAAATAGAAGAAGTTGCAATATATGCAAGATATTGAACAGGAACATTGTGTCAACACTTGAGTTGCCTTCTTGTAACTCATTAATTCATTCTATTTACGGGACCCAAAGAATGGAAGCAGGACGGGTCCTCCAAAATAAAATTAAAACAAATACCACAGATTGGAAAATACTATTAAAAAGTAAACCGTAATTATTCTATATTCAAATAAGATGGGTTACAAAATACAACTGATACTATTTGCCACAACGATTGCGATTTCGCCTGCTACTGACCAATAAAAAAATGTACATTGATGAAGCTTGTTCACGGTTTTCTTGACGTGCAAACCCTTTATTCGAAAAAAACGAGTTGAATATCAATTTTGGGTCTTGTACTTATTTGTCGCTGCCAACTACATCTATCCTATTTTTTTGAATAGCTTGTCTCTTCCAGATATGGCCTGCTTGCAATGGTTGGTTATTCAACATTCCATTCTTTGTCAAGTATTAATTTCCCTCTGTCGTTTAAAACTTGGGGTTTAAGGTGTTTTCCTTGCAATGTTCATGACCCTTGACATCTGAGACAACTTAGAAATGTGATTGAGGCCAATTTCAAAGTGTAGGGAGTCATTTTATGTCACAATAGATATGGGATGGAAAAAATATTCAAGTATGTTGTGACTTTTATTCTCCATGTATTCGATCATTTGTTTGGTTGAAAAGGTTGCCTCAAGATTTGTATGTTGAACTTTTTGGCTTTATTACAGTAAATTGGAAAATACATCCAACCCAGCTAAAAAATGTTAATCTGTTGAGGTACATCACTTCTTCGGGAAGCACAGGTCTGGAAAGTGTATCAAATGTTGCAAAACGCATCAGCATAGGTCTGGCAACTGTATCAAATGTTTCAGATCGCATCAGAATATATCTTTCCTCATAGAAGTGGCAGATATGACGGTCCACAGAAACGTCTAGAATGTTCAAAGGTGACGCCAAATATGTGGATTTTGTAACTACATCAAGAGGAAACCGAACAAACTTTGACAAGAACATGGATTTCTGTCAACTCGATTACCACACCCACAAGTAGATCAACAAACTTTGAAATATAAACTTTTGTAGTGATAATATGTCGTTTTATCCACCCATATAGTTTTTGTTACCCGCCTCTGGTTACATTTGCAAATGGAGTAATATTTCGCGTCATTTACGAACATCACAGGCCATTTTCCAAGCCATGATAACTGCGCCACCCCCAAGGAAGACAAATTCGTGTGAGATATGCAGAATTCGATACACTTGCCAAATTTGTGTTGTTGGAATAAACTATATACTTCAACGAAGAACTTTTTTGCAGATGACCTGAAAATCCATTACAACTCCCAGCAAGAAAACAAAGAAGTTCAACAAACAAGTTTCCAAGCATCCTTTTCAACCAACCAAAGCATGGAAGATAGGGAGAACACCAACTAGAAGATACTTGTTCTTCTTTTTTCCTCCTCTCTAAGTTTCTGTTGGATAACAAAGTTTTTTTTTACTCAAATCTCACGTCACATAAAACCAATTTCTCTTCTTTCATCTGGGCCTCAATCACATCTCTAAGTTGTCTTACATGTCCATGACCAGGAACATTATAACGAAGGAACCCTAAAGCACAAGTCTTTGATGATAGAGAGAAATGGAAATAAGTATTTAAAAGCAAGGTTGGATGATCTTCCATAGATTTTTTGTTAATTCGTTCTACTGACAGATGTTCTCGATATTTTCACTTATTAATGGCAATCTTTTCGAATATGTATGTTGAATAGTGACCAATAGCACGTATTAACATTCCCATATCCGAGCATATTCTCAAATCTGGCATCTAATATATGCACAATATTAAAGAGGAACATGACGTCAAGGCCTTTGTGGGTGACACGTTTGTAGACTATGGTGAAGCCTTTAAGAAAATTAGAAGAGCCAAAAAAAAATATTTTTATTTTTTATTTTTTATTTTTTTTCAAATTCAAAATGTAGACAAAAGAAATTACCAAATCCCATAATATTCGCCTGTCTATTCATTTTAATGGGAGATGTCCTCAAGATTTTCGCTTATTAAAACCAATCTTTTCGAACCTGTCTGGTCGATTGTGACTTTTGAAAGCATAATTAATGTCTATTGGGAACGACAGAAGGTAGCGAGGATGGTTTTAAATTTTCTGAACCCGAAAAGGCGTCAACCCGCCAAACTTTGAAAACCTGACTAAGTATGGAAAGCTAGGTAGAATAGACAAACTCATTGCAGGCCGAGGCACGCTTGCGAGTTCGAGGACTGTCGAGTCGAATTCTAGAGCACGAAAGTTCTAGGTGCAAGATGTATACACTGAACACGACCTGTCATAGTTCGATAGAACCTATTCGCGAAGCCGTGTCCATAAAACTTCCTAGGTATGCAACCGAACAATGGTCGATCATAATGACCACAGAAAGGTGAGAAACTATAGATCCAGAAACATAGTTTAGAAGAGGAAAATAAAAGGGAGAGAACAATTATATCGCTCACACAACAAAACCTACTCTCATAACTATGAAACCATAGCAACACATAATCCATGGAAAAAGCATCGTCAACTATGAAATATAGTTTGAGGCCGACAACCATGAAATATAGTTTGAAGCCAACAAACTCTGGTTGAACGCGTAAGAGATGCAATTTATATTGACTACAATTTTTTTGTATGTTGTTTTATCTTAATATTCTTCTATGCAGGCTCCACTGTAAAAGAATGTAAGAAGAGATCCAACTGCAGATGCAACATCCCAACATTGCAAACCCTAGGAAAACAAGAACAAGCAGCAAATAACAACCCAGTTAAGAAGCACCAAAAGGCCCAACTGCAAGCGCAGAGCCCGAACCCTGCAAAATCAAATCAAACAACAATAAAGAGCATACAATGAAGAAGGAAGGAAGCAACAACCACTCCACCAGGAATGACACACTTCCAATCGCGATTGCAAAACCCCAAACGTACAAACTGCAACAACACGAACAAGCAAGCAAGAACAACATCAACACGCAAATAAGAAATCACTGGAGATGCAAAAAACAAGCATGAACCAGTTAACCAGGCAAACAAGAATAAGAAACAAACAACAACCCAGTTAAGAAGCAACAAAAGGCCCAACTGCAAGCATACAACCCCAACCCTACAAAGGTGAATCAAACAACAATAAACAACATGCAGTGAAAAAAGAAGAAAGCAACAACCACTCCACCAGGAATGACGCAGTTCCAATCGCGATTGCAGAACCCCAAACATACAAACTGCAACAACATGAACAGACAAGCAAGAACAACAACAACATGCAAATAAGAAATCATGGGAGATGCAAAAAACAAGCATGAACCAGTGAACCAGCAATGTCCCTGAAGCATATAAATTAAAAAAACGGAAAAAAATGTATTGTAACAATCCTGTTAAAGAACATTTGAACACTACCAAGGTTGTTAGGTAAACATTTAAGTCAGTCAGAAATGCTCTGTAAACATTTCAAAAAAAAATGCAATGTGGCAACTCTCTGACATATCCCAAAAAAATTATTATATTTTTTGTAACAATAGTTCGAACACCAGAGAATGTATTCGAAGGCCAAACTTGGATATGCTGGCATATCAAACATTGCCATAAATTTACGTAGCATAAAATGCTAAACCAAACATTCGAACTAATGCTAGCATTAATCCACCTTCGACGAATGCATAACAAAATATATGATTCTAAAAGACCATATACGATCAAATACTTTGGATATGCCAACATATATAACATTGGGAATAGAGAAGACAAAAATAAGACCTCCAATCCCTTGTCCCATCAGATCATGACAAATATGGTACTTTTTTTTATATAAAAATCGATGTTTTCATTTCCCTAGTTCCAACAGTAGATAATATGGAAATATTTGTGGTCAAAGGACAAACTAATATGAAGTCAACGACTTATCGATAGCTATAGTCCCTCTATGCCTACGACATGGACTAATAAGATAGAGATTCATTTCTTTGCAACTATATTCTATTTATAGTGACATGAACCATATTCCAATAATCTCCTTTTTACTATTAAGAAAAATCTAAAATCTAGAAATGAAATATGTGTGATGAAATGAGATATTGAACATGTCAAAATACAAGTAGTTCAAAATAAATTATGGGAATTTTGTTATCCAATTGTTAATTCAAAATTTTAAAATGTATCATGATTTCCACTTCTCTTGATACAAAACTGATTTAAAAATGGATTTAAAAAATAAAATAAAGTGCATTTGTTTACATATTCACATTGACCTTCACTTTGGAGTGGTATAAAAAGGCAAGAATGTTTATCCAAAAATAGTACAGATATGGATGACAATACAATTTTGTGCCAGGACCACAAGAACACTTATGTTTGCCATGACAACCACGAATGTCTAGGTAAGGTGGGTTGTGGTTGTACTAATGAAAGAGTTCACTTTCAAAGGTAGAGATTTGAAGGGGGCCATGTTTCAAACTCAAAATCCATCATTCATATTCTATTTTCAAGGTTGGCGTACAATCCACGATGTCCCTCATTAGACAGAAGGCACTGAGAGCGGATATAACGTATGGCGATGATTGAAATTGGAATTGAAATCAATATTATAATGGTTTGACAAATGCTTCCAATTAGTGGGCACCATGAGTTCATCTTTCAATAAATTATAGGTTTTATTAACAAGAGCATAACCCCGCTTCACATTGGGTTGAAACGGAACCCCAGAGCTTTGAAAGCCATCGACCAGGTGTAGAGGGGCTTCCAAATTGTGACAACAACTCACACAAACATTCTCTTTTAAATATGGAGAATCCAAGTGATTGATTCTCAGCTCAACCCCTACATGAGAAAATGACATCTTCTCCATTGCTTCCATCGGTCTTTTTGAATTTAACATTTCTCAACACTTATTATGTAGCCATTCATTCATAAAAATCCCTGGGATTTGAGGGATCCAATCATGGGTATTAACTATTCTCAAAGTTTTCACGCCAATCTCTTTAAGCCTCTGTTTGAAATCATGGTTTCCAAGTCTGGGTCCTCCAAAAGAGAACACTGCTATGGATGCGTTATTTAAGTTTGATGCCAAGTTCTGACCAATCTGGTATGCAGTCAAGAGCACCAAAGTCGCTCCTATACTGTGCCATGTAATTGTAATACTCAACTCCTCGCCCTTGTATAATTCTAATAGTCTTTGTACCTCTTTCGGAACCTGCTCAGATGCACTTTTCATGCTATGATTGTGATCGTCATTATCATTGTCTCCCTTAGAGGTACACAGAATTAAATCTGTCTTGAGATTTTCATCCCATTCAAGCGGAGTCATGGTGGCTCTCCATGCAATAACTATATCTCTTCGACCTAATATTTTGATCTCTTGTAAGTTACCACTCACAACAACAAATCCCATCCAATTAGACTGTTGACATTTCAATGTATCATTCGATAGTTTCGAAAGCCAATGGGGAACATGGACATTGGCAATGGCATGGAGATATTTGGTCACATTGTAGTCGATGTTCTTCAATCCCACTCTATCAAAAAATGAATTAGCTTCATCAGATGGGATGCATTAGCTACCATAGGAACTCGACTGGGGGTCAGAGTTAAAATGATCCAGGTGGATATTGGTGGCTACCCACCTATTCCACTTGGACCCCCACCATT
>ML792969.1:292002-304669 GCA_009831015.1 Picea engelmannii | reverse complement strand
CTTTCTTTTGCCCTCTTCCAGCTGCCCTTGATGATTGAGCCATGACTGTTGTAGCAAAGTTCTTGGACTGTTGCTGTAGAAAAAAACTTGAAGAATGGTGGACAAATCCACTTGCTTGGCACTTGGAATCCCTTCTCACACTCCACCAAAGCCCTTTGTTGCTCTCTAACTGTCTTGTTGCTCCAACCTGTGGGTAAAATGAGATAAAAGGCAAGTTAAAAATCGTTTTTGAGGGCCCGCGGGCTGCTTTTCTACGGGACACGTGTCATGAATTCGTGACACAGTTTTAGGTAGTGTCAGGCACGTTTTAAGTACGTGTCACGTGCACATGACACGTTGCTCCAACGAATCTGACACGTGTCAGGGCAAATCGTGTCGGATTCGCTGGACACGAGACACGGAGGGGGGTTTGGACGTATCTTGTTACAGAGTTTAAATGTTTATTGTTGTTGAAGTGCTTAATCCTTATTGCTGATATTTTCCTAGGGCCTAGAGTCACTAATATTTGTATCCTTTGTTTGCTTAACAGGATTGAAGCTTCAACGCTTCTTTACCATAGAGAGGGAGAGGGATTTTCCTCTAACTACATGGCAACACAAACAATAGGCAATTGTACACAAAACCTTATTAACTCATTGAGGTAAAATTGAAAACCAGAAGTATCAGCCACAAATCTCAAACAGGAACACACCTCGGCGCTCTGAGCATTTCTACCACTTGTCTCATGCTTGGCCTCTCCTCTGCCTTGGAAACCGTGCATTTCAATGCGATTCAAATTGTACCCACAATCTGTGCTTTCGTTTGCAATTCTATTAATTCATCTCGCAGGCCTTCATCCACCACAAAATCAGCATAATCATCATCAGCATGGGACTTCACCCAACTGACAATGTCCATCCCCTCTGCAAAACTCAAATACATTAATGCCTTCTTTCTCATTATCAACTCCAACACCGCCACTCCATAACTGTAAATGTCCATTTTCTCGCTTGCTCTCCCTATAAGCCCGTGTTCTGGAAAGCAAACAACAAACCCATAATCATAAACAAATTTGATTCAGATTCATGCAAAAAATCCCAACAAAAAAATAGTTTGCCTAGCGCCATGTAACAGAAAGTACCATAGACTGAAGTGTTAGAAGACAAGGATCTCATGTCCACAAGTCAAGCAATAAGACTACCTACTCGGACACTGCTCTTCCCCTCCAGAGGACTGGAGATTGTCGATTTCGTCGGCCCTGTGGAGATCAACACGACCTAAATACAACTGGCAGCTGACAGTGATGGAGACGACTAGCAATTGGCAGCTAGCAGGAAGACCATATCAACCATGATGAATGGTTCAAAGTGGCCCGATGGTCGTCGAATGAATCTTGATGGCCAGAACAGCGTAACAAGTTGAATTCAAACATAGCTTCCATAAGGGGAGCGCCTTACGACGTAATTATAGGAACCACATCTAAAGATAAACTCAATTAAATCAATGTGAGTGACATAACTATTAACCATTTTTTGGATGGGGTGTTATTGTTGGAAGCGGTGAATTGCCATCTGTAGATTAGATTTCATTCCACACATCAAGGTTAGGATCAGAGGTCAAGCAAGTATCATCATTGTGGGTTTAGGTGATACAAAGGTTCATCGTCGCAGTGGATGTGAGGGGATCGTGTAACGACCATCATTGTAGGACATCTCCCACAAACACCACCATTTAATATGATGGAACATAAGGTAATGTGTTGTGACAAGGAGTTTGAAGCAACAATGTGTTTCTCTAGCTTTGCAATGTATTGGATTGTTCTAGATGTTTTCTTCAACAAAGCGTGTTGGTGGTTAATAGGGACCTCCTTTTCAATAACTCAAGCTATGTCCATTGACATGGATCATGATGCTTTGAGGTCAGTTGAGGGGAGAAAGGGGCACATAAAGGAATTGGTTTTTTGTGGAATTGAGTGTAAAACAAGAGGAAGGTGTCAATAGGGTGTGGTTCTACAAAAGCTAGACCAATTGGACTCCAAGTATGATGCCCTAATCAAAGCCATCAGTAACATTGAGCTTGAAGCTAGGGAGACTCAAGTTGAGAAACCAAGGGAAGCATATTAGGCCAATGACATTGATGAACATGAGCCAAAAGTAGCAAGCCAGGTTAGGGAGACAGAAGGCACTTCTATCACGATGGAGTCACGGTGTAGCAAGATTGTCGATAGCCAAAAAACAAAAGACACACACACACATACATATATATATGGGTGGAAGGGTGTCCTTTGGACAGCCTAAGACTTGGCAATATGTAATTTTTCCTATACATATAATAGATACTGAACCAATTTGAAAATAAATCATAACCATTAATCATTAATCAAACGTGTACTAAGATAGAACAAAGAGTAACTATCATGCTATACTACTACAATATTGGCCTAGGGCGTCCAAATTTACTTTCCTAATATATACATTTAAAAAAAAAAATTAAGGATATAAAATTAGACATCCTTTTTGTTTCTCTTTAGCATCATTTTTGCTTCCCTCGTCCATATTTTCTTAGATTTTTGTGTCACATCACTAATGACTCTTTTTTCATCAATTGCATCCCAAGTGTACCTTTTTAAAAATTATAAACCCAATATTGCATCTAATTGAGTGTTTTTTTCCACCTTATGATTTAATTATATAAATTGTTGAGTCCTTTTAGAGTCTCGTCTCATAGGGATCCATTGTGTCCAAGTTAATAATACAAGACCATTTTTTTCGTTTGTCATGTCAACAACATGAATTTTACCTTCTGAAAGCAAATTTTCACTAAGTGGTTGTCCCTCAAGGGGATGTAATATGTCAAATTCACATTCAAGGATTACACCTGGCCCATACACATGAAACAATGCCTTGTGGAGGCAAATCGGCCCACAAGAGGGGCAAGCATGTCACAAGCAGGAATCAAACATAGGTGGGGAGGATAACAATCCCTCGCATTGTTGAAAAGTTTTGGACCCCAAAAACCACTCTGCAAGGCTCGAGATCACAAATTTCAGTTTTGGCCCAAAACTGCAAAATTCAGGATCTACCAAGTCTTGTCTGAAATGGCCCAAACGTCATCTGAATGGCCCAGATGGTTATCTAGATCAAAAGGTGAAATTCCTGAACTTTATTTCACTAGGACCAGTTCTACCACCATGTTTTTAATCAATTTCTTCACAAACTCTTCTTTTCCAAAAACCTTCTATCTTGTGACTGTGAAAATTGGCTACCATCTACCAACAAGAAAATTTCAAAGTTAAAATGGAAATAACTCATGAAGAGCAGAGATGCGGAAAATGTTATAGAGAGCCAGCTTAAGCTTAAAAAAAAWTTCTTGGTGAAGAAGATGGTGAAAGAGAGAACGGAAACTATCTAAAAGGGTTAACAAACCATACTCTCAATTTAGAAAGAATCTACAATAGCATGAAGTATGACTTTAACTTCAACATCCTAACCCTTTGGAAAGGTGCATGAGCTACTGCTAAACATAATGGAGGCTCGTTTTTGTTGGCACGGAACTAATTTAGTTAGTTACGAGATGTGAAAAAAGCAAGCATTCCAAAACTATCTTCACATATCATTGTCAATGCTGTCTTCCCAAAAGTGATCTCCAACACTTGGCTCTCGACAGGTTCTTATGCATCAGCTAAAACATTTACTTCTATTGTCCACATGTAAATATCATTACACTTGATAGAATATTTTTATTTCAGATTTAGTTGTCAACGTCAAAATAGAGACACCAAATTATTTATGTATAAAGCCATTCTCCTTTTGTAATGTATAAACTATAAGCCCATAAAATTAAGAAGTCGAACTACAAATCCAAATTTGAGTGTGGAAAACATACATGAGGACGCAAATTTACCATCCTTGGAATATATAGCCATGCAGTTCACCATAAATAAGATACTGCAAAGGCATAAAGTATTCATAATTTATCAAATCAGAAATAATCAACAATTTCAGTGACTTGGCTGTGAAGACTGAAAGGCAGCACAACATAGGATATTATTGAGAACTGTACAACTGACAACTGAAAGATATACTACCACACAATAGCAGGTGCAGTTCATAATCGAAATTGTCTGCTTCCAAATCGGCTTTTTAATTTAAATAATGATAAATTCTAATGATGTTTACAGTTTTTGGCAATCTGCAACTGTAATTCTGTGTGTGGTGGTTTGCAGTCAGGTCACTTTGCATCTGTTAGGAAGATAAGATAAGATAGTTTTATTAATGCCCACAAATGACCACAAAAGCAGGTCAGTGGGACTAAAAGAGTACATCCAGTGTAGGTACAAAATGCGAGTGCAAAAACAACTCCCAGATGATATTGGAAAAAGATAAAGATAAAGAACTGAGAGTCTAGCTAAGATCACAAAAAACGTTCTGTAATATTCTGAGAATATTCAAGGGGCATATCTGAAGAACATAACAATCTATTAATTTTGGCATTATGTAATAGGATAAACATACCTATTGAAATTTCTCCAAGCACGCTGTCAGCTTCTCCAAGCTTCCATGCATTTGGCTAGTAGTAAAACAGAACCAACTTTCCAACTTGCTAAGAAGCTAAATTAACTAGTTTTGGCCTTCTTGTCATCTGGTCAATTTCCACTCGCAACCCCATTTGTGCAATTGCAGGTGTATTTACAGAATTCTGGAGCTCCAACTCAGCTACTTCCCGCTGGTTCTCTCTATTCCCTTCTAACAAATTTCTTATTGCCCATAAGCCCCATTCTCTTAAGAAAGGATTATTGTCATCCACTACACATTGTTGCAAAAGCAAAAACAAACCCCCGCCTTCTCGAATCTGATCTTGCACATGCTTCCTTCTAAAGGTGGCATTAGCAAGAACTGATACAATGTCTCGTCGATAGCCCTTGTAAGGACACATCTTCCCTGTCTGATGAACATATGGTGTTTCTCCTCCAATCCCATTGAGTAAAAATGATGGATCACTGTGTGTACCTGGTAATGCATTTCCATTATCCTTAGAAATGTTACCCGCTCTTACTTCTGGTTGATCAGTATCTTTTTTACTAGTATTTGGACTTCCAAGAATACTCTGCACCGTGGCTTTCTTCACAGCTTCTGGAGGACCAAGCTCACGGAGCAAATGTATCAATAACTGTATAAGATCAGATGAAATCAATGAATCTACAACAGATAAGCTTCCGGTCTCTTGAGTTTGGATTGTAGTTTCAAAGGATTCAAGCATGTCGATGGAAGGAGAATCTTCCCAAGCACAGAGATCCCTAAGAATACTTAATGAAAATCCCAAGATATCGGTAGCAGGGAATCCAGTTGGAAAAGTTGGAGGTGTTGCTGATCTAGTACCAGTGCTTCTCTCAGCTTTCCTTAAAAGCTCAATAAGATATGTTACATAATCCCACAAAACAGGTTTGCATTCCCTCAAGTTCACTAATGGAGAGATGTCTTCCATTTGCTGAGTCAGACAAGTGGCAATCACACGCAATAGATATGCCTGTTCTGGGGTGAAAGTGTCTCCATCCTCTCTGACCTGGTATACTGAGAGAACCTCCCGTGACCTTAAACTAGAAAAGAGATGCGCAAAATACGGTTCAACAAAACAAATCTTTAGGAAGAGGAGTTCCAACCAATCTCCTTCAATGCCAACTAGTAACATACACATACCCAAAAAATCAATCAGAAAAATCATTCCTCGCTGTCCTAACAACAAAACAGTAAACTGAAGAGAAACCCTGAATTTAGTTAGGACCAGGAAAAGGAAGGAAACCCATTTTGCTTAATGAGTTGTAAAAAAATTGGTTCTGTCAGAACTATCTGTCATAGTTAAGGAACTGGAGAGAAACCCTACTTTCATAAACCCTGAATTTACTTAGGACAAGGAAAAGATAGGAAACCATTTTTACTTAATGACTTGTAAAAAGTTGGTTCTGTCAGAACTATCTGTCATAGTTAAAGGCCAAATTCAGGAATTTAGAACTCTAGATCACATTAACAAAAATAATAAAATAAAACCCTAAACCCTAATTACTATATCATAATCAATAATCATAATTATATTATGATTAAATATAATTGTATTACATAAAATTTTGAACAGACGATATCTTTGAAAAAAGAAATAAGAAAACCTTTCAGCTCAGACACTGAAATGCGTTACCTGTTTGTGATGTCCGCAACAAGCCTGCGAATATTGGTGATCCAGCATTGCCACACAGTTCCTTCAAACGCCCCTGATTGTCTTTGCAGCATGTGTAGATAACCATACATAACGGTTCATATATTTTGGGGTTCTGAATGAGAGCGAACCCTGAAAAAATGCCAGGAAAGACTGCTTGCCATATAGCCGATTGATGCTCGTCTCCAGCAAGGGAAACATTACCCAAAAGCTGTAAAATCATCCGGCAAACATCCATAATGTGGGCCGGAAAGTTCGCCTCAATTTGGGTAACCCCCAAATTGAAGGGAAGTATTGAATTGACAAAACTGACTGTAATTTCCAGTCCTCTGCCATGAATAAACGAGTTTTGATTACTGATTTCTCCAGCGCAGAGGTTTCTTAAGATCTTCAGGACCGTACAGATGAGTTTGTACGTGTTTTCTTCTTCGTGAATATTGTGGTCAATCAGGGACAGGGACGAGAGATAATTGAGAAGAGAAGAGAGTGCCCCGAGGTTACCTAATTGTTTCCTACCGTCGTCTGAGCGAGAATAGGAGACGAGAAATTCCAATACATTGTTAAAATCCGAGGGTTGTGCAGCGCCATTAGAGTAAGCAAGCTCCATTATAATCCTTTCATGGACTTCTATTCCGCTCCCCATTTCTTTGTTGTGGGGCATGGCATGGCATGCCGGAGAACAATCCAAGTTCAGAATTTTAGCAAGTATAGTAGCTTTAAACTCATTATTTTATAGCCAAGTCTTGCAAAGAATTGAATGACCCCGTAAAGATAAGACACTGAAGTTTGAAGTAACCCTCAAGCTTGTGTTAACTGCATTGTGTCACAAAGAGTGTGTTAACTACATTGTGTCACAAAGAGGCATTGTTAATTAGTGTGGGAATGAACCTCATGGATTACTTCGTTGTTAAATAGGAAGGGGTTTGCCAATCTAATGGAGAATTATAAAGTTTTAGTAATATTGTTATGGTTAAATGTATTGAGAAGGGTTTTTGAAGTTGTATTTGTTATTTTTTATTGAATTTGATATCTATATATATAATGGTTAAGAATATGTGTTTATTTATAGGAGGTTATAGGTTCAAACCTAGAGGGGTAGAGTATGTACATTTTTGTAGATTTTAGCATTAATATTCTCGAAATAATTGATCCTCTTATGTTCTTCAGATTTCGGGGGGATTATTGTGGACGTAGTGAGCTTCGCGCCATGAACTATAATGGAAAAAAAAAAAAGTATTGTTGTATCAACTATAATGGGAAAAAAAAAGTATTGTTGTATCCAAATACCATCTAATATTAATTAGATATGTGCATATTATTTCCACAATTATTTTGGAAAGAGTGGCATCATTTTTGCAATATTTACGAATCATACATTTCATGTATATAAGTATATTCAAAAACATAAAAGAAGCTACATCATTGGTCCCTCCATTGTTGTAGAAGGAAATGATGGTTGAGGGGTGGTTGAGGGGAGGGGGGTGGCGTGATTGGGGTTGCAAATTTTCTTTATGCACGCAACAACAAATATGGGTGTGCTTCTTTTTTTCGGAGCCACACATATGCGTTATCTTTCATTTTTGCATAAGGTTCGATGAGAATGATTGTGCAGCTCGCATTCCTATTGTAGTTGTGGTGCATGACAATGATGTGAAAGTCAAGCCTTGACATTTAGTATTACCAATGTCAATCATTGACCTTGTCAATGTCAATCCTTTATAATCAATGACCAAGTCCTCTTAAGGAGAATTTGTTTCTTGTTATTCTATTTTATGGGCGGAATTGATACATGCTTTGGTTGGGTTTGGTTCCATTGAGGACCAATATAAGTCTCAAATGCCACAACAACATATGTTGGCAACTTTGGAGGTCTAGATCCATGTGTTTATGCAATTTGCATGACCACTCTAAGAGCTTCATTTACTACTCATAATTTGACCACAAAGTACAAAACAACACAATTCATTACCCTACATAGTAATATTTGGTTTTCCAATTGGTGGTCATACCCCTATTATACTTCTATATGATTGAGGAATTCAACGACGCTACGTGTTATTGGCATATTCAATGATTGAGACATAGGCCTATTATAATTATTGTCAACAACGTTTGTTATAAAAAAATGTATTGACATGCTAAAGCTTTTGTACTCTCCCACGAACAAAACTTTGATAGTCCTACATTGAAAAAGGTTCTATTCCTCTATTGTTGAAGTAACATTTTGAATGTTTGTTGCTATTTAATAAAAATGAATTTGATGTTATCAATACTTTTTTTTGAAAGAAGACTATTTCCGAACTAATTATAATGATAAAGATTGTTCATAAATATATTTGTGGAATCATTCCTATGTATAGATGTGTGTTCATTATTTATAATAAATAGTTAAAATCTAATAAAATTTTAAATATAATAATTATTATAATATCAAAAAAATAAAAAATATTATATTGTGCCTTCACATTTGTAAGAATATTTGGTGAAACATCCCATAAATCATTTGGTTGAATGATTTAATAGCATTTTCATGAAAGGGTGTATGCCATGATTTTGTGAGAAATAATACCTTTATTAGTTTTAAATGTTCACTCTTTGCAAATATAACAGTTTAATTTGATATATTTCAGTAGTAATATAATTTTATTATATTTTGAAAGGAAAGATGTTAGTCGGAAGGATAACAGGGACCACAAAAAATTGTTTACAGAGATCTTGAGTCGCCTCAGCAACCTGGAAGCCAGTACAAAATGGATAGCTGAGGACCAGAGGGACCAGAAGGAGAAGATGGAGCGAATGGCAACCCAATTCCACATATACTTGTGCTATGTCCATCACATGGACATCATGCCAGCGGATGGGAATGGAGCATTAGCTTGTATCAGAAAGACTCATACAGTGGTCTAGAGGGATGAGAACAAGGATAGGAAGGATGAAGGCAAAAAACATCTCATCATCCTGGACCAGCGCTTGTTTAGCCATTGGTCAAGTCATCCTGCTCAGCGTAGGGTCAGCCTCGTTTTATATGTTGTGTATTTTTACATATATGTTTTTGTTTAGCTTTTCAAAATTAGATATGGTAGGACTGGGCCAGTTTCCCAAGGTGGCAATCCAGCCATACCCCTATGTTATCTTAGAAAACGCAACTCCGGAACCTCTAGTTTGGTTTCCTTTTGGCAAACCAGGGATTCCCCTCTTTGTATCATAATCTCTTTTAATAATACAAGAATTTATACTCACTTACAAAAAAAAAAATATATATATATATATATATATATATATATATATAATTCTATTATAATTTTTATCTATAAAAATTGAGTAAAATTGAGTATTATTAGATCTTATCAAATTGTAAACTTTGATATGAAGGTTGAGTGTTATTAGATATTATCAAATTGTAAACTCTTTAATATCTAATGTTACAAGAAGTAATATTAACCTATTAATTTATAATAATCAATAAATATACTTTATAATTGGATTGAAATTGAAAAAAAATAATAAACTAAAATAAAAATAACATAAATCAATTTTCACTAAAATTTTAAACAATAATATAAAAGAAAAATATATATTACACACATCATTTAATTTCTATATGATGTAAGTTGATTTATAAATACCATATATATAGATAGAGTTAGGTTGATTATATGTTAATTTAACATGGCCAAATTTTATCAATTTTATCCCGATCTTATACATGTCCCATTTTTATCAATGCTCTCTATACGTTTAGATTTTATCAATACTTTATACATCTTTTGTGGTTAAATGGAGTAGGATAAATCTCGCCCATCGTACCATTGAAAATGCAGGGATTTAAGCAATGGAGTACAATCAGTTGTATGTTAATGTGTACAAGTAATATAACATTGGCATTAAAGTATGACCAATATCAACGTGTAATGCCAATATTATAGTCTGATTTGTACACAAGAAGATACACATTGTAAGCGTATGACGTACAAGTCGACATAAAAAGTTACAACTCAAACGATGTCGAGAATGAGATATATCGTCAAACGTTGTTAAGCCTATAATGTATTGAATTCATCCTTTTAAAATGGTTAAAATATAAAAATAATTCTCACACATCCTTTTAAAATTATTAAAATATAAAAGTAACTAACACAATGTATTCCATTATTCACCAAATTCCCCACAATGCACTCTTATTAGAAATATTAGTGTGGAACTCTTCAATATGATATTTGAACCAAGCCAAGCATATACTTGAAAAGTTGCATCAAATAGGAATTTAAAAGGTCATATAAACTTTTAAACCTAAGTTAAAAATTCATTACATATTAAATAAATTTAAAATTGTGTGTATTAATTTAACCACATCAAATTACTAAGAGAAGTTGTGAGTTCAAATCTAGAGAAGGTAAGGTATACAAATCTCTTTAGATTAAATAGTTAAATTGTTGCATTGAAGGAGTACTTGTCTCACAAACAAGGAGGTCTCATATATCAATTTGATATCTAGTTAGACTACGACCTTAAAAACATATTATTATTATTACAAGTCTTTGAAGTCATTTAGTTAAATAAGCTAAAAGTAAAATTAATTTTTTATATATATATGATATTATAATTTGTAACTATGATTTACAGTTAACCAGCATAGCATAGTAAGTTTTAAAATAATATATTTTAACTTGTAGTCTAAAGTGATTTTGTTTCATTATTAGTGGTAAGTGTTGGGACCTAGTCCAAGTATAGAGAGTTAGCTTTATTATGAATAGAAAGAAACACAATAGAACCTTTAAATGACATGTATGTTTGGGGAACCTATGAGTTTATTAAACTTCTTGATATGTTTTCAGATAGTGTCAACCTTCTCAATATTGTAGTTTAATGAGAATCTCTCTCTCTCTCTCTCTCTCTCTATATATATATATATATATWTATATATATATATATATATATATGATGGTTAACGTTCATTGAGATTGAGATTGGTCAAGAATTTAAGAAACAATGTAAGAGCAAAAAAGCCTCCCAACCACTCAAGTTAGACCCAACAAAACATATATGATGATGATGATAAAAAACCAATAAAACATGTAGTGTGTTAAATTATTCATTGTTTACATAGTAAAGTGTTTTTAAGAGAGTGGAGCTGCGTTTTTGGTTTTAATTTTCTCAACATTTCGATCCCTAAGCTGTGTTTCCAACTATCGTCTAACTTCCAACTATAACCTATCACTTGCACACAACACAAATCAAAACTATGAAGTTATGATGAACAAATTGGGGAATGACCTATGCACTACCTATTTTAGGGAGAAGCCAATGTCCATCTATGCAACCTTGTGGGACGGATTGAATGGGCAACTGATGGAGGGAAATACAAGGGAAATTACACTTATGAACCCTTTTTCTGAACTTACACCAACTTCATAATTAACAATTGCATTTTAACACATAATATTTCATACAATGATTGTGTTGAATAGTTCAATGGTTGTTATGCTAAAAGTGTTAGCTTCTAATTGTTAGGATCAACCGCCTCATGTAATTTCCCATTTGGTTTATAATAGACCACCACCCAAGCCATTGTTATCTTAATAAATATGTAGGCACATCTTACAATGGCAGATATAAAGGAGGTTTTAACAAACCATGAACAAATAAATGCAAGAACATCTTATTTCTTTCATTAGTTGAAGCAACATTAACAAATTCCCATATCATGTTTCCATCACAAATGCTCTCAACATTGTCGATGGCATGGAGAGTTTTGATTTGGTTGTAATTCAAACAAATAATGGAATCATTATCTACAAATTCCCATACCATATTTTCATTGAATTAGTTGCCATTACTTATGGTCTAGACAAGAAGTCGACTTCTCATAATGAGAATAAAATGAATATGTGAAGCAAATGTGGTTGTCATGAATGTCATGTGATTCATGGAGAGTGTTTCATTGGTGGTTTTGGTTATAACCAATTGGATCGCTACTACGAGGTGAGCAGTGAGTTGCTAAGTGAGTTTGATTTTATTCATGGGGGCCTTCTATGACAAGTAATTCAAGTAAATCGCCATGATCCCTCTCAAATGAACCCTTATTAAGCTCCATGTGGAGATCTGAATGCCATTGGATTGATTCATATTACATGCACGGAGAGGAGAAAATGTTGGTGCACCCTAAAAAAATTTCATGCAATGACGTGGGGTGAATCCATGAATCTTGGTTGCACTTTTTGACAAGGGATAACATGAAAAGAGTGAAATCAAAGCTTCGATTGAGGTACTTTTTAAGCCTTCATTCAAGCTATTAAAACCTCGATCAAGCACTTTATAAATCCCTTGATCGAGGTATAAATCAATGAGAGTTTGGAACTCGATTGAGGTTCAAGAATTTGATTAAGCTCTTGTGTGTGTGTGTGCGCGCGTGTGCGTGCGTGGCATGCATGCATGTGTGTGTGTGTGTGTGTGTGTGTGTGTGTGTGTGTGTGTGTGTGTG
>ML792969.1:211441-243651 GCA_009831015.1 Picea engelmannii | reverse complement strand
CCCTTTAGCTTGTGTAAAGTTTTTCCAATCCATAATAGCTTTCTGCATGTATGCTAATGGATAAAATTGTCTTTTAAGTGAAACGATAAAATCATTCCAAGAGGATAAAACTTTACCATGTTTCTTCTTGTCCTCTTAAGTTTTGGCTTCCCACCAAATGAGTGTTGCACTGTCCAATCTTAGAGAAGCAAGCTGAATCTTAGTTTCATCATCTTTTATCCTTTGTATCCTACAATACACTTCAATCTGACGAATCCAATTATCCAATTTCTTAGCATTTACCTGTCCATTGTACATAGGAAATTCAAACTTAATATCAAGCTTAAGCAAAGGAGTTTGTAGAGGAGTTTTACCATGTTCTTTTGGAGAATTTGGAGGTGGTTGTGAAATGGTAGAAGAGGTGGAAGATGGAGGTGAAGGAGGTGGAGAATCACCATTCCCTCCATTTTCCTTTGGAGTTTTATCACCACTATCTCCATTACCCTTTGGAGGATTTGAGCTTTCACCTTATAATATTGCATTTCTTTCTTCAAATAAAACTTTCACCATCTCAGTCATATCATAGAAAGATTTTATGAAAGTTTCCTTCTCCGAAGGAAGAGTTTCATAACTCTCCTCATGAGCCATACTTGGTGAATATCTCGGTGAAGCTTCAGGTGATTGGGTAGTTCTCCTTCTTGATAGTTGAGAACTTGGCTCTACAAGTTGACCTTCTCCTCTTGTGAGCTTCAACCTTGTAAGCATTATAAAACAAAACACTTGCAAACAATCAATATTTCAAAAACCTATGCTATGATACCAACTTGATCTGAAAATGAGGAGACTTGTATCTTTTAAATTATTTGTAAGTGTTAATTATGTGTGCTTGGGAAAAAGGATCAATTTGAAAAACACATAAACTAGAGAGTTTTCACACTTAATATGCACATAATAACCAACAATAACAACCATCAAAGTAAACACATAACACAACAAATGATAAAGGAGTTCACCCCTCTCTTGGGTTACATCTCATGGTCCAACTTCCAATGGATATTTTTAATTATTTGCTCAAAGTGCTAAAATTAATTCTTTACAATGCTCAAAATGCCAAATAGATGGCTCAAATGGCTCCAGAACATCAAAAAACCCTTAGCTAGGCTTTTTCTTCACCTGATTTGGCCAAAAAATGAAGAAGATATCCTCCTGGAAATTTTCCCCTTCAAGCTTGTTGTCTCTGGTTCTCCAATTTGCACCTGTGTGTGACTAACTTGGCTCTCGCAGCGTTACTGGGCCAAAAACCCATCACACTGCACCGTTTCAAGAAATGGGGCGATCTTTCGATCAGTTAGAGGCCTAGCACCTTTTTCGACGAAGGTGTTGGTTGCATGGGCCATGTGGTCTAGCGCCGACCTGGAATCTAGCACCTACGAAATAACCGTTGCAACTCCCACGCTCGAGGGTCATATGGAAAAAAATTCCGCGCCTTTCGGGCTTAACACCATGGAAAAACATACCTGCGCACCATTGGTTAAATGTAGTGGTCGTATGGTGTAGTATGAACTAGGGGTCGGGGCTAAGCCCCGACCCTTTTCTCCGCCATCCAAACACATGTTCTAACTTAAATAAATATTAAAACATATATGGTTAAGAAACACTACATAGGCAGGTTGGTGGCCGGACCTATGCAAATACTAGGCCACTTGCCCACGAGGTCGGGGGTTCGACCCCCGCAGACTACCACAAATTTTATACACCTGAGGGGTGCCACATGGCACGATATCACTTGCCACTCAGATGACACATGTCAACAAACTACTAGTCCACGTACCTTGCCACATCGCTTGCCCAGTTAGCCTGCCAAATCAACACCTATGCACAGTGGCCAATCCACGTCACCTGCCACGTGTGGGACCGTACCATGCCACGTTAGCACTGTACGACAACACAATTTTACCTGTTTGGAAAAATGGACAGAACATGATAACTCACTCATACGACGTTCGTTTGAACCCATTCAAGTTGAGTTGGGATCGTGAGGACAAGGCCTACACATGTGTCCATTTTGAAGCAATTCCGAGCATTTTGATTTTTGAGCAAATTTTGATCCCCTGGATCAATGATAGAGGATGCCAATTCCTTCCTTCCAGTGGATCTCTTCCTATTGAATTAAACACATATTTCTCTGGGACATGGATCTAGAGTTATTTGTGGTACCTTGGGGACATTCATTAGTGGGAGGTTCCCTCACTATTGACAGTGGGAATACATCAATGTCCCCTGCTCGATAGATTCTACGAGGTGTTCGACACCAACTCATTTATTCACACTTGTTAGATTGTACCATGGTACCTTAACACCCAATGTCAGCATCGGTGGGTCATCTCGCGTTGGTTAACGGTATACATCAGTGACCGATAATCAAGCGGTGTCTCCCTATGTTCGACACCAACACATCTATTCCTTATGTAGACTTGTACCTTGGCGGATCGTTTTTAAGACTTCAGGTGAAGTACGAGCATCACATTTTTTATGCTCCTACATAACATATTGTACCACCCCTTAGACATTGGCACTTGCAGAGGATCAACTTGTTCACTCCATTGACTCCAAATATCCTCTAATTTTGATTTTGAGACATAACTGCACTATGTATATATTCATGGCTATGATCTATTTTTGCATGGATCCACTGTGTATTCCTCCTGGCCATGATTGCTCCTTTATATATCACATGCATCCACTATGTATTGTTCATGGCCATGGACATCAGTCATACTTTCATATATACCATGGATCTGCGGTGTACTTGATTTGGCGGCCATGCTTACATTACTCATGAGCATGGGTATGCCCGACTTGGGAAGATAATACTTTTACTTGATCTCTACAGACGGTTTTTTTTCTTGGATCAGCTATTCGAGAACTTTCATTGGCTCTACTTTGTTGCTTCATCGCCTCTCAAATTTATAATGTATTTCAGCCATCAATTGCCCCTTTGACCTCACACATTAGGGGGCATCTGTTATACCACAATTTTCAATGTCATTTGCACTTGTGAGATGGTTTAGTCCTTATCCCTGGATTGCAAATTTGAATCCCAACTTCCCTCATCAAAATTACTTAAAAAACAACACTTTTGTGTCCATCTGTGAGTCACCCTTGTGCAAATCGCAGATGTTCGTGCCTTTCTATTTTGCAACCCATGGATGCCCAAAAAAATGTGAAAAATAAAATAATTCCACTTTTTCGGGTGGGGTTTCAGTTGGGCTCATTCCTAACCTCCCATGAGCCCGTACACAACAAAATTCAACCACCTCAACCCCTTGAAGATGGTATAAAGGAACATGTGGGGGCATGGATGAGGAGGACAACCAAGGGGCAAAGTTATGTTGAAGAATTTGCAAGCTTCCATATCTCTCCTATCCTCTGAGTAACATCCACTTGATTCTGGAACTTGCTTTCCGATACTCCTTTCTCTCTCGTATGTGACTGTAGGGTGTGTTCCTATCCCTATTGAGTCACCCGAGGGAAATCCTACTAAGTTGATGCTTGAAGGACCATTGAAGGAACCTGGGCGATTGGATTTGAGTCAATGTCGACGGTTGGAGTCAAGTTGTAACCACTCATTTCTACTGTTTCTAATAAAAAAGTTCTCTTTCCCTCCATACTTGTGTGACATTGTTCAATTTACTTATGTATGTCAATTTGATTCACATATTTGAATTTATCTATATATTACATGTATAATTTGATCCTATAACTACGTTGTTGCAACATTTTCTTGATCTCCTTTTGCAGATTAGTTCGGGAAGAGATCAAGAGCGGATCAAGGGTCGAGAGCTAGGAACGACATCAACTGATAGAATATAAGGTGTGACATTCTTTCTCCTCTATCCTTAGGTAGTTATTTCATTGCAAGTTTTGTACGTGAGGGTAGGTTTTGTCTTTTGTATATGGTCAAGCTCTACTGTGACATGACCCAAAGTCACAAGGGAAAAATCTCATAACAATTGGTGAGTGTTAATCACAAATCTCCATTGATAATTCTTAAAGACAATTCCAAGGAAAATTATAAATATCCAATAATAAGCCCTAAAAATAACTCCAAGATATATTCTAAATCTCCAACAATAATTATTAATGATAGTAAAAAAAATCCTCATATCTACACATAACTATACATGTGCCTTTTCCTCATAATTTCCATTTAATAATTTTGTATAAAAAATAATTCTCACATATATATACAATTTAATAAACAAAACTAAAATAAAAATAATAATATAAATAAACACAGATCAACCATTCAATACAAATTACACATTTAATGTGAGTTTAAACATTACACTTACCATGCATTGGTAACATCTATTATATTTAAAATCTCATCATTGTGACACCTTTTTCCCTTTTAGTAACTTTTAAAATGTTATATTTGCAACCTATGAAATTCACACATTTACAATATTTAATATCATTCAAAATACTTGGAAGCATATTAAGGGAGTGAATGACTTCTTGTACATCGTTTCAATAAAGTTGACTAATGCAAGCTAGTACAGTTGGAATAGTATAGTTGGTGAGATGTGTGCACATTCTTTTGATACAGGGAAAGGTCACGAGTTCGAGCCTAGTGTCCCTGGAACTGTAGTTAACATCCATACCATCTACTAAGTAAGGAAGTATTGGTGAGTTTCCTATGACATTTAATGTTGAAATAAAACTAGTAATATAGAGGATCATCTTGTTGTTGCAGATGACAATAAATAATGATAAGAGAATACAATATTATTGGTGGAGCATTGTTTCATTGCATAGTAGTGACATTTGCTTTTATTTTTTAAATATATTATAACATATCACATGCACATACATATCATATTTAAGTTTAATATGTTACTCAAACATTGTAAATGGAAAAATCACAATCGCTACCTGTTATAGTCAATGAAGCACATTTTGCAGGTTTCTTTAAAATGAAAATAAATAAATTTACAAGATTATGTTTAAACAAATTGTAATTTATCGCATGCATTGCGACTTTAACAATTATAATTAGTTAAATTAAAATTTTGAAATAACTAATACAAAGCGAATTGCAATTTCATAGTTATTAGTCCCTGCCGTAGGCGTAGAGGGACTATAGCGATCGATAAATCGTTGACTTCATATTAGTCTGTCCTTTGACCACAATATTTCCATATTATCTATTGTGGAACCAGGGAACTGAAAACATCAATTTTTATATTAAAAAAAGTACTATATTTGTCATGATATGATTGGACAAGGGATTGGAGGTCTTATTTCTAGCTTCACTATTCCCAATGTTATATATGTTGGCATACCCAAAGTATTTGATCGTATATGGTCTTTTTTGAATCATATATTTTGTTATGCATTCGTAGATGGTGGATTAATGCTAGCATTAATTCGAATGTTTGGTTTAGCATTTTATGCTAGGTAAATTTATGGCAATGTTTGATATGGTGGCATATCCAAAGTTTGGCTTTCCAAAACATTCTGTGGTGTTCGAACTATTGTTACAAAAAATATAATTTTTCTTTTTGGGATACGTCAGAGTCCTGCCACATTGAATTTTTTCCTTAAATGTTTACAGTGCATTTCTGACAGACTTAAATGTTTACCCAACAGGTTTGGTAGTGTTGAATGGTTACTTAACAGGCTTGTTACAAGACATTTTCTTTTGTTTTTAAAATTTTTATGCTCCAGCGGTGTTGCTGGTTCACTGGTCCATGCTTTCTTTCTGCATGCCACAGATTTCTTATTTGCATGTTGTCGTTGTTCTTGCTTGCCTGTTCGTGTTGTTGCAGTTTGGATGTTTGGGTTTCTGCAATCGTGATTGGAACAACATCGTTCCTCGGGGGGGTGGTTGCTGCTTGCTTCTTTCTTCACTGTATGTTGTTTATTGTTTCTTGATTCGACTTTGCAGGGTACCGGTCCTGTGCCTGTAGTTGGGCCTTTTAGTGCTTCTTAGTTGGGTTCTTGTTTGGTGCTTTTTCTTGTTTGGGCAGGGTTTGCAAATGTTGGGATGCTGCATCTGCGGTTGGATCTTTGGTCACATTTTGTTTTTCACTGCAGTTTGCATAGAATACTATTAAGATAAAATAACAGACTAAAGAATTGCAGGCGATGTAAATTGCATCTGTTACACGTTGAAGCAAAGTTTGTTGGCCTCAAAATATATTTCATGGTTGCCGATGCTTTTTACATGGATTCTATGTTACTATGGTTTTATAGTTATGACAATGGCTTTGGCTGTGTGGGGGATATAATTGTTCTCTCCCTTTTACTTTCCTGTTGTAAACTACGTTTGACTATAGTTTTTCGCGTTTATGTGGTCATTCCGAGCGACCGTCATTCGGTTGCATAGTTGGCCACTTTTATGGACGCGGCTTCACGAATAGGTTTTATTAGACTATGACAGGTCGTGTTTGGTGTATACAATAGCTTTCCCGAATTAGTTTTCTTTAAAAGAATCCTGGGCAGAAGAGAATGCAATTTATGAAATTATAGGTTTCCTGGACTGCGGAGCCGTCATCCCATACTTAGTCAGTTTTTGCATCACGGGTTGACGGGGTAGGCGACTGAAAATTGACAATCGGAGAGTTCCGCGATATACAAATTGACAGTCGGTCAGCAGCGAGAGTTTCACGATAATTCTGACCGACCGCAATTGGTTTCCATACTTAGCCAGTATTATGGACGCACCTTCGTGGATAGGTTGTATCGAATTATGGTGTATACAATAGCATTTACGAATTAGTTTTCTTTAACAGTAGGGCTCCTGGACAGAAAACATTGAAATTTATCAAATTATAGGTTTCCTGGACAACATTGATTAAACATAGGAAATATGTAATTTTATAGAGTAGATATATACAGCCTACACGGAGCCGTCATCCCATACTTAATCAGTTTTTGCATCGCGTGTTGTCAGGGTAGGTGGCTGAAAATTGACAATCGGAGACTTAGGCGATATAGAAATTGACAATCGGACTTGCGGACTATTTGAATTTGAAGGCTGTCATGTCCAAAAAAGTTAACATTGTCAAAATAGTTTACTTTACGTGCATTTTACATACCCCGGTGGACAAAAAACACACAAAAAAATAGTGAGAATTTTTTGGATTGCGAGTTCTTGGGATGGCAGGCTCTAGGTTCGGTCCCCGTTGTTCCGTGTCCTACAAATAGCACGGACAGTTTCGCGATATACAAAATGAAAATCGGGCTTGTGCACTATTTGAATTTCAAGGGCTCCTGCAAAACAACTATCATTCTCAAATTACTTTTCTTTGCGTACGTTTTACATACGCTCATGAACAAAAACAGAACAATAGTAGTAACGTCTGTTACATAGGGCTCCATCCCCACTACCTTCTGCGCTTCCCAATACACATTAAATATGCTTTGAAAAGTTAGAACCAAACATACATGTTTAAAAAGATGGGCTTTAATAACTGGAAATCTCGAGGACATCTCCAATTAAAATGAATAGACAGACAAATATTATGGGATCTAGTAATTTGTTTTTGCCTGCATTTTAAATTTGTGAAATTATTATTATTATTATTTTCCTTGTGCAGTTTTAGTTTTCTTCAAAGCTTTAGCATAGTTCACGAACGTGTCGGCGACAAAGAACTTGATGTCATGTCCCTCTTTAATATTGTGCATTTCAAAATGATGGGCTTTAATAACTGGAGGACATCTCCCATTAAAATGAATAGACAAGCAAATATTATGGGATCTGGTAATTTCTTTTTGCCTGCATTTTGAATTTGTGAAATACTTTTTATTTTATTTTTTGCTTGTGCAGTTTTAGTTTTCTTAAAAGCTTCGGCAAATTTCACGAACATGTCACCCACAGAGGCCTTGACATCATGTCCCTCTTTAATATTGTGCATATCTTAGATGTCAGATTTCAGAATCTGCTCAGATATGGGAATTTTAATATGTGCTGGTACTTACTATTGAGCGTACATATTAAAAAAGATTGGCATTAATAAGTGAAAATATCGAGGACATCTGTCATTAAAATGAATCAACAAAAAATCTACGACAGACCATCCAGCCTTGCTTTTAAATACTTATTTCCATTTCTCTCTATGATCAAAGAGTTGCGCTTTAGGGTGCCTTCGTTCTAATGTTCCTGGTCATGCACATGTAAGACAACTTAGAGATGCGATTGACGAGCATATGAAAGAATAGAGCTTGGTTTTATGTGACATGAGCTTTCAGTGAAAACAAAACTCTGTTATAGAAAGAGAAACTTAGAGAGGACGAAAAAAAATAACAAGTATGTTCTGGTTGGTGTTCTCCCTGTGTTCGATGCTTTGGTTCGTTGAAAATGCTGGCTAGAGATTTGTTGGTTGAACTTCTTTGTTTTATTGCTGGGAATTGTAATGGATTTTGAGGTCGGGTGCAAAATAGTTCTCCGTTTAAGTATATAGCTTCTTCCAACAACACAGATTTGGTAACTGTATTGAGTTGTATAGATTGCACAAGTATTTGTCTACCTCGGAGGCGGGTAGCAGAAACTATATGGGTGGATAAAATTACATATTATCACTGCAAAAGTTTCTATTTCATAGTATGATGACCTGCATGTGGGTCTGGCAGTCGACTTGACAGAAAGCTATGTTCTTTGTGAAAGTTTGTTCGGTTTCCTATGGATGTAGTTGCAGACTCTACATATTTGGCATCACCTTTGAACATTCCAGACCTTTCTGTGGGCCACCATATCTCCATGGCTATGAAGAAAGATATATTTTGATGCCATTTGCAACATTTGATACACTTGCCAGACATGTTCTGGTGCATTCTGCAACATTTGATGCACTTGCCACACCTCTACTGCCCGAAGAAGTTATGTACCTCAATAGAGTTTCTTTTTGCACCTGGGTTGGACGTTCCTTCCAATTTACTGTAATAAAGCAAAGAAGTTCCACATACAAATCCTCAGGAAGGCTTCTCAACCAAACAGACGATCGAATATAGGGAGAATACCAGTCACTACGTACTTGAAATATTTTCTGCTGCTTTAGATGTTGTGACATAGAACGACTCCTTCCACTTTGAAATCGGCTTTAATGGCATTTGTAAGTTGTCTCGGATGACAAGGATCAGGAACATTGCAAGCAAAGCACCTTAAACCCCAACTTTTCGACAACATAGGGAAATTAATACTTGACAAAGAATGGAATGTTGAATAAACAGGCATTGCAAGCATGCCATATCTGGAAGAGAGAAGATATTCAAAAAAGTGGGATATATGTACTTGGCAACACCGATTAAGTACAAAACTGTGAATAAGCTTCATCAATGTACATATCTTAAATTTGTCGACGGCATGCAAAATCACAATTGTTGTCGAAAATAGCCTCGGTTGTATTTTGTAACCCACCTTATTTGAATATAGAATAATTTCGGTTTATTTTTTAACAGTATTTTCCAATTTATGGTATTTGTTTTAATTGTATTTTCTACCTTCTTCCCTTGTGTGGTTAAACATGAAACACAAGGTTTTGTTTCTGTTGCCCAGTACTTCAATCTAAATAAAACCTGGCCTATTCTTTGTTTACATTTTACATGTAAGAATAATTTTTCATAGGCCATACTTATGTGGTGGCAGTCCTGTATTTAAAGAATGAAATTGGAGGACCCGTGCTGCTCCCATTCTTCGGGTTCCATGAATAGAATTAATAATGAGTAACGACAAGGCGATTGAACTGTTGACGCAATGTTCCTGTGAAGTTTGTTGGATATATTGCAGCTTCTTCTATTTGATAATATCCATGCATATACACTAATATCAATAGTATCAAAATAAATACAAAAACAACTTCCTCTTCGGCAAAGCTTAGGAAATTATGTTTGGGTTTGTGGTATTAAACAACTGTGTCCATTGTTCCATCATATACATCTTCCAGCCTAAGAACTTCTGTAATCTGCACTTTATGCTTTAATTACTTAAAAGTCACACCAGATTTTGATTGCATTTAATTTAATTTAGATATTGATGTTTATGGAGAGCCGACGTTTGTTTATCTCATTGCAACGAATACAAGATGAATAAATAATAAGGAGTTTATGTCGTTGAGACCACAATGCAAATCCATGTTTCTTATTGTGCTATGTACATGTTGCAGTCAAAATTTTTGAGGTTCCAACGAAATTTGCAAGCTGAAAAGTATCTTGCAGATTGGGAGATCATTTGCATTTGAAACAACCAATCCATTAATATATATTACTATGAATACTATTCAGATAAATATGGAAACTTTGTTCATTGATAGATGCTAGTATGAAAAATATTGAAATAGATATCATAACTTTGTCTTGGTCAATACTTGCCCAGTTATCTGGGCACCAGGCCCCAGGTTCGTGGTACCCAACACCTATGTCCCCTCTTTCGTCATATACATGTTGCAGCAAAAAAACGTCAGTGATTTGTTCATTTCCATACTTGGCCAATTTTATGCCCGCTGCTGCGGGGCCGAAGCTTGTGAACCCAACTGCTTATTGTTCTACAATATACATCTTGCACTGAAAAGATCCATGATCTACAATTTCACCGTGGGTTCCTTGTACACATTGACTTCATTCAAAGTATCTGTTGGTGCTTTCCATCCCTAGCAACTTCACATCCTTTTTGATATACATCAACAATGCTCTTACTAGTGACAAGTGGACAAAGTGGTATGAAAGATACATCCGTCATCTGCAATTCATGCTTTAACATCTTCATCTATATCCTTGCACGACAGATCTAACTGAGCGCTGTTCCTTTCCATACTTAGCCTATTTTATCCCTGCCGCTGCGGGGCTGGCGCTTGCGAACCCTGATGTTCTTCTGCGAGATACTTAGTTCTTTTTCCCTTCTCTTGTTCCTGTATATTATCTACAATTCCACTGCCAACACCTCCGTCATTTTCCCCTTATTTTATTCCCATGTATTATTGGACTATAAAATATGGACATGATATTCTATAAAGCACGCACAAATTCCGCATTCCATACCTAGCGACATTTTCGATCGCGGGTTCTCGGCCGTGCAGGCGAGCTCAAAAATGGGGCTCCATTGTTCCGTAGCCTACAAATAGCACCCATAATTCCGTGATATACAAATTGACAAGCGAATCCGTGGACTGGCTGAGTCAACATTGCACTTCTATTGTTCTGTGTCCTCCAAACAACACTCCCAGTTCCGCGATACAGAAATTGACACACGGAATGCAGAAATGGCGGAGTGTAGATTGCCATTGTTTACGGATGCCAATCCCTATGAAGTATCTAAAAATTTATTTAGAATACTGAATTAGCACTTATTAGTGACAACTGGACACAGAGGTACGAAACAGTTGGAATTGCAGTCTCCGTAATATACAAATTGACTACCGGACATCGTCCGCACTTTCGTCTTACAAATTATGCATTCAAATGTTCGGAGCAATACTATTAGAAGGTCCGGTCCTCGCCTCCTCTGCGGATACCTTCTTAGCCTGTTTTGGATTCTCCTTTTGGCAGGTTCATGAAATATGCAGCTCCAACGTTGGTGGGTTGGCATATCTTTATTTCCATCTATACAATCAAACGACAAATCCGACTGACCGCTGTTGCTTTCGATACTTGGCTAATTTTATGTCCACGGTTTCCGCGTTGGGACCAATTTCAGTTCCATCTATATCCTCGCATGGAGAATTGAACCGACAACTGTTCCTTTTCATACCTACCGACATTTCTGATCACGGGTTCTCGGGCGGGTAGGCTCAAAATTGGCCCTCCATTGTTGCATGTGTTACAAATAGCACCCAAAATTTCACGATATACAAATTGAGAAGCTGAGCTGCGGACTAGCTAAATCGACATTGCACTTCTATTGTTTCGTGTCCTCCAAATAGTCCTTCAAGTTCCGCGATATACAAATTCACACACAGAATGCAACGCTGGCGGGGTGGAGATTGCTATTGTTTACGGATACTAATCCCTATTAAGTATTTAACAGAATATAAAAAATTATTTTCAATACTAAATTACCTCATAGTATTGACAACTGGACACAGGTGCGGGTCCGACATCATCCGCTCTTCCGACATCATCCGTTCTTCCGTGTTACAAATTATACATTCAAATTATTTACTCCGGTCCTCCGCAATATACAAATTGACTACCGAGTTCACATCTTGTATTCAAAATTTCCCCGATCTACAATTTCACCGCTGACTCCTTTCTCCTTTTTCCCTTTTCTTCTTCTCCTGTATTATGGCTCTCATTATCTCCATGTATATAATCACACCTTAGGCAATTTTATGTCCATGGTTGTTGGGTTGGCAATCTACAATTCTATCGCGTGCTCCTCGAACTTGCAAGGTTCACTGTACCATGGTTGACAAATGCGATTCCTAATATACATTTTCTATGCTCTTACTAATGACTCTTACAAGTGCCTGTTGCACACAACAATACGAAACAGTTCACATCCAACCATTCGCAACATAGAAATTAACTACCGGGTTCTGACATCGTCCCCTCTTCCGTGTTACAGATTATGCATTCAAATGTTCTGAATAATACAATTTGACCATCCAGACCTCTGACCATATTTTGGATCCTCCTGTTCACGGATTCACGAAATCTCAAATTCTTAGCATTCAAAGTCTGCTGCTTCTTCTTCCCTGATATGCATGTTGCACTCAAAATTTCCTTGATTTACATTTCCACCGCGGACTTGTTGGTCCTTTTTCCCTTTTCTTCTTCCTTTGTATTATCGTTTTGTGGTTATATACATAGTTACCTTTCTATAAACACGGGTTCCAGCCTTGGCGGGTTGAGATATCTTTATCTCCATCTATATAATCACACGACTCCTCTGACTGACCGCTATTTCTCTCCATACTTAGCCAATTTTATCACCACGGTTGGAGGGTTACGCGTATTGCAATCAAAAAGTTCCGAGACATACAATTTGACCCTGGCGCCCTCACCTTCAATAGTTGTACCTTGCAACCCTCTTTTGTTGCGGTTTTTTTCCCCTGCCCGCGACCTTCGTACTTTCTTGCTATACAATTAGAAACCTTTGATGCTAACAGGTCACCATGCAGGAACCGTCAACATTGTCATTAATGGGTGAAAAACTCGAGGAGATATCCCATTATTACGCATTAAATCAAGATGTGCGGCAACTTATTTTGTCCCTTCCGATTGTTCATCTCCAACACGCATCGTCGTGTTGGGCCGCTCAATAAATCTGCAATGCTTAGTCGCTCATTGCAATATCCACCATGTTCACATTTCTATATATGCAATTAGTAGTGTTTAATGTTAACAACGCATCATGCAACAACCATCGAGATTGTCATTAATCAACGAAAGTCTCGAGGACATCTCCCATTCACACGCTTTCGACCAAAATTTGCGCAGGGTTATATTTGCTCTTCTAACCTTTCATTTCATTCATCGTCTGGAACAAATAAATGTCTTTGTAGACCTATGGAAGTGGGTCGACAACAGTTTTTTGGAGATACAGTAAATATGTTCGCAGAAGAGGACCAAAGGTTCCAGTGGTCCAGGGCATACTTTTACTATTCATCTCGTTCTGCCCAGAACGAAGTGATTTGGACCTCTGGAATCGCTCATGCAGGCTACGTCCCTGAGGTTTTTGACTGTAAGAAGGTGCTCTCTTGGTGCGCCGAAAAATATATTCCAGGCCAAAGAATTATTCCACTGCGCGACCATTCTCTTGTTTCTTTGTCAACTCAGCTCTTCCACGAGATGTTGAAATTGCCGAAACCAACATTAACGTTCAGAGGAAAAGACTGCAAGAAGTTTCTAGAAAAACATCATAACAGGTTGGACATATTAGCCGACTTCCTCAAAGACCTGACAACAGTTCCTGAAGATATCACAAGGCTCCAGGTAAGTTCCTTTAGAAATCCATTCAGGAAAATTGCTTGGTTGTTTACAAGAATAACGGGACATGCATCCACAACAAGCATTTCCCATATAATTATTTATATTTTGTATTTCACAGTCAAGGAACAATACATTTTCGATTGGGGAAAGCTAATCTCCATTGAACTGTGTTCCCAGTTGTCACAATTGAAAGAATCGAATAAATTTTATATGTCATCCTACTTGATTTTTGCAATTGTGTATTGTTGCCTGTTTCCAAAACTTTCTCTTTCTAATAAAATAAACTGTGGATTCGACCCAGTAACATTCTGGCACGACGCCCTGTGGAGACACAAGGCCTCCCATTATTTTTATGAAGTTTTTAATGGCTTTGTCTCAGTTCTCAAAGATTTACTGTTAGGCAAGGATGCTCCACGGATGTCTGGCCACGCAAGCAAGTTTTTGAACAAGAAGGGAACACTTGAGCAAAAGGAAAATCACAGTCTCCTCATGGTCTTTGGGTCTATGGAAAATCCTTCCTTCCTTCCATGCCACATCACGGACAAGATGTTTGTTGCAGAAATAGCAAGGCAATACGATCACTGGTTTCATTTTTTCCATGACAAGAAAAAAAAACAGTTCATTCCTCTGCCATGGAAAGTCGGAGACTTCGTGTGTAGAAACATCAACAAGATTGACGAGTTTGCCGTCCATTTCAAGAAATTGAACCTAACGTACGCTGAAAGGCTAAAAGGATTCGACCCCAATGGCATTTTTAGAGAACATTTACTGGGTGTTGGCTTTAACACCTCTTTTATCCATAGACACTTGACCCAAGACAGGGACATTGTCGAGAACAATCCTTCTTTTGCCCACTGCGACGCAGAGACATTGCAAAGCACAACTGAATTGTACAGACAACATGGTAAAGTATCTGGTGAGAAGAGTACCCAGCCCCCCGCCAGCACTCCAAAGAGCACGACACCATGGAGCGTCGCTTCGACGGTCCATCCCAGCAAGAAAGCAAACCAAAAATCTTCGAACGGAGGAGGAGATAATAACCCTCCTCGCATAAATATTGATAGTTCTCACAAAGTTCCACTAACGAAGAAGAGAAAAATAAATGCAGGCCACGCGGAGGAACCCGAAATTGACAGTGGAAAACGACAAATTGAAATTGAAGCTGAGCAGATGCAAAAAATTGGGTCATCCATGATGGACATATCTGACACCAAATTTTTTGACATAGATGAATCCTTCGTAATCCAGAGCACTATTTTTGACAACCAATCTAAAAGTATGGTCATTGAAAAGAGAGATGTAACAAACAGGAAAGGAAAATCTTGAACAGAGATTGACTTTAGCTAAATGACCCCGTCCAAAATATACTCGTTTCACGAGGTAACCAGTGACGTTCTTCGCGATTCCATTGGAGGAATGGGGACGGATTATGCCAATCTGAAACACCGCCTCAACGAATTTGAACATGCTTTCATTGCAACACCAGAATTTGCCAGTCCTTTGGCAAAAATCGTGCCTTCTACTACTGCAACGAAGATGAAAGTATCCTCTACCCTCTTTGCATGCTCCAGAGCCCTTGTAGAGAACAACATCAACAAAAAAAATGCAACTAGTTACTGAATCCTGGGAAACATCGCAAAATTTAGTTTCCTTCGGAAAGAAGGCCAATGATTTGCTTGAACATTTGGAGGCAAATTTAAAAAATGAACAACTTTTCTATCATTAGGTGCTGGACCCTTTTTCCAACTATGCCCTGAACACATCGGAACTAAAAAGAAGATAGGAGAAACTCCCCTCCCCAAAGCGCACCAAAAAAGGCATTAAATTCTAGGAAACACATCCTTCACTCTTAGTGTGATAAATTCTTCTTCAAGCTTGTCAACCTCTTGTTCTTTCTTCATCACGTGAGACTTCATGACTTCTTCATTTCTCTTCACTTCTTCAAGTTTGATCTTTAATGTGATTATTTCTTCTTCAAGTCTTTTCTCTTCTTGACCAAACTCTTCCTCAAGTTGGTTTAGATCGTTAGTTCTTTCCTTAAGGTGATATTTCAATATCTTATCTCTCTTTTCTTCTTCTTCCTTCTGTGTTGCTATGTTGGCTTCCAAATATTGCTTTTGACCTTCGATATTTTCTTCAATCTTTCTAGTTTCTTCTAGCTGAACTCTTACGTTCTTGATGACCTGTTGGGAGGCAGGTTCGGGGGGTGCTTTATGGCCCCAGAGGAAAATGAGAACTAGGATTTTATTGGAATCTTGGGGTTACCTCAAACAATAAGGAAAAGTCTTATGCAGTTGTTCAAGGGGCTTAAATTGTTAATCATAGACACATTTTTCAGCCGAATATTGTAGGGGACTCCAAAAACACTATCCGTTATTTTGTATTAGGCTCAGTCCCTAGGGATGTTTGGTTGAAGGCTCTTATTAAATGCACCAGACTTACCCTTTCTTCTTGCTCAGTTTAGTTTTCCATATTCTTCACAAAAATAACAAGGCAACAAATGAAATGACAAATTGTGCCATTGGTAAGGCCTTTGGTTCCTTATGGATCAATGGGGCCGAAAGTATATTCCCCCCCTCTAAAGTGGATATGGTGGTCCACTGCATAAGAACATCATGAATACATAACATAATTCCATATATCCATAATAAATAATCTTTTATTTACTATCCATTTTACATATTTACTTGACATCATATGAAATACAATACATGCATATAAATACATGTGGGGAATGATGAGTCATGTTCTTTCCAAAGGTCATGACTTATCATTTATATTATAATTCCTATTTACACAATAAAAAACCTATAACATATTATTAAATAATAATAAATGTAATATCCTAGGTATATTACAAGTCTTCCCCCTTTAAAAATGCTTTGTCCTCAAAGCATTAGTTGTAAAAGACTTATCTCTTGCTTTGGATTATAATATTGTCTCCTAATTCTTCATTCTTGAGTTAGTGATCATTGAGGACCTGAGACAATAGAATCCTTTAAGTGATGAGAATAATTGTCGAATTATAAAAGAGTCTGCCCACCCTAATTCGATCTTCTGTGAAACTGTGCGTTTATAGGGTTCTTGGAAAAAACTTGATGTATTTCTACTCCCCTGATAGCTTCTACTTTGAGCACCACTTGCAGTGGAAGTAATATTCTTCAAAATATCGATCGTTTGTTTCTGTTGAT
This sequence comes from Picea engelmannii, assembly GCA_009831015.1. Classification (NCBI taxonomy): domain Eukaryota; kingdom Viridiplantae; phylum Streptophyta; class Pinopsida; order Pinales; family Pinaceae; genus Picea; species Picea engelmannii. Next base: position 226,549 of record ML792969.1, on the reverse strand, counting down.
ACATTGATTGGTTGAAGTATCGAATTTTGTGATTAGGATGTCGATAAGGCATCCTTGCAACTTGATCTTTACTTCTTATACTTGTAGTTTTTTCTTGATTAACTTTTGGAATTGAATTTTCTTCGTACCCCTGACTTGTTTGTACTTTGTCATTCAAAGACCTAATTCTTAGCCCTTGGAGTTGGGGTTGGTGTGGATTATTTAGTTTCATGCTTGAACTTGTGTGGCAAGTTTAGTGGTGATATCCTTGCACGTCAAATCCTGGGTGACAGGGATAAAATGAAGGTGAGTGAGGTGGAATAGATGTGCAGATAGGTGTGTGAGAGCAGGAGAAAATTCTTGGTATGGGGCATGGAGTGGTTAATTGTGCACATGAAGGAAATGACACTAGATTTGAACACCACCATTATTATTCAGAGTGGAAAAAAGGATAAAGTACACCACCAGGTGGAGGACTCAGTCTACAAGTTTGTGAGCATGTTTGGTATTTCAAGGGATGTGCGATTAGATTGTGAATTCATGGTAAGTAAGGATCCAAAGGAACTTGAGATGTGTAGGAGAGGCAGACATTATCGTGGAGATATGATGAATTGTAAGCAAATGGTGCAGGGTAAGGAATTTTTTGTTCCACGTTTGATGGAAAAGATAGAGGTTTGGAAGGTTGCCATTATTATGAAGAGATGAAATTGGGATGCAGTACAACTCTGGGAGTTGGATTTTGGAAGTCAGATAGCGATATCATTATGTTCAAAGGAATTCGGCTCGGGTGCTTTCTGATTCAACCATGGTAAATGAGTGTCAATCCAGAAGGGATATGCCAACCATTGTAGACCTGAGTGTCCCAATGGTTCCCATGGACAAGGATGATGCTGAAGAAGTGGAGGTTCCAAAATGATTTTTTTTCTAGATTAGTGTGTTTTTCTTTCTTCTTTTTGTATAAATGGTATATATTACCACATATATATATAGTTCAATATTGTAGTAGTAATCGATTTTGGAAAAACAATATAGATAGGAGAGACAAATGGATGCTTGTTTGATGGAAAACTGGATTTTTGTGTTGGACTCCAATTTTCAATTTTGTACTCAGCGGTCTTAGCTGCACCTTTTTTATGAATAAAAATCTCCGAGGCTTTGTGAAAAAAAATGCAAACTAGTCCTTATCATCAAAATAATCATCAATAACAAAAAAAGGAACTTAAACAATTGGACCTTTCTCTCTCTATCCCTAAGAGGAAAAAACTTACTCATAAAAAACTTTCTTCACAATTCCAATATATGTATTCTCAACTTTCGTTGCTTGCAAGATTCATAAAGGAGATTGAAATTATACAAAAGGATTTATTATGGGGAGGGTCACAACTAGAAAATAAATGGCCATTACTTACATGGAAAGTTGCATGTTACCTCAAACTGAAAGGATTGGTGGGAATAATAAAATAAGGATTCCAACTAGGCCTTTTGTGGAAAAATGATACGAAAATGGTTTTATGAGAACACAAACCTATGGACACAAGTATGGAGGGCCAACAATACAAGTGGAATCAAATAGGAGGACCTTTCCAAAATGGGAGATTTCCCATATTTTTGTTTTAGCGCTAATTTGAATTGTGGCATTTGCAAGGCACAAATCAAGTGGATTTATGGAGAGAACACACATGTACGACAATCACATGTACGACAAGGAAAGTCGAAGTGGAAGTCGACCGATGGATATACATGCTGGTAATGATTCCAAATCACCAACCAAGGTATTGCGCCCAATAATGCTATTACGAAGTCTATGAAAGCTCATGGGGAAGTCAGAATCGCTTAGGGCATGAGAAACCAAAAGCTATCGATGTTGATATCTGGTCAAAGGAGAAGCCACAAGGAGATCTTAGTCGAAGTTGACGCCATTATATTTTTTGTAGTCGAAGTTTAATACAACAACCACTGAACAAGCCGATGTTCCTGGAAGAAGAGGGAATGACCAAATTAAAGAAATGAAGCTCATTTCAATTCTATGCAATGATTCAAAGACATGTACAATTATTCTTAATTTCTTTGAGTTGAGTTTCTTACATTTATCACATGTTATAGGTCTTTCTTTATTTAATCAGAGTCATTAATATAAAAGAGTCTTTTTATAAAAAGAAGATACACGAAGGATCATAGTCGAATGTAGTGAAGTCTAATCGAAGTTGGGAGTCAAAATTGAATCTAGTCGACTCAACAATCAAGTATCTTTACTTGAAATTTGAATTGGTTATCAAGTCGAGTTGACGTAGTCAAATCCAGTCGACTCGACTTATAGTCGAGTCAATCAAGTTGAAGTCGAGTCGAGTCTATAAATTAGTTGGTTTAAAAAGAAAAAATATCATGTTGTCAGTTTCAGGATGTATTGAAAATATGAGTTAAATCAGAAAGGAGGGGGTTAAACATGCATCTTCTTCCAAGGGAGGCAATACCTTCCACCATTGTAATGTAAGTTGGGTTCTCTCTGATGAGATTGGTGCCTCATCGACAACAGTTGATTCCTAGTCGACAACACACAAAGCCTGTGCACTTGTAATTGAGTCATAATCAATCATCCTTCATGTAATTGAAGACTTTATACATTTATAAAAAGCAACACAATCATGCTAAAGAGCACCACGAAAACAAGAGTGATGAACAACGGAGCAACAAGCATAATTACGCACGTCAGAGAGCATCGAGAATGATCATGTTAGTAGTGGTTAAAGGCATACAAGAGAGAAGTTTTATGACACACACACACGAGAGCTTAAAAAAAATATGATGACAAAAACAATGAACTAATTAAGCTCCTTGATACAACAAGTGTGAAATAGTTTATGGGTCATGACAACCAAAGAATGGTATGAGTGATTGATGGCACAAAACCTCGTCAATTCCATAGAAATAACCCTATGAGAGTGACATAATGACAAAAGCGTGTGAGAATTTTGGGTCTAAATTGATCGACTGACTTGGAAATAACAACAACTTCAACGCCTTATGAAAGTTATCACAGTTGATAGAAGTAAGCAGAACATGGAGATCGAGGAGGTGGTATATATCACTCATATACAATTGAGATTAGTCACATCAAACCTTGTATAAGTGTGTCTCCCTATCCAATTGGAGGTTGTTGTGGCTGAGTTACCTATGTTGTCCGGTATGCATGGGTGATATGCAATAAGGATACTTCTACAATAGTAGAGACTCATGACATTGTTACATGCTTGCTCGGGACAAGCAAGGAATTGAGCGTGGGGGGTATGTTGAGGAGGCATTTTAGGCCCTAATAGTCATCACATATATGTTATTAGACATTATACTACATGAAAATGTGTAATAAAGTAAGAATATGTGTAACAAGTGGTAAATGTAACTAAACAAAGGATTAGTTGGAGTGGGTGCAACCTCTCCAACCATTTACCCATTGTATAAATAACCCTAAAGATGGAATACAAAGACGGTTGGATATCCTTACCAAATTCTTCTCCTTCTTTCTTGGGTTATGTGTGTGCCTTGATGTGCATTCCTACATAGTCTCTCTTGTATGCTTGCCTCAATTTCCTAGATTACAACACCCCTCATGTGAGGTATAGTTTCACAATACTAAGGAAAGGATCTATTCACATCACCGAGTGAAACATTCCAAAAGAACATGCATCATAACAAATATAAAATCTATTTTTTTCTACTAATCATGTGTTTCAAAGTATGTTGACAATTTGAGATTCAATTTTCACATCGTAGTCTCTTACTTGCACACTAGCCTCGCTTATTTGTGACCTTCAAGGCCTAAATGCAATTTGCACCAATAAATTATTTCGGTAGATGATTTGAGTTAGAATACATTATGAATCATTTGGTGCCTTTTGAGTTCTTGTTTCACACAAGTACTCGTGCCATCGTGTTCACCCTTTTCCCTGCCATGTTTCAAAAAAGCTCCAAGTATGCCAAAATCTAGTCTCCTTATGAAGCTTACTCAACTAGTAAAAAGAATGTGTCGATTTGAAATTCCCCACACAACTGTCAAACCAAATCCAATACTAAACAATTGATATCCTATTCTTTCTCAATGATTCATAGATCAACCCAGAGTAATGCTAAACAAATAGTGTGGCATGCTCGTGATCATCACCAACATAAAAATGGTACTACTTAATCACATCTTACGATTCTAGATTCTTATCCCTACCATCAACACTCACATATGCATGTCTATACAATAAATGCATGAATATAGACATCTACACATACAAGTAATCCATCAGTAAAACTTTAATTTTAGTTCACAATACCATAGAAACTAATATATATATATATGTGTGTGTGTGTGTGTGTGTGTGTGTGTGTGTGTGTGTGGAAACTACACATAAATACCTGAAAAAATAATACTTGGTTAGAATGATTGTACTCACTCTATATCTCTCTCTAGGGAGAAAATGTGTAATGATCGATGAAGTCTCTCAAGCAAGTCAATCCTCTTAGAGGCCACACTCGAAGAAGAGGGAAGATTCATAGTACATACTCATATCCGCTCCATGTGATTTTGATATCTCACAATCCAAGGTGTGTGGGATCCATAGGAGAATTCCTATGGAACAATGTCATATTACCACATTCAAGGCATCTTCTTCTGCCTACACATGTTTTCCTAGAAAACATATCTTGATATTCCTTCTGTATAATATCATTGAAATAAAATTATGCATTGTGGGAGGAGTAGGGTCACCTTACCAGTGCCTTTTGAAAAAAATGCAAATGTGTCATAATAGAGATGGAATTCAATTTGGTATTGACAACAACAAGTGTTGTGAACTAAGTTCGACCTAATATACCACGATTTTAATTTAAAACATACTAATGGAAATCTTGACACCAAGATTGCTTTCTTGAAATTCCTCAAATATTTCAACTTTTGTCATCACCGTAATGTACTTACAACTCTTATCATACATGCCTTTGGAACCGTTGTTGCAAAAAATGCTTCTAGTTTGATATAACACAATAATGGGTTTCCCAAAAATATATCACCTTCTCTCTAATGCCTTCTGGAAGCTTATCTTGTAGGGATACCTGCAAATAAGATCCCAATAAGAAACTTCATAATTTTCATCTATGTGACCCCTGGATTTAGTATGCATTTGCAATGTTCTTATTGAAACATGGATAAATTTTGACATCAATGTCACCATTTGACTTCTTGGAGTCCCTGGTGCAACAACAACACTTGTAATTTCCATGTGAGCAACTTAGATACCAAGTTTTCATGATTCCAAATGAAGAGAATGTTTTTAATACATTTCCTGATATATTTTCATGTGCCTTTTCATGTTTAACATCTTGAAAACTCAACAACTTTGTTGCATGTTTTATTTTTCTGTGTTTTATCAATCCCTTTAAGATTTTAGCTTGTGTAATCACTATTTTTTTCTCAAAAAACAAGTTAATTATGTTACTGCCATGCTCTCTAACTGTCTAATTAGGGCCCGGGTCACCGAATTCTTCTCTTGTGCTTGCATCCAAAGTTTTTAAAAAGTTTTCACCCCTTCCAAAACCACTACAATTCCCAGTTATTCTTAAAACTCAAGAGGTGACATGGTCCCGTGGTGATTTATTAGATTCTATCCATGCACAGTCCATTTGATTTTGTGTGCACATGTGTTCCATATAAAATATAATACATAAATAATAAACTAGCTTATAAATAAAAACTATGAGTATAATATGCATTAGGGTAATGTGGTTAAAAATTACTAATATTTCTCTAAACTGGATGCCCTAAAGACTCTCTAGTTAGATGCACCAAAGGTTGGGAAATGGGTTGACCTACAATTTATTCCTTGTGTTCTCTCAATTTTTCTCATCTTCATGTCATCCTCTTTCTAACCTTCTCTCACACTTCATCTTTGTCAACCTGTTGGCAATCATATTTCCTTTTGTGGCTTCTCACATTCCCCATCTTTATGAAGGGAGGTGAAAGAATTCATTTTAGGAGAGATAACCTCATCACTTGATTACTTTACTTCACCATCTTCCCTTTGCTTACAAACCTACCTTAGCTTACGATCTAGGCTATTCTCTACTTGAAGAATTATTTGCTTAATCCTATCTATATAAATTGTATAATAAGAGAGAGTTATACCATTATGCTCACAAGTAGACCAATGTTAGGTTGCTCCCACTCCACACACCTCCAATTACTTCCTTCTTTTTGATTGTATGTATGCACATTATACTTTAGGTTTGTTGCAGTTACATTCCCGTATGCATATCGAGTTTTAGGTCTATTACAGTCACATGCTTGTATATGCAGAAGATTTTAGGTTGCACTGCCTTCTTCCTATGAAATTATATCCGTTCTTTCTTTATGGCTAGTTGGTTATTCGAGCAAGGTCATCTACATATATGTTCACTGTATAAAATGTAGATTAGTATTGGATTGACACAATTTTCCATTTTTTGTTTTATCCATAATGAAAAAGTAACTAAGTGAGTTGAAATTGGCTAGTGTAAAGGCTTTTGTTTAATTTTTTTCTTGATATTAAAAGTCATTAACTTTTTTCCCTGGATGGGGTGTCATTTGGAGCATCTTTCGAATGACTAGCTCGCGTACACGTGTCATCCTTCGATGCTCTTTGGCTCTTTCGAGGCCGTTGGCTGGCATAGTTCATTTAAACCTACTCGAGATGTCCTTACAAAACTTACCTTTGCAGGATACAATGACTGCTATTTCGCATGGGTGTGATGTGGGTTCAGGGACAAGAAGGTACAACACATTGAAGGTTACAGTTAAGGAGTTGGACGATCTCATAGGGACTCACAACTTTGACAGTAGTTTATACAGGCCGAACTCTTTTGCTCCAGACATTACTTTCGTCTCTCCAGATGCGATTTTGGTTTCTTGTCTGTGGCATCATTTTCTTCTCCCTTTCCTTGTTACCTGTCTCAATTTCTCTAGCAGTATGCATCGTGAGCATGGTAAGGTGTGACATGATGGGGTCTTCTATGGTTTCATAGGACGTCATCAAAGTGTTTCACCATTGCATAGTTCTATTAGTAGTGATTCCCAATGCGAAGAATCCTCCATTATGGCACTATGACTGTTTTCCTTGCCACTCGCAGAGGAATCCTAGGGTTTCCAGGTAGAATTGGAAGACATGCCAGATGAAATTGTTCAATTTTCTGGCAATGATATTGGTTTATTTACTGAATTAGGGGAGTAGGGAACTTATCTTCCTTCTCCAACCTCTGCTCTAGCTCTACGCCGTTATGAGAAAGGTGATTGTTCTCACTCGCAGGAGAATTCCCCTCGGGAAAGTTCTCGGATGAACAACTTCAACTTATCCTCGAGTCGAGGAAAGATAGTGTAGATAAAAAATTTAGGTAGGAACTGATGGAGAGAAAGTTGGATTGGATGCTGGACTCATGCTCTGCCCATATGAACCAGCGACGAGACCAGGAGAATCTTCCTCAATCCATCATGAACCCTAAATGGCCAGGCTCTTCCAAGAAAGCTTCTTCGGGCGAAACCTATTGCAATTAAGTTTAATTCCCTCTTTAGTCTTGATTTTCTCAGCTTATGCATGTTTAGTTGGATACTATTGTTTTCCCATTTTGGTTGGTTCCAGTTCTAGTTGTTTCAAACTCGACTTAAGTTGTGAACTGTTGACTTTTTCCATCCACTTAGATAAGGATTTTCAGACACTTAAGACCTGGTGCAATGACTGGTTTCCTCTGTTGGCAACCCCTATATCAACGTCTTTGAGATATGTTGTAATTTTTTTATTCTGGAAGGTAATATCAAGTTCTATCTTAAAAAACGTAATTAACTTTTTTTTATTCATAAGTTACAACAATACCCATATCAAGGTATTTTTTACAAATTTTGTCCCAAAACCGTGATTGAGGTATTTCCTCCATCAAGGTATTAATTTTAACATGAAAATACCTTGATTGAGGTATTTACTTGATCAAGGTATTAATTTTAACTTGAGAAGACCTCAATCGAGGTATTTAACTTTAATCAAGCACTCAAACAAGCTTTAAAATGACCCTCTATCAAGCTATAAGCTTGTTTGATGGTTTGAAAATTAGAAATTCTATCCCATTTCTACCCTTCATCTCTATCATGTCAGATGGTAGAGTTGATGTTAGTGGATTCATTATTGAACCCTCTATCCAATGTTGTATCATTTTCATAATTTTGATTTCATATTATATTCTTAATTTATTTTCTTTTAAAACTTATACTTAATTTATTTTCCCACAATCATGAAAGCACTTAAAGAAAAATCAATAGCATAAGAGCTACACAACCAAAAAATTATAAAAAGTATGTGCATACTTTGTGGATCTTTTCTCTTCAAAAAAGTGTTTATGATTTTTCATTTCAAGTAAATAGGGGAAAAACCTTTGTTGGGAACACAATAATGTATAAACTGCGATTCATATATACACTTTTCAACTTCAAAAAATAATGAAAAATAAAATGTCCCCCTGCCCCCACTTGAAAAAAAAGAGCACACTACTACATTCTGTGTAGACCATGGTCATACAATTTTATTTTGAAAATTTTACATTGAACATTGAATTAGGAGTTGGGAATAAAAGTCACTTGTTAACATTTCTTGGAATTTACAAGGACATGCACCTAATTAAGTACAAATTTGACACATTAAATGACATTATTATTTTTTAGAAAAAATATCGTTAAGAGAAATAAATTCCCTACAAATTGACTTTTCACTGCACATCAAAATTTACAAGGCGTATATCAGTTTTGAGGGCTTCAATTTAAAAAATATGTAAAATGTCAAATTTTCATTGCCACATTTCATTAAAAAGTGTGGCACATCTTAATCGATTCACCCCACACGGTGTGCTTACAAACCACACTACCCATAGTGCTCCTAACTATCTTGTGCATTGAGATTTAAAAAAAATAGTGTATGTAGTTATTGTGCTACAAGCATTTATGAATGACTCGTTCATTGTTAATGGTGCTATCAAACATCGTCAACACATTGAATTATCAGGGGCACATGTCATGCTTTCACGATACGTTGACATCTAGTCTAGAAAGAAAGATGTGTTGGTGGTTTCATGTCTTACAAGCATACCACCTTGGATGCACCTATTGATAGAACCAAGTTTGTCATGTTATAATAAAAAGAGAAACGAAGATGGTGCGCTAAAAGAAAACATGTGCATCGAAGTTTTTTTACCAATTTCTAATGCACCAAATTCAAAATTCAATATCGAGTGAATATTACATGCTAATTTAATGAGGTTTGTATGTGAATTAGGGACAACTATAACATGAGCAAGTGATCATTCACTGGGTGTCCAAAATGTACAAATGGAAACCATGAGGGATGAGCTCCATAGAGACCACAACCTAACACATAATTGCAAGAGGTTTTATCTCTTGTATATAAATTTACAAAGATTTTTTCCATGGTGCATGTGAGATAAATGATTTTCACTTTAAATGCAAGGGTGAAAATCTAAAGAGGGAAAATCAACGATCCTTGAGTTTCCATTTTATGGAGACCATAACTTGGACTCCCAATGTCGGGATTAAGCAAAAAATGACTCATTGGAAATATAAGAGCATGAAAGCTTGGGTATGATTTCACAAGTTGATTACTTAAAAATGTTTTCCAAACTTCAAACAGTTGTTGGGCTTATGTGGTTGCCATTAATGAGCTTCATTTGGAACCTTGACTTACTGATCACATGACTTAAGCTATGAACATCCAAATTGAACAAATGAGAACTTGTTGGAAAGGTATAAAAATAGTAGGTTGGAAATCGTTTCTAAAGGTGAGATGTCCATATTCATGCCCACAAATTAAAACATAGTTAGGACCATTTTTTTGGTCCTGTAACATTGGATTTCCCTTGGTGAAAGTTTATTAAACACAAGTTTATAAAGGGGTGTGGGCTCAATTGAAGGCACACATTTCTAAAATGATTTTGACCAAATAAGGTTTATAAAGGAATTAATGATCATCCATAATTATTTATTTTGTGAGAGACAAAAGCATGTGTGAAATTAAATGAATGTGGCCTATGTGTTTGAAAAATGTATTTCCATAGGAAAACCCCAATTCCAAAGGAGTTGAAAATTATTTAAGGGGCATTCAAAGACAACATAAGGGTTTATGTTAGAGAGATTTTCCTCCATGGTTTTGTAAGTAAAGCCTTTGGAAATTTTCCCTTCATCTCTTTTCAATTATAAATCATCTATCATGCTCTTTGCATTGGTCTTGTAACTAGTGGAACACAACCTTGGCCTTCTCCTATTGATTTGTAGGTCCAAGAACCCCATCCTTACCCATGAGAGAAAATGTTTGATTTTCTCATTTATTTATATGATAAAGATTTGTAAATACCAGAAGCCATATTATTTCTGATGTTTAAACTACTCATACTTGGGATTCATTTTGAAAGCTCCATAGAGAACTGCACAAGCACTTCATTGCTTATATGGTTATGCTCAGTAAAACTGTGTTGAATCTCAAGCATGCGATATTGTTAGAACTCTTTTGAATTGAAAGTTGTGGTTCTTTTAAGTTCTTTGAGAAGCTGGTTGGATATATATTTTTTATCTGCTTCCACTAAAATCTTGACTATTTCTTTTGCTTTCATCTTGAAGGGGAGACAAATACATTTGTGTTTGAGTGGTCCATTTACATATACAAATATTTATTTACAACATTGTAAAAGGTTAAGACTTTTTTGTCCTTTCTTAAACGACAAATATATATTAAAAATGAATTCTCCAATCTTTTTTTTCTTTTTAAATAATCTTTAAGTTTTCTTTTAAAAAATTTTCTATTTTCTATTTTTATACTTTCACACATCAATAAAAACAAATATTAAAAAAAATCATTTCAAGATGAATACCACCTCTATAAAGAGGGCATTCCTTATACATTGTAGGGATTCCCTTATATTGGTTGGTTGGAAAAGTTGATCAATATTGTTCACTATTGTCACTTTTTTTTTGAGTGGTTGGAGTGAGAGGAGTGTCTTCCCACCTCCTTGACATCCAACAAGGCATGGCTATCCACATAATAGAGAAAAGTGTAGAGGACTCTAGAGAGCGAACTTGTAGAGCATGCCACACACAAAATATTTCATATATGGATCTAAAAATTGCACACAATATACTATGGCCTATACTATATCCAATGCATTTTGTCTCATTGAATTTGGATCTTCTATGAATAAGTTATGGCTGTTTTACCCAAAACACATGTTTAAAACTAGTTTTAGGACTAGTAAAAAACCCTATCTTCCACAGAGTGTATCTCCAAAATTACAACAACCCAGAAGCTGGAATTTCTACCACAAGTACCTTGATATGTTTTCTCAACAATCCCAAATTTTCACTATCTGAATCATTCTAGAAAAAAAAACGTTATTGCAAAAATGGCGAGATGACCTGTAAATAACATACCTTAGAACACATCATTAAAAGACTTCATCCTCCCTTGGATTTTCGACCTTCTTTAATTCACCTTCCTTCTGAAATTCACCTCAGATATCCTTGTTTACCTCAGTCACTTATACATATTCAATATACTCAATAGGTTCTAATGGGAGTCTCTTGATCTCTTATTTATACGTCCCAAGTTCCTTCCTTTAGGGGTTATCTTGTAACCATTTTACCCATCTTCCTTGTTTTAGGGCTAACCCACATTCTTGTTGCAACTACTTTACCCATAATTAGTCAACTCATGATTTGTTATTGCAACTAATTTATTTTTAATTACATTCTTGTTGTCTTCCTTTAGGGGCTAACTTGTAACTGTTTTACCCATCTTCCTTGTTTTAGGGCTAACCCACATTCTTGTTGCAACTACTTTACTCATAATTATTCAACTCATAATTTCTTACTGTAACTAATTAATTTCTAATTATTTTGTTATTCCAACAACTTTACCCATGATTAACTCCTAGTTGAAACCACTTTGACTAGTAAACTTTTTTATGAGTTTCTAGGAGCTTCTAGAATAATTGACTTCTTTGTTGACCTTCTAGGGCCTTCTAGAATATTCATGAGCGTCTTCCAACTTCACAAAGCCATATCTCTTCAACCATGAGGAACTACGTGATGTACCACATATAACCAGAAATGAAACGACATGTACTATCCATCTATGATAGTATTACCTGAAACTTCATAGATATCCATGTCTTTATTCCTCACACAAACTCGGGTTCCTTAACTACACTTATGGGGCTACCGAAATTGCTTCAAGGGTTGACATAAATCTTTAAGGGTTGACATCAATCTATAAGATCAATATCAAATGGTTGACATCAATGAAAACCAACTTTCCAATAATCTCCCCCTTTGGCATTGATGACAATGCCAACATTGATGGCAACGCTTAGACATGGAAACACTCATGCTCATTCTCCCCCTGTGATCATCGCTCCTCATCAATATTTATATTTCTCCCCCTTTGACATCAATGGAAAATGGTATCTCCCTTTGGGGCTGCTTCCTCTGACTGAACTCTCCTTGGGTCTGCTCTCCTTGACTAAACTCTCCTTGGGACTGCTCTCCCCGTTTTCACTGTCCTTTGGGCTGCTCTCCATGTCTAAACTGTCTTTGGGGATGCTCCCTTTGTCTTCATGCCTCTGATTACTCTCTCTCTCCCTTTGATGAAGGATTAACTCCCCCTGTCGATATGTCTCCTCCTGACACTATACTTGCTCTAACCAATCATGGGAAAAATATTAGCTCCCCCTATGGGTATGTCTCTTTGTCTGTACTGATATTCCTTTATGGATCTCTCTCTCTCTGATGACTTCTTTGCACATTTTTGTGTAGATCAATGTAGGTCTTCCTGTACCTGCTTCATTTTGGAGTTATTGTCCATTGGTGCTTCCTCGTGTAAATTACTGATTATATAAAAATAATTCAAGATTAAGCATTCAAAGTTTAAACATTCAAATATTCCTTTATCATAATCATTTAACTATCTCTGATTTAATCTATGAGTCAATCTTTGAACCACTCTCTGAACCAATCTATCATGAACTCGTTCTCTCATCCACTGACATATATCTATCCGAACCTGCCAATTGTTTTTAAGAATCCATGTCTCTCCATACTGTCCATGACTCTTCTACTCAAATGTCCACAATGCCGACCCATCTGTCACTATACTGTCATGAAGTATTCACTACTACAATTGATCATTAGATGTCAAATGTGTCCACTGTATTCTCTAACTCTGTAACATTAATCTGAAAAAATTCATACTGCTCAAAGGATAAATCTCTGATCTGTAGAGATGCTGCCTAGACTCCCCCTGTTCAATATTCGTAATACTGGGAGTCTCCAAGCCGGATGGCGCAGAAGAATTCCTTCATTGATGCAAAGTAATCTTCCTCTTCATTTGTAGACTCATCATTCTTCTGAATTCTGACTTCTCCCTTTCTGACTATGGAATGATCTTGCTCTATAATTCCTAAAAGTACAATATCTTGAACCTGTTATTTATTCACTTGTCCTTATTTTATTTCATTCATTCTCCAAACCTTTCTATATCTGACATCTTAATTTTTCTCTGCATATTTGTCTTCATCTCGTATTATTTCCAATCTTGCGATCTCTAGGAATTGGTCTTTGTTCACTTGCTCTTCTTGTTTTCTTTTCCATACTTTCTTATATATGATATTAGTTCTTTCTTTTATGGAAGTATTGATCATGCTTCTACAATCACAAGCTATGTGTCCATAGTTATGGCATTTGTAACATTCCATGTTATGTGGGGCCACATAAACATTTCTTGCTTGAACATTTCTTCCATAAGCCTTGTAATCTGCAACCTTATGTCCAAAGTTAGTACAATAAAAACAATGACCATAAAATAAATTTACATACCTAGGAGTGGATGATCTTCTCCGTGTTGTTGTCCTTTTGAAATAATTCTTTGGTTGATCATGATCTTCTCTTCTATTGAATCCTTCATTATGAGTGAAGCTTCTTGGTTGTTTGAATGTGGAAGGTCTTCTTTGATGTCCATCTCCTCTGTACTCTTCTTCTTGAGTCTTTTGTCCTTTTGGAATATTCTTCTTTAAGGGCTTGCATTCTTCCTTCTTTATAGAACCTTTAATGACTTCTTCATAAGTCTTAGGTTTCTCATCATTTTTCTTCTCTTGCAATATGGTGGGCTTCTCTTCAACCGATGATGTGGATGATTCTTTCTCTTTGTCATTCATGTCGAGCTTGACGACTTTGACTCTTAGTGTGATAACTTCTTCTTCAAGATTTCCAACCTCTTGTTCTTTCTTCATCATCTGAGACTTCATGACTTATTCATTTCTCTTCGCTTCTTCAAGTTTGATCTTTAATGTGATTATTTATTCTTCAAGTCTTTTCTCTTCTTGACCAAACTCTTCCTCAAGCTGGTTTAGATCGTTAGTTCTTTCCTTAAGGTGATATGTCAATATCTTATCTCTCTTTTCTTCTTATTCTTTTTGTGTTGCTATGTTGGTTTCCAAATACTGCTTTTCACCTTTGATATTTTCTTCAATATTTCTAGCTTCTTCTAGCTAAACTCTTACGTTCTCGATGACCTATTGGGATTCTTAAAAAATATGAACACTTTCCTTTTGCTTCATCAATTCTTTCTTGAGTGACATATTTTGTTCTCTTTCTTTCTTTAGTTCCTCTAAAGCACTGATTAGTTCTGCTTCATGAGTCTTTTCCTTTTCAATCTCAAGATTGTCATATATTTCATTAGGCTTTTCTGGCTCATCACTTTCAATTTTTAAATAAAGGCATTGAATTTCAAGATGTCCGTGCTTTTCACAATTAAAGAAAAAGAACTCACCTATGTTGGCTTCTGTCACTTCACGCTCTTCTTCTTTTGAATCTGTCTGACATGATGAGTATATTTCTTCTTGTTTTGTACATGTATATGATGGACAACTGAGAAGGGGGGGGGGGTGAATCAGTTGTTACCGTGCTTAAACAATTATGCTTCTTTTAAACTCTTTGCAGAAACATTGAATGATGATCACATTAATGCAGGGAAATAAACAATGGCACATTCAGCATCAGTCACACATATATGAGAA
>ML792969.1:179851-190847 GCA_009831015.1 Picea engelmannii | reverse complement strand
AGGTTCCACGATATTTCATTTCACAATATCCAACACTTTATTCTTGGCAAGGATGAGGTCAATCCTTGTCTTCCACGCTCTAAAGTTAGAAGCTCCATCTAACTTGTTTTTTGACTTCATAGAGTAAGTCATGGTTGCTTTGACTTGGTCAACCCTAGGTTTGACCAAAAACTCAAACTTGACGTCTTGGCTTGCTGAGAGTACCAGGAGATGCGCTAGGCTAGGGCGCACTGGTCTATCCATAAATTCGGTCAATCCCTTCACTTAAGGTGCCTCAATGAGAGGGTTAGGGTTTCTGCAACTGCACCTGCTAGTAACCCTAGCGACAATGCTTTGGTGACTGCTCCTGCTAGAAACCCTAGCGACAGTTCTTCAACGAGCTTAATATCCTTATGGCTATGCTCCCTTCCAGTGGTTAGACTGAATGAAGGAGGTGTGGGCCCATAACCTGTTATAATATGATGGATGTGCTAGTTTTACCATAGACAATATCACTATTGTCACCCAACCATAGGCCGAAGCCACCCTCCAAGCACCTTAACCTTTACAGAGAATCACTCCGGAAGCAAACCCTAGGCTAGATAGCCAAATGAAGGGTAGCACACCTTTCTCCAAGGATAGCGCACCAAACAAGAGTTGATCAGATAGTCCAAACCATAACAAAGAGATAGTCTAAGCCAAAACGTAATCAGATAGCTGCAGTAGCTGCAACGACAACTTCTCCTCCAAACTTGCACACAAACTGGCTAACTGCAGTGCGCACAAGTGAGCTTTGCAGTTTTGAGAATGCCTGCCAGAATGAAGACTGGCCTCCTGTATTTATACTAATTCTGGCTAACTGCTTGGGCTGACTTCTCATTCTAGGTGCCTATTTACTTAGTATATAATATTTGTTCTGGCCGACTTCTTCTCTTGGAGGCTAATAACCTAATATAAATTATCCTCTTGAACCGACTTGTCTGCTAGGGTCATTAGCCAACTCATTAGGGTTTCTTCTTGCTTCCTGGAATATTCTATTCTCGTCAGGTTTACACGTGGAGGTAAATACCTCCCGCAGCTACCATAATATCAACAAAGGAAGATCCATATCCACAATTATGTAGCTCGAACTAAAAGGATTCTACACCCCCCTAAGTTCTTCAGCTCCAACCGGAAGGTGGCTACAACCACCTTTCCTTTCCCTGTCCAACCACCTTGAAATATAAGTTCCAAACAACTGATATTGCCACTGTCAACCTGTCACTGTATCCAAATTATCAATGTCAATGTCACTACCACTGTCACTGTCTCATCCATGAAACCATTTCCACTCTCAACCACATGCAACTCATGCCAAGATCACCAAGATCATATCTCAAACCATATGCCCAACATCACCACCACATACCTCTAACAAGCATGTACCAAATTCACCACATACCATCACGAGATATGTGTCTCAACCAAGTACCAACCTATACCATGCATCAACCTATACCACAACCTGTACCATTAACCATGTACCATAACAAGTGAATCAACCATACACCAAACTTGTACCACACCAAGTATCAATCCTGAATCATACCATGTGCCAACCATGCACATCAACCATGTATATCAACCGTTTACATTAACACCATACCATGTACCAATCATATACCATATCATGCCATACACCATACACCAATAAACTAAGAAATGCACCAACAATGTATCTCAACAATTAGACCTCAACCAACATGTACAATGCATCCAATATGTACCACAAGACATATACCAAAAAAAACTCACCAAGACATGCCTCAAGAATGGTCCACAAAATCACGAAGATGCAACTTCAAACTAAGCATATAAACATACCTCTTATCCTATACCTGACCTGGTGTATGCAATCACATACCTCCAAACCTTCCTCAACTTCAATGACAAGAGAATACCATCTTCATCAAACTTTACCTTAGTCTCACAGGACTAGTTTTTGGATTAGTCAACAACCCTAAATTTCAAAAAGAATAACTCCTTACCTGTAATGAATGAAGGTCTTAAAATTGTACAAAATATTATTCAATGTATTATGTGCAATTCCTCCAAGTTTCACTACTTGGAACATCCGAGAAACGGAGTTATAGAAAAAATGGCAGACCTTGCTGAATTATGGCTTATTCTAGAGAGCAAACTTGTAGAGAATGCCACACACACAATATTTCATATATGGATCTGAAAATTGCACACAATATGCTAGGGCATGTACTCTATCCAATTCATTTTTCCTCACTGAATTTGGATATTCTATGAAGAAGTTATGTTTGTTTTACCCGGAATATCTGTTTAAAACTAGTTCCATGACTAGTCATAAGCCCTATCTTCCACATAGTGTATATCCCAAAATACAATGACCTAGAAGCTGAAACTTATACCACATGTACCTTGATATTTTTTCTCAATAGACTCTGGTTTTCACTATCTGAATCATTTTTGAAAAAAAGTTATTGCAAAAATGGTGAGATGACCTGTAAATAACATACCTTAGAACACGTCATTAAAAGACTTCATCCTCCCTTGGATTTCTAGCCTTCTTTACTTCACCTTCCATTTGAAATTCGCCTCAGATATCCTTGGTTACCTCAGTCACTTAAATATATTTAATATACTCAATAGGTACTAATGGGATTCTCTTGATCTCTTATTTATACTTTGCAAGTGCCTTCCTTTAGGGGTTATCTTGTAACTGTTTTACCCATCTTCCTTGTTTTAGGGATAACCCACATTCTTGTTGCAACTACTTTACCCATAATTAGTCAAATCATGATTTCTTGTTGTAACTAATTTATTTTTAATTACTTTCTTGTTGTCTTCCTTTAGGGGCTAACTTGTAAATGTTTTACCCATTTTCCTTGTTTTAGGGCTAACTCACATTCTTGTTGCAACTAATTTACCCATAAATATTAGTCAACCCATAATTTATTGTTGTAACTAATCACATTTTAATTATTTTCTTATTCCAACAACTTTACCCATGATTAACTCCTCTTTGCAACCACTTTGACTAGTAAACTTCTTGATGACTTTCGAGGAGCTTCTAGAATGATTGACTTCTTTGCTGACCTTCTGGGGGCTTCTAGAATATTCATGAGGGTCCTCCAACTTCACAAAGCCATATCTCTTCAATCGCGAGGAACTGTGTGATGTACCACATATCACCGGAAACAGAATGACATGTACTATCCATCTATGATAGTCTTACCTAAAATTTCACTGATCTCCATGTATTTATTCCTCATACAAACTCGGGTTCCTTAACTACACTTCTGGGGCTACCAGACTTGCTTCAAGGGTTGACATCAATATCTAAGGGTTGACATCAATCTCCAAGGGATGACATCAATGAAAACCAATTGTCCAAATCAACTTTCCAACAACCCTTTGATGAGGAAAAGAATTTGACCTCCTGATCTCATAGGAACTTTACAAGTCTATTGTCACTAGGATAAACACCCTTCTTATAGCCAGTGGAAGTGTCATTTATATATTTACATAAACGTTTGTTATAGTTGGTAAAAAAATTAAATTGGTTGTATGATGAATCATTGGGAGGAGCAAAAGAAAAATAATGATGAATTGAGATATCTGAAACTACAAACTAGTAATTATTCGCCATAGAGAAATAACCTGCATCTATTACAAAATGCACGAGTGATTCCATAATAAGATAATATCATCCCCATGCATGATTCCACAGGTTCTATGCCATTATTAATAAGAAATAATAAATCATTTTGATCCTAGTTTTAGATCACAATGGATGGATTGGGATGTTGATAAGGTTGAGCTACTGGAAATGTATCGTAATGGTAATGCCGAAGTTCATTCAGGATCCTTACAAAAATGACGAACTCTAATCCCTTTCCAGTGGGAAGGTGGAATGGATAGAGGAATAACATGTGCATTTAGTGTGGTAATTTGGATTTATTTTCTATTTGGATTCACATATAAATATTGGTCACTGGGTTGTGTTGCTAATGGGCAACTTTCCCTTGTTTTAGAGGTTGAGGATGGAGGAGGAAGAGGGACGGGGAAGAGACTTGGGAGATACAAATATAATAACATTAACACTATTGCTCATGATTATCATGTGCATAGACCTGCATGGTTAGTGATGATGTAAACTACAAAATGGTGAAGGTGAGCAAGTGATAGAAAGTTATTCATGGGTATTCATCAAAGTTAAATATGGTCATTGATGATGTAAAATAAAAAACGGTGGAGGAAATCCATGGATTGAAAGTTATTCATGGTTATTCATCAACATTAACTATGGTATTATTGTTGTCTCTCACATGGAACCTTGCTTATCTCTCTTTATACCCCATGACCTGATTTGAACATAGAAAATTTTGTTAGTGGTATTTGATCCAAATAGTTTTGGTAAAAATCTATGTTGATGTATGGTGCAAAATAATAGTGTGGATATAGTGTATGTACATAATTAGTAGGTTAATGCCTGCAAAAATTATTTAGTATCTATTTGTAAATATTGATTCAATGCTTATGCTACTTGTAAGCTATTTTCAGTGAACAAATTCTTTGTAGCAAGCCACTGAAACAAGAATCATTGATTGATGTGGCCATCAAAGACCATCTCATAAACAATCCTAATATCGGTAATGTTTGGATCATGTTTTTTTAACAAAATTTTGAGGCCTTCCTATGCATTTTTTGTGATTTCTATGCCCAACTCTTGGGAATCCGACTAAGTTTATGAATTTTCTTTTGAGTGAGATAAAGAAGACCCCCAAACAAACCGAATAAAAAATTTATGATCCCTCGAGGGGCTCCCAATTTTTGTTAAACAACTCAAATTCATCCAATTCAACATTCCTGCTCAATCCTAACTTCATTATAGGGTTATAGTTCTTGCATATCAAGGTTTTTCCTCTTAGGTTTTTTTCCATCATTACAAAATGTAGTTTCAACATCTTGTTATGGGATTTTTATGAGTAAGCATAGTCATCACATCCCTTCTCAAAGAGAAGCTACCACCATTTTAGCGACTTTGTACTGCTATGTACATTACAATGTTTTTCACTAGTTGATTCATTAATATAAGTTGATTTTTCGGCAATACTTTGCTTTCGATACTATATCTTATGTTATGTGTGCAATGTTGTGTTCTTTCATTATTTCTCAATCCAATCTAGATCAAAAGTACGGTAGATGATTTTCCTATATTTAATGATTGTAACCTTTACCTTATCATTATTCACTAATGTACTAGAGGCAACATGAAAAATATTTGAGAATTCTAATTTGTTTGTCAAAATTGAAGGGGCTCCTTGCCAAAAGAATGATATCATTTGCATAAAGAAAAAGGGTGATTATTATTCCAACCAAAGTATTGTTAGTGCATCTTACTTTCTTCAAACACACCTCTTACATGCTAATATAAATGCCGAAAAGGGCAAGGGATAGAGAAGATCATTGCTTAAGGCCTATATTGCAATTAATGTATTATGATTAATGCTTTATATTCCTAAAATTAATAATTAACTTCTTATATAACCTTATCAAAATAACCCTTGACCCAAAAGGATCCTTTAAGTCTTCTAAATCCTTCCATAGGTTAATTCTAGGTAGCCTCAAGTGTTAGCTCAATTTGTGCCATTGTTTCTAGGACATTACTGGTAATCCAACATGTTGTGTAGGTCCCCGGTTCAATTCCCACAAGGTTAAATACACTATGTCTATGCCACCCACTTTACACTGGGTACCATAATGGGATTTAATACCCCTAGTGTATCCTAATTTTTTCTCTTTATTTGTCAGACGCAACAAACAATATAAAATTTAAAATTTAAAAAAATATCAAGTGGACATGTCAATGGATTTTTCAAACTTGATTTAATTCAACATTAGAGTATTAATTAATAGTTGTTGTAAACACACCCCCGGGGTGTAGAACAGTCAGTGATGGAGTGTACTGTTAAGTCACTCCGTTAAGTGAAGTCATCGGTTCGAAACCCTCGACTTACCTTGTGTGCCACATGAGGGGTCGCGTTGGAATGTCTGGAGGTTATAGTGGTAGCATATGGATAACACGATGTCATGTCATGCAAGTATGTGCTTGACTAGTTGTTGATTCCATCGGTAAAAAGAAAATAGTTGTCTCAAATACCACCATTCAATTATATTAAAATAAATATGGAAACACCACCACTGCCACCATTCAATTGTGCCCTAACCATCACTTGCAACCTTTGTATCTTCATGAAGTTTCTTGAATTTGTGGCACCCATGGGGATGTAGGTCATAGTTCTTCAAGCATTTTCTATACTGGATGACCATAAATGGATTTTGTTCTCCAATTTGTTTGTCTTTGTTGTAACTCCTCTTGCAATGATAGATTTAGATATTTTCATTTTATGATTGTAAGTTTAGCTTCATACATAAGTGAAGGCATATCAATATTGATATTCTTGAGGTATATTTGTTGGATCAAAACATCACATTATGGGCAAGTTGACAGATTGAAGGATAGCAAGAAAAATAATTCTGACTTGATTATCTAAGTGAGTTCTCCAACCAATCTCCACTTTTTCTCTATACTACCTAGCAATCTAATCTTTCTTAGTGCTATGATGTCATTTTTTCGATAGTTGGAGAACTATAAAATTCACTTAGATTGCATGCAAGTATATATAATTGAATATGAAAATTGCTTTGAAAAAGTAGTGTAGCTCTTGAAATTCTCAAACAAGTTTACTAAACCAAAACCAAAAAATCATAGATTCTTACCAAACATGATAGAATCATTATTTACTATTTACAATGATGTAGAGCTAACCCTTGAATTTGGTTTTACTATATATATATTCATAGGATTCACCTAAGATCTTGTGGAATTTAAAAAATATTCTGAACTATAATGGATATTGAACTATGTGCAATAAAAACTATATTTGTAACATAAACCGTAGGTTTCCATCTTGGCAGCTGTGAGGCACTATATATCTATGGTTCTCAAATAGTTTCTCTATATATATTTTCTCAAGCTGCTACCTTTTATGAATTTACCTTTGGATCTACTACTACTAGCTCTATTGTCTTTATCCTAGTAGGAGCACCCTACTTAGAATCTCTTTGAGTTTGATAGCCACAACCCATTTAAGAGCTATGATATTGAGACCTAGTAGAAACCGACGTAGATTTAGTTGATCCAAGACTAGAAAAAAAGGAGAAAGCAACATTATATGTGAAACAAGCACCACAAAATAGACAACCAACAACAATAATGGTTGACCCAATAGCTTACCTATAACTATTACATATGGTGTGTAGATATAGGTAGTATTTGGAGGGGAAACCAGCTAGCCATTGAACTATTCGAGCATTGATAAGCTCTGAAGTGGATGATTGGTTGAGGTTTGTTGATCAATATTTACATTCAAGTATCATTTTAGGCAAAGAAAACATCAATATATCTATATGACCTATCAAATCTTTGCCTGGAGAAGAATCCTCATATGGAGAAATAACCCCCCCCATGATTCAAGAGGATATTCACGTTCGACACATTCAAGTCAGTTCTCATTTATGCCAAAGCTTCCCACACAATGAAGAGCTCAGAAAGAGATTTATAGTGCAATTTGAATGAGGTAAGGAGGACTTCATATGCAAAAGATATGGCTCATTGATGTTTTGGGTAAAATGGCAAAAACATAAAATGTAAAATGATTAATACTTATGTTGAGATTAGGTGCTCATGTATTATTGTATATTTTTTTTTGTAAAAAGGAAACTAATTGGTTTGAGAACTACATAACACTTTAGTTTCCTACTCTCAAGGGAAAGTTGAGATTCTCATGGATTGTAATTTCCTAGTCTCAAGGGAATGTTGAGATCCTAAAGGATTGAAGTTTCCTAGTTTCAAGGAGAGTTGAGATCTTCATGGAGACTTGAGATTTTCTTAGGCACGGTTGAGATATTTTCTCAAACCAATTCCTTAAAAGGTGCCGAGATCCTAATTTATGGGATCTTGAGAGATATTTTCTCCTTGATATGTTGAAGTAGTTTTCAACCATGTAAAGCTATATAATGTAAAGCTATCTAAAGACCATTTTGCTCCTTTGTATGGGGAGATTGGTAAGGTTTTTTTTGGGAGTAGTAAACTCTTTGAAGAGAGTAAGCAAGAAGTCATGCTTGTAGTTTGTAAACCCCTTCATTGGAAGAATTTGTAAGCCCCTCATTGGGAGAATTGAGCCCCACTTGGGAGAAGTTTTAGACTCTTTAAAGGAGAGAATCAACCCCACATTGGGAGAGTATTTCAGTCCTTTGTTGGAAGAGGATTGTAGCCCCTTTGTAAAGGAGAATCAATCCCTATTTGGGAGAAGAAACAATAAATGCTTCACTGCTTGAAGCGGACTTGTAGACGTAGCCAGAGTTTGGTGAACTCCATTAACAATCCAGTTTGCACAATATTTATGTGTGTTTAATTATTGTCTAACTATATATTTTAAATGATGAATTGCCAATTTTATTTATACAATTATGGAGGAAACGAGAAGATATTTAAATGAATCTGAATTAGTAGTTTTTCAACACTAATTTTAGATCAATTTGGTATCATAGCAGTAATATTAGAGGATGTTTTGTGGTTTGTAAGGAAAACCATGGGAAAGCTCTGAAGAGAGAAAGACTTCAAGAGATCGAAGAGATAAACCAGAGTATTCAGGGAAAGAATGATGAATTGAGAAGGTTGTTGCACATATCAGAAGATGAGAAGTGAAAGTTGCAACTTCAGTTACAAGCCATAGTAGAGGCTTTGGTAAAGTTTCAGAGTGCAGAAGGATTAAAGAAACCATCTTTGACACCAGGTCCAAAAACTGTCTCTGAGGTATGCAATAGAAGTAATTCTTAAATTTCATATTCTTCCCATCAAGACGATTCTTTTGGTGCATTTGAAAAGCACACTAAAGGTGTTGGGTTGAAATTGCTAATGAAAATGGGATTCAATGGAAAAGGCCTTGGCATCAATGGTCAAGGAATTACTAATCCCATACAGGTTGAGGAAAGACCTCGTTATGAAGGTTTGGGATATGGCAATGAAAAAAATGGAGAATGCTCCAAGACAATTGAAGCAAGAGAAGCTTCAAGAAAAGAGACCAAGCCATTATAGAATCTACCTATGCAAAGAGATGGCAAGCAACTTCATGATAGTGACAGTGAATGCAAATCATCTCCAAAGAGAGTTGAACATCCCAAAGGAGGAGATAAAACATGTTCTCCTCGTTAGCCTTGCACGAAGAGTAGTCCTAAAAGGTATGGGAAGTACTCCAATGTTTTCTTATGAGAAGAATGGCCAAGTAACACCAAATTTATGTTATACATATCCGTGTGCATTTTGTGGATTAAATAACCATTGTGTGGCTATGTTTTGGAAGAGAAAGTCCTTACTGAAGAAAGTCATGTCCTTTAGGAAGAAAACAATATGTAAAGACCACTCTCTGAGTACAAATGCGGAGAATGGAAAGAAGGGCTTGCTATCCAAGAGAATGGGCAAGAACTATTGCACTCATTGTAAGATGAGTGGTCATTGGGTTGATAAGTGTTGAAAGATTCATCCACATCTTCTCTTGATTCCTCATAGGGGAGTTGTGCAAGCACCCACCAAGAAAGAGGTAGTGGATGAAAGAGTTGGTCAAGTACCAATAGTCCAAGAGGTAGCTTGAGAAGAACATCACTTTTCCAAGGAAGATCTCATCAATAAGGAGCAACCCAAATAGGAGCATCCATTAGAATGGATTAGTAAGAGGTGGATATCATTTTTGTATAGCCAAAATTAGCATGCGTATGTAGCACCTCCACTCATTTTTTCTTGTTTCCATTGTTGAAAAAGAATGAAGGAAACTAACCTTGTTTGTATGAGCAAGTATGGAGGTAAATCACCCATTCAGAGTGAAATTATGAAGCAGTCATCTATGATGAGTATGTTTGGGGTGGTGCATGGATGTACTATCCATCAAGGTTTCCAAGATTTTTAAGCATAAAAGATCCACGAATACCCTGTACATGTCTGACCATTTGCTGCCTTATGGGATCCAAAGGCATGAACGAAAATCGTGAAGAAGTTTGGATCATGGCATAAAGTTTTTGGATTTCTTTTCTGGTCATCGTCATCCTCAATTTGACTGGTGTTGTCTGACAAATTTTCTAAGAATCTAGATGGATATGATCGATGGAATCAACATACCCTTCATGAAAATTGTCTTTTGCTGAGTCATAGATCATAGTTGCAAAAATTATGATCGCTTTGTTTGTTGATCTTTCTGATAAGGAAGAGTTTTACAGGCCATACGAAGTAAATCGACACAATGAAGGTGTGTCAAAAATTTATTTGGGTTGAGAGATTTGCAACATTTTTCTTTTCCCGCTTGAGAATTGAACGCTGGACCTGTTTGAGGCGACTTCACTAGTTTTCCATGAGCTCTAGGGTTTATGCAAAGTAAAATCCCATTTCTCAATAGCAATTTAACAACATTAAGAAGCTGACAACAACAATTTGGCAGAGAGTCCAAGAAGCCTTTTTTGAGCAACAAAAGATTACCTTGAGTAGCGAATACATCTCCCTTTGCAACACCATGGGAGTATTTATGAGTGATTTTAGTACTAGTATTGGTACTTATCTCGGATTTGTTTTGGATTCTATTGTGTACAGTCGTATCCAAGGGTGCTGGAACCAACACATTTTGGCTATTTATTTTTGGGCCTCTTAGTATTTATTTTGAGACATTGCAGGCAATTATGGCTATGATGTCATGTTGCTTGACTAGATTAAAGGCCGAAAACAAAGTCACACCACCCTCAGAGTTTTGGTTAACCAAAAGTTATTTCCATGGGAGGTGTGATCCAGGAGGATATTCATGTTCAACACATTCAAGTTGGTTCTCATTTATACCAAATCTGCCCACACAATGAAGAGCTCATAGAGAGATTTCCGAATTTATGGGATCTTGAGAGA
>ML792969.1:142581-167995 GCA_009831015.1 Picea engelmannii | reverse complement strand
TTCAAGACATATAAGAAAAAACATTCCGTGGTTTTCTCCCGCTTTGGGTTTCCACGTAAAACACTGGTGTACTGTGTATGTGTATGATTGTTCATTTGTTCATTGCTTATTTACTCAACATTTATTGGATGATAATGCTACATTGATATAACACTTGGATTATATGGTTAAAAATTATTAAATTTCTCTATTACCGATTCACTCACCCTCTCAGTAATCCAACACTCCTTGCCTCTCCTTGCATATCCTTGGTTAGGCTATGCTCACTAAATTTTGGCTGTGATGGTGGATACCTCTGCAGTTGGACAACGTAACAATGCTCTTTTTTTTTTCTTCTCTTTCCCAAGGCTTTCCTTTTTTATATAGCTCTTGGAGGAGGCTTGGGAGAGGCTTCTAGATCTTTTAGAGACCACTAAAGACTCAAATGATGCGAGTTCTTAGGCCTTTGAAATGAATATCCAACTCATCCCTCACCTCGTAACTCCTCGATTTATAAAAGTCTGACAGTGCCTAACTTGTTGAGCCACTAGTGTCCAGCAAGGGCCTCACTTGTTTTCTACTAGGTGTCACGCGAGGGCCTCGAAAAATGATCCAAAAAGGGTCAAAACTTGGGCAAAAGATGTATTAGGGATTCTATCTTCCGATGGATTCCTCTTTGGCCTATAGGGTGGAAATTAAGGCTATAACATATGCCCCTTAATGTGTGAGGTGAGGAAAGGAGTGGATGGTTGAAATACATTACAATAATGCCCATGTGAGGCAACACAAGGAGAGAGAAAAGGAGTTTATGAAACCAAAGAAGTCCTGAAATAAAACACCAAGGATGAGAGAATATATATACCAATCCCCTAGGTAGACATACTCAGACTCTGAATGAGCATGGCCACAAAACAATACACTTTGGATCCATGATATCAAATGCTAGACCATGGCGACGAAATAATACAGAGTGGTTCCATGTAATCAATAATACCATAGCCACAAGACAATACAATGTAGATCTATTTCATGAACTTCATAGCCACTATCAAATACAATGTGGATCTGTGTTAGGAACATAATTATATCCACCAATAGATACAATGTGGATCTATGAAACACCATATAGATATCAGGAAGACAATGAGCATTGAGGAGAGTTCCCTTGAAGTCTTCAATGTACTCATACACAAGTGATATAATCCATCGCAACTTGGGAGGGGATGATATAAAGTAATGATGTGTCCCCAAACCCAAGGTCTTCATCCCAAACCTCGATGATATGAATCTACACATGCAAATAGATGAGCTATTGTCAAGCATGGTAGAAACTGTCTGATTACTGGCCATTGATGTATACCGTTAATAGACGTGAGGGGACCCACTAATGATGAAGATGGACCCCAAGGCACCTAGTACAATCTTGCGAGTGTGAATGGATGAGGTGGTGTCGAACACTCATAGACTCAATCGATTTGGAGACAATGATGTAAACCCACTATCGAGAGGAGTCCTGCCATTGAGGACTGTAAGCTACAAGGTACTAGATGGTTTCTAGATCCCTGTCCTAGATAATGTGCTGAAGTTGATAGGAAGAGATCCATTGAAGGAGGGCCTTAATGTATCGCCAATCAATCGACATGAACATACACAGAGAGATGATGTGAAGAGAGAGTATCATTAAGTACAACTGGCACAAGGATGGTCGACTTGGAAAGTCAACAAAACAATAGATGGTTGACTCAGGCTTAAACTTCCCTTCAACATATAGCATGACACAATGGTGAATTGGCAGTGAGACACAAGAGTTGGATGAATGTAGTGCAACAACGCAGAAGACATTGAAGCACTCTCCATGATGAATGGAAGAGTAACCAACCAGAGGAGTATCTCTGAATCATATTACAGGAACAGATCCTAGGCAAGCTAAAACCCAACTGTATGATGAGGACTCAAATAGGTTCCATGTTCAAGGGCGACTCGACTGATGCTGCCACTTTGAGAATTGACCAATGGTGAAAAAAACCCCACTCTTTTTTGTTTTTTTTTGTATTTTTTTGTTTCCTTCATGGTTTAACGAGCACAAAAGAATGATGCAAGTATGCTCGGTCTTCTTCATGGTTTAACGAGCAAAAAAGAATGATGTAAGTAAGATCAATACCTTTTTCATGGCCTTTTATGAGTCCAAAAAAGAGATAAAAGTATACTTGGTGGGAGAGAACAAGTGGCTTAATAACATGCTCCTATGTTCCAAGCGCATGTAATTGACCTAAACAATGAGGAATGCAAATGGTACTGGGAAGTGAGATCTACTCGTAGAATTTGTTATCTCCTTGGGTATGTGGATGCAAAACAAAGGCCAAATAATGCAAGAGGAAGGTGGTTAAGGCTACTACATAGCATTAAGTGGGATATGGGAAAACAACACCTCAACGACGAGAGGCACGACACAAGCAAAAAATGCATAGGCGACCATTAAGAAACATGGACATTTTTTTGGGAACCCCCTTGGGATATAGCCAGAATATAGATGAAGAGAGGAGGGCTCCTAGGACTACGGAAAAATGCAACATGGGAACCAAACGAGAATCTAGGTGCTAAATAAGGAGCCCATGAAGGGTAGGCACTACCAACTCAATTACGATGTGCAAAAGGAGTGGCTAAGGTTGAAACCAACTGAGTTCAAACCTATCCCTATATTCCAATTTAGGAATACACACCTCAAGTTAGTGGATGTCGCCATCTTCATAAAAAAGTCCCCATAGTCCTGTCAACACATGTAAACTAGATTTCGGGGTCAAAACATATAGTGAAATCTTAAAAAAAGTTTTTTTTTTTGGATTTTTAGGATATGATATATGCAAAAAATAAGCACACACACTACACACCTATCTACAAGGCATGAAACATTATATCAATTTAGGCGAAGTAGAGCCCATTGCTAGGCTCATGCCAAGGATATTTTTCATAATCGATGAACTCATGAGCCAGTGTCAACATCATATGGCTCACCATGCTGGGGCCATGCCACACATGATTGAATTTCTGCATACGAAGATACTCATTTTGAGTGGTCTCGCGATCTAGGGAAGATCCTTGATGGGCTCCGTCGAGACATAAAGGATGTACAAAACATGAATCTTCAAAGGAAGGGGTTGCAGAAAATTCGGTGGAAAGTTCTGAAAAAGATAACTAAGGTGGAAAAGGGCCAAGACTAGGAGGTCTACTAGGTTCCCTAACAAATGCCCCCAGTCTCATATTGAATCTCATCATGATAACTCTCGTGGGTTCCAAACTAGAGAGGATGGATTCTCGATGATGCTCATCTTCCATGGACTTATCCGTGGAAGCCATGACTTCCAATATGGCCTTTTCTGAAGTCAAAATAAAAGGAGTCATGTGAACTTGGAGAGTAAAAAACCCATATAGGTGGAGTAGGTTGATCACACTCCATATAATGATGGATTTGTTGACCAATATCAATGAAGGCTGATGGGATTTACGAATCGACAATCTCGTCCTCAGTGAGTGGTATGGATTCTCCATATGAATCAATGTGATTAGAACACGGTATCACCCAAGGATCAAAAGACACAAGGGATCCACCGGTAAATGACAAAATCATGTTGATAGGATCTATGTATGCAGTGGGAGATGGTGGGGGAAGGGGAAAAATTCCCATCAGTGAAGTATCTTTAAACATCTCTGCACCAACATTGATAAAAGACTGCATGGTATCGCCGACAAATGGTACATTTGACCCCGCATTGGATCCAAGGTCTGGAGTAAAGAATGCAAGCTGATCAATTGTGACAATTTTCCCTTTGTGAGTGAAGCATAAGACCCTAAATATCGATGAGACAAATACAATCATCTCGTAGAACCAAGTATGCCCGAGTAACAAATTGTACTCAAGAGGTGCATCGACAATCTCTATCACCATAGAGACAATCTTTCCACCTAACTTGATGGGTAAGGCGGTGACTAAGCCATGAGGTTGAAACATGTGTCCATTGAATTCTTTTAAAGTGTTGCAGACATGTCGAGACTAGGAGATCCAAGGGCCTTCCAACAAGAAATGGACATGATGCAAGTCAAGGCTCCTTCATCCACCATTGTTCGATATATATTTTTCCCCAACGATCACACTATAATCTAAAAGGAAACTTGATGGGAGAGTCTATGAGTAACTTTACTGGTCTCAAAGGTGATCCAGGTCGACTCCGAGGGATCAACCCCATCTATGGCAGATAGCAAGGATTTCCGTTGTGTGGGGAAGCTTTGGAGAAGTACTTCAAGTGCAGATATGGAACAAGGTGCATGGGCTAAGTATTCTACAATATTGTAGTTGTGGGCGGCCCGTTCATTGGGATTATGCATCGTACGTCGAAGAACTCCCTTTGGGGGGAAAAGTGGTGCATGAAGAAATGGATTCTCTATATGGAGAGGGCCACCAGGCTAGGATGAATATGTTTGTTCTGGGGCAACATGGGAAGGCTTGGGAATTTCATAGTTCTTTCTTCAAGTTAGCAAGTTGACCGTGTGGTCACACATAAACACAAAGCATTTGAGGAACACCCATCTTGGTGAGGGGTACCTGCCATGCCCCCTTTCAAAGGGGCATGATTTGTGGCAACCATATTATGAGGTTGAGGGGGGAAAGGATGGGTTAAGACAATAGGATGTTGGGGGTCCCTCTGTCATGACAAAAATCGATGGATCTCATCCTTCTGAGGACATTGGTGAGTAGGATGGTCCTCCCCACAAATCGTGCAAGGAATCTGACTCTTCCTTTTCTCCTTAGTGCCTCTCTCCTGGGTGTTTTAGGTGGAGGCAATTTATTTCTCATTATTGGAATTCTTCTTCTTGTTCCTCTTTTTCTTGCCTCCAGTTTGTTGAGGATTCTTCGGTTCCATGGACTACACATAATTCACCTCAAAGGTTTGAGAAGGGACCACAACAGTTTGAGCATTAGTGCCAATAGCTGATGGGTGTGACTTAATGGACATTTGAACCATCTAATAAGCTAACTGCTTAACATGTGCATGTGAAACAGAACCAACGATACCATCAACATGGGGTCCTTGGTTGGGTTTTCGTGGATCAGTTGAAGAGTGAGGAGCATTTGGGATGCTATCATATAGAGCACCCAATTGAGAATAGATCAAATCCAAATGTTTGGCATGCAAAATGGCTTCCTCCTCGGTGGCTGCCCCAACCATAGATACATCCCTAGCAATGGGTGGTAAGAGGGACTTGGTAAATCATTATTTGAGGAGTTTGTTGAGAATATAATTCTTAATCATCCTATGTTGTCTCTGCCACTCATGTATATGATTGAAGATGTGAGTGGCATTGTCCTGACACAACAAATTCAAGAGCTCCATTCCTATCTCGTACTGAATAGGTAATTGGTAGTGTGTTAAAAATGCCATAGCTAGGTCGTTGAAGCTTCTAAAAGAACCGCCTTTAAGTTCAATGTACCATTTAGTGATGGCTCCAGTCAGGGATCTATGGAAAATATGCAGCCTCACACTATCATCCATCAACGAGTTGGATGGACACCAAAAGTGGTAAGTCATGATGTGTGTAGAGGGGTCCTCCCCCAGATTTCAGTCAACTTTGGAATATCTAATGGTATCTTGGATGGCATCGTCGACAACAATGGGTCATGGGAAATAGGGTCATTTGTTAACCGTGACAAATCTGGTAAATCAAGCGTGGCGAGGAAAGGAAACAATGCAAATGAAGACTAGGAGGGAGGTGAATTCTTTGTTGTCCTAGATGGACCTTTTGCCCCCCCTATATTGGTACTATTGGAAGGTGTAGGGATCATTGGAGAGTGAGTGCCCCCAGGGATGGTGGCACTTCGAGGAGCATGACTGCTCCCATTACCAAAAATTCCTTGAAGGGGGAAATGTGGACACTCCAGGAAAGATGTTCCCAAAGTTAGTCTCGGGGAAGAAAACCCCATGAGTAGAGGTGTTGACAAAGGGAAAACCCCAGTTTCCCCCAAGGGATGTGCCCCCAGGGAAAGGTGTTCTAATCCATGGAAAAGGAAAACCTCCATAAGTATTGTTGCTCCCAAGATGACTAGTGACATCCCCAAAACCATTAGGCATACTCCATACAAAAGGTAGACCCACACCTGATGATGTCGAGCTGCTCATTAGATTGGTGGAGGTGGAAGGAGTTCCACTCCCCATGCTGAAACCAAAGCTCGACCCCCCATTGGAAAATAATCTGGAAGTGGTCATTGATGTGGAAGGGATGGATGTAGGGGTGATAGGTATACTAATAAAAGGACATGACAACACAATTGACGTCCCCCACTTTAAGGAACCAAAAACACAATATGTGGATGTTGTAGGTCCAAAGGAGCTAAGTGGTGGCAATGAGGACACTGCTGGGATGCCTCTAGGGAAATTTCCCCATGTCCCACTTGGGGATGGGCTCGTAGGCTCAAGTTCACTAGATGACACACTAGGTCCGGACATGGTGCGAGGATGAATAAACAAAGAGAAAGGCTCACTGAAAATTTCCCTTGGACAAGTAAAGGGGCATATGGCTCAGTTAAAGGTGGATTGAAATTTGGTGGAGGGTGTTCATCTACCACCTCTACTTCAACCAAACTGGTCTATTCAAATCAAAGATAATACCTTTCAAAGTCTTTGTCACTTATGTCGCACCACTTTAGAGGTGGTTGCACCTCCGTAATAGGCTCAAGTCCTCGTAATTATCGGGACTAGCATGGTAATTCAACCATGGTGAATAAACTATGTTACTAACAAACACAAATCAACCTATGACCAACCTAGACTCAAACTCAAAGAGCACACCCCTAAGAAAATCTAGGCAAAAAACAAGCAAACCAACTAGCTTAAGGGCCTTCCAAAAATCAACCCTATGAGGGGGGGGTCAAGGTCCCCCACAATATTAGCTAGAGAAGGTGCGAGGAGAATTTAGGATGATCGACACAAAATAACCCTGACTGGTGAAAGTACCCTTTATTAAAGTGGGCACCCTCCATGGGAACTGAGACCATGAATGAACATCTACCCCATGTACCATAGGCACATCCCACCTGCAATCACCTCTGTAGCTCCCTAGGAAAGGTCACTAAGGCTACTACCTGTTGTGAGAAATATTACCCTGCGGACAGGTTAATCTCCCCTTAGCTGGGTTTTCTGTAGATAAGATATAAAAGATAAAGTGGACACTAACATCCCTTATTCCTATCTATTCACACATGAAAACAAGAAGAGAGGAAGGAAGAGAGAGTGCACCTTTTTCAAAGGTTATCTTCGTTTCTCCTCATTGCTCCAGTGTTGGATCTAGTCCTAGCTCGATCACGATATCCCTACACTTAAACAAAAGGATCTTCTTCTTCTACTACTTGCACAAGGTTATATAAAAGAAAATCTAACTACATGAAACAAGAATGTTATTCATATTCAAACTTTAAAAGAGACAAAAGTATGGGAATAGGCCAAACTATTATTATTAAGAAAAACAAGAAAGGCTTACATCCATGACGTGGTGCAGATCTTCCTCCACGCTTCTCCAGTCCATCCATTACATGAACTTCTTGAGATCAAAATTATGATGCTTCAATGGATTCCTTCCCCTTTTCACCTTGGAATGCACTCATTATATAGGATTGGGAGGCTTAACCACCATGGAGAATATCACTCACTAGATCCACTAAATTGGGATTGATTTTTAGGGAGAAAATATCTCTCAAGGATTTTAGGGAGAAAATATCTCTCAAGGATTTTAAGGAGCAAATATCTCTCAAGATCCACCAAATTAGGATTTTGGTTTGAGAAAATCTCTCATCCATCCATGAGACTCTCAACTTCACCTTGAGATTAGGAAACTAAATGTGAGGTGGATTCTCACACTAAATTAATTTCCCTTTTTTGAATAATAATGAATAATATATGTGCACATAGTATTTTGACCTTCATATGATAAATTTCTCTCCTACCATGTCTAGGGATTATGACAAACACTCCATCACTAAAGTGTGACAAATCCACACTTAGTAGTGTGGGAATTTGGTGTGTAACAAATGCTCCCTAAAGTGTGAGGTTAGAAGAGAAATTGATGGCCGAAACAAATTACAAAATATTAATGTAAGGGTGTTGGAGTAGGAGATCCTGGTGGAAGCTACAAACAAACATCTAACAATATCAATATATATGAATCATCCTGAGGTAGGAATACCCATGCTCAGTACCAAAAGACTTAATGTATGACCACCGACCAATACATTGCGGATCCATGAAAACACTGACAAAGGATATGGCCACCAAAAATAAAATGTGGATCCATACCTCCATGACTCGATCAAGCTGTAGCCACAAGATTTTACATAGTGGAGCTACAATATGAGAACAACATAACCACAAATAAATACAAAGTGGATCTATGTGACAATGTACATTAATAAGATTATCCTCCATCACAACCTGGGTTGGGCACATAACATCGGTTGGTGCCAAAAAGGTTCCTAGGGTCTTCATCTTGATTCTGAACCAATACAATTCTAACCATGCGAATACATGTGTTGATGTCAAACATGGTAGAAATCACTTGATTACTAGTATGGTCACCAAAAATTGTTGTGAGAAATTCACCTTGCAGATAGGTTGAATTCTCCTTAGACTAAAAACATAACTTAAGATAGATTCGAAACAAGTGGTGTCTGGCTTCCTTTTAGATTAATCTTTTAATCCTATAGATAGAAGGACAAATTTAGACTAACCTTAAGTCCGACGTTTGTCTTTGCTTTTCCAAACCTTGACCTCGCTGCTCCAAGCCTCTCGATGATCAAAGGAATCTACAAGAATAGGAGACAAACAAATCTACTTCTACTAAATCTTGTTAGGCAAAGACTAATCTATCTAAGCTTGATTTGACGTAACCATTAGACAAATGCACAAACAACAATTGAAAGGAACATGCCAAGTTTATTCATAATAAGTGAAAAATTACATATGGATGATGGTGCCAGCATTCCAAGCCTTCTTTCCTCTAGCCCTTGGATGCACACACAGGTATTCCAGAGTTTCTCTCAAGATTAAAAGTTTCACACATTATATAATTCAGTTCCCTTTCCCCCATGGATGGTCAAATTTTTTTGTGAGAAATATTACCCTGCGGACATGTAAGCTCCCCTTAGCTAGGTTTTCTTCGGATAAGACAAAATACAACAAGTGGACTCTAACATCCCTTACTCCTGTCTATTCACACATGAAAAAAATAAGAGAGGAAGGAAGAGAGAGTGCACCTTTTTCATAGGTTGTCCTCGTTGCTCCTTGTTGCTCTAGTGTTGGATCCAGTCCTAGCTCGATCGCGATATCCCTACACATAAACAAAAGGATCTTCCTCTTCTAGAACTTGCACAAGGTTAGATAAAAGAAAATCTAACTACATGAAACAAGCATGCTATTCATATGCAAACTTTGAAAGAGACATAAGTATGGGAGTAGGCCAAGCTATTATTATTAAGAGAAACAAGAAATGCTTACATCCATGATGTGGTGCAGATCTTGCACCACGCTTCTCTAGTCTATCCCT
Source organism: Picea engelmannii (assembly GCA_009831015.1). Classification (NCBI taxonomy): domain Eukaryota; kingdom Viridiplantae; phylum Streptophyta; class Pinopsida; order Pinales; family Pinaceae; genus Picea; species Picea engelmannii. The sequence goes on along the minus strand of ML792969.1, from coordinate 158,431 downwards.
TACATGAATATATTGAGATCAAAATGATGATGCTTCAATGGATTCCTTCCCCTTTTCACCTTGGAATGCACTAATTACATAGGATTGGGAGGCTTAACCACCATGGACTATAATATCACTAAATAGATCCACTAAATTGGGATCTCCAAGATTTTTAGGGAGAACATATCTCTCAAGGATTTTAGGGAGAAAATATCTCTCAAGGATTTTAGGGAGAAAATATCTCTCAAGGATTTTAAGGAGGAAACATCTCTCAAGATCCACCAAATTAGGATTTTGGTTTGAGAAAATCTCTCAACCATCCATGAGACTCTCAACTTCTCCTTGAGATTAGGAAACTAAATGTGAGGTGGATTCTCACACTAAAATAATTTCCTTTTTTTGAATAATAATGAATAATATATGCGCACATAGTATTTTGACCTTCATATGATAAATTTATCTCCTACCATGTCTAGGGATTATGAAAAACACTCCCTCACTAAAGTGTGACAAATCCACACTTAGTAGTGTGGGAATTTGGTGTGTAACACTACCTAACAATCAATGGCTATTCAAACAGCCGTAAGTCCGACCACATGTAAGGGCAGGGTAACTAATCCCGAAGCTCTGAAGGTGTTAACCAATAGAACCCCCGTATACATAGCAATTGAAGCGATACTGCAAACACAAAAACAAGGAGGGGTAATCTCCCTACTTTCCCCAATGCAACCTCATGCTTAACTCCTATATTAGAGGAGTCTCCCGAGACACTAGTTGTAAGAATGGATTGAAACGCTCTTTAATGACTCCTAAGTTGGGTTTTATGGCATCAAAGAATTTACTCTCCAATCCTAATCCAAGTCCCTAAGCCTCGCTAATGTTGGTTCGCTATCAAAAGAAAAATGTCTAATTGATTTTAGATTAAGCGTTTCTTTTTAATAATTGTTACTTAGGTCCAAAGGTAATGGATGAAACTTTCATGATGTGATGAATCTTGACCCAACCAAGCAATGAAAGTATGTTGATGTAATTTCATTCTTTTCAATGAACTCTAGCTATAGGAGGGAAATAGACTTTTCTTTTTCTTTGCCAAGTTCAGAAATAAGTCCTCACACACACTAAGAAACCAATCAAGCAAATCAAATATGAAACCAACCAATGCTTCTAATGCGGTTGAACACTAATGCTTCAAAAAAAAATCTAGCATGCAACCAATATTTTTGTATTTTTGAGGTTTTTTCCAATTTGCAATGTAAACTATTCTTTTTTGTTGTAGTAAATTCAAGAGTTATTCTTTAAAATACAATAAAAAATGCGCAGAGATTTTCCCTGAGAGTGGAAAAAAATGGCCTGCCCTTAATGGGAAACCAGGCGGGGAGATACTTTGACAATTCTTCCTGCCCTTGATGGGAAACCAAGCTTACCAAAAAGATGAGGTTTAATTGTCTGTGTGTCTTTTTCCAAAAAACTAGTAAAGCTTGCAAAAGCTAAAAAAACCTGAAAGTAGTGCAGAGACCTGAAAATCAAGAACATGGGTCGTCTGTAGGATTTTCTTCGATAACCTGACAGCCACCAAAATCACTATCACTGTCATTGGCAGAGTTGGAGCTATCTGAGGATGGATGCTTGACTGGTAGGCCTGCTATTTTGATGCCAAGAGCCTTCAACGAGTTGTGCGTGTCTGGGGCAGTCAACGTGCTTTTCATTCTTGGAGTGGTCACTTTCACCGATATGTGCATGCCTGGATCCGTCAACGTTCCATGCGTACCTGGAGGAGTCATCTCAACAATAATCTTGGGATTATCTTGAGGCGTCAAGGAGTTAGGGTGGGTCGCAGAGGGAGGAGGAATAGTGTTGGGGGAGGGTGGAGCAGAGGGAGGAGGGAGAGACGTGGGGGAGTGGGGTGAGTGAGGTGAGCTAGAGGGGCTTGGAATGAAGAAGCCTGGGAGGCTGAGGAGAGCACGGGTGAGGATATCTTTGACCACCCAATAGCTTCGTCAATGCCTGGAGGTATGATTGGATTCCGGGAGGGAGCCTAAGATCTCATCTTCCCAGTCATCAAGAAATTGCCGTAATGAGCTTGAAACTGAGCGATCAAAGCCATCCTAGTTGGCTAGGAAGAGCAGGTGAGGAGATGTGGAGGTTCTCCTGCCACGACCACTTCTCCCTAGGGTGGGGGTGGTGCATCGATGGGGAGGCATGGATGAGAAATTGAGAATATTGGGCGTAGAGAAGAGCCACCACCTTTCACTAAGAGCAGATGGATGTTGTTTGCGAAGCATCAAGAGCCAATTCACAAAGAAGTCAAGGTGAGAATGAGAAGAGATATCACATGTGGTCGAGCGAAGAGAGCGAAGGTGAGGGGGAGTCACGTCTGACGTCATTAAGGTTTCCAGACTGTTGGAGCATGTGATTTGAAGGTAAGTACAAAGACGATGCCTGTGAGGGGCATGATCCATGGATGAAATAAAGGGACCGAGTCTAAGGGGGGGGGGAAGGTAGTTAAGGAACATGATGGGGAGGTGAGGTGGCACACGTCTGAATAGCATGATGCGTGCTGGGGGGAGAGGTGGATGGTGTCGTGTGGACACTCACATCCAGGGGCAATGTAAACAATTCTTGATCTAAACAAGAAAGATAAATGCAACATGAAACCAACAAAAAATAACAAACAAAAGGACTATAGGATATTATGAATGAGGCCAGGTCATCCTATTATAATGTCACTACAGGGATTACACTCAAAAAATTTCCTAGGAGGGAAGATCTAATGGTCGACAAAGGTCATACAGGGACAAATTAAACAAACAATGATAAAAATAGTTAGATCTCTTCAGATCCGTTGGATTCTTAGCTCAACTTCACTGGAATTCTCAGAGAGAGAGGGAAACTATCGAAGAAATGACAAACAATCCACACAAATGCACTCAAGTAAACTTTTAAAAGAAATTTATGTGACAAAAAAATCCTTAAACAAAGATCAAACCAGGTAATAAAATACCATTATATAACACTTTGGATCATAGGGCAGACCTACAACCAAAGGCTAGGATTTGGATATGAAAAACCGCAGTTTTTACAGAGCCTCGCGGGACATAGGCTTGTCAACATGCGAGGGGGCCTCGCATGAAAGTTATGGTGTAAAAAGCGAGGGCATGTAAAATTTTCCTTTTTGGAAAAGGTTGATCTGTTGCAGATCTTATAGATCTGGATCAAATCTACCAGCTCTACCATATCTAGACCCTAGGATGACTGAAAAGGAAGAACACTGAAATGCAAATCACAAAAATAGAGGAAGAGGTAGGCAAAGAGACTGAACTAGAAAATAATTCTTCCCCAATATGGTCGCCAATCTATTATGGGACAAAGTCTCCCAGGGATTTCACTGAATAATCATTAATATCTCCCTAAGATTGGCCTAGCAATCCTAGACAGGAATAGGCTAGATTTCTTATGGTTCTCTTAAAAAAAAGAAAGATCATTACACAAAGAGATGGGAGAATGACATACTTTTTCCTGAAAGTTTTCCTTAGTGTATTCCTGGTTGTTATAGTCCTAAATTTCCAGCTCCAACTTCTACAACCTGCTTCCTACACACCAAATAAAGAACAATACCATTCCACTTGTCCTCCTAGTTTTAGAATCCTAGATCTAGCTTGGATCCAACCTGGTCTATAACAATATAAACCAGATTTGAATATTTATACATAAAAGACAAAAAATCATGAGGGAAAACCAAATGATCTATTAATGAATGATAGAGAATATATATCAATTCATGCCTCAACTTGATGAAGAGGCATTCTCATTTAGCCCCCTTGCTCCTTGCCTCTTCTTGCAACTCCTTGGTCACGTTAGGCTCACTGACTTTTGGCTGTAATGATGGATACCTCTGCAGTTGGACACCATAATAATGTTGTTTTTTTTCCTCCTCTTTCCCAAGGATTTCCTTTGTTATATAGCTCATGGAGGAGGCTTGGGAGAGGATTCTAGATCTTATAGATACCAATAAAGACTCGAATGATGTCAGTTCTTAGGCCTTTGACACAAATATCTAACTCATCCCTCACTTATCACCTCGTAACTCCTCGATTTATAGAAGTCTGACAGTGCCTCACTTGTTGAGACACTAGTGTCCAACGAGGGCCTCACCTGTTGTCTACTAGGTGTCATGCAGGGGCCTCCAAAAATGCTCCAAAAAGGGTCAAAACTTGGGCAAAATATGTATTAGGGATTCTATCTTCTGATGACTTCTTCTCTGGCCTATAAGGTGAAAATTAAGGCTATAACACAACCTCCCTCAATTATCCATTTTTTCTTAATAAATATAATGAGTTCCTTTCAAAATTTTGCTTCATCACTGGATGATCCTTTAAATTCAATTTCTTAATTATTTTTATCTTGTAGATGTAGCCAAACACAAATAAAGATCAAGTTTTCATAATGTCATGAGCACATAATTAAGAAAATTAGTGCATATTGTACTAAAAACAATCTTTTAGTTACTTCAAAACAGATGGATGTTGTCTTTAATTCAACATTGATTGCTAAATCAACAATTACAAGATTTGATGAAATCTTGTAATTGTTGGAGATACATAAATAAAACCAGATTTCGAGCTTATAAATGTCTTATTTATGTATAAGTTTCCTCCATGATTTTTAGCTTACAAAGTCTTGTTTGATTATAAGGTTTTCAGGACATGGAATCATCCAATTCACATAGAAGGATCAGACCTATCAATTTAATGAAGCATAAGGATCAATTGCATCGAACTTCAAGAGGAAGCATTCATGATCATGGTTCAAATGTTAAAGTAAACATATGATATAAGGCTGGTATTTTTCATTTGTTAAAAAGAAAAATAAAAAAATATTAAATAGTTACTTTTATGATTTGAAAAATATCATTACAATGAGATCTCTTCTTTCCATAACCTCACCTACATTCGATATAATTTCTCTATCCATTTCAAAGACTTAGTGTCCTCTAGTACTTGCAATCATAACACATATCATGTCTCTTGATTGGTAATGACTCATGAATCCCTCATGACTTGTTTGTTACATGGATAAACATTTTTTAAACCCGAGTCTTACTTTTGCCACCTTGCTGATATGCACCACAAAATTAGTGATTTAGAACAGGGGCGAACAATTCCAAATATAACATGACTTTATGAGACACAATAGAAGAAATTTTTGAGATAGAGCTAATTAAAAAACATAGTCATATACAAGAAGAGGTTTACGATAAAGAATGGTAGTTAGGTTCAAACCCGTTGGAGTAGAATTGGTTGGCATTCATCCTGAATGCAATATAATCTTGGAGAGAATGGGTTGGAAGCAATTATTCGAAAAGTTTACAGGGCACAATGAAGAAATGAAAAATTATTTTGCTCATACCTTTGATGGGGAGTGCGCCCAAATGGGTAACTTAACCATTCACTTCTCTGAGAATTCTCAATCTCAAATTTTAGGACTACCTCATACATGTGAGAAATGGTTTAAAAATAAATCCATTGATTTAAGAGCTTGGAATCCTTTCCTTCTGAGAAATAGACAGAAACCAAACTGGGTTGCAGGAGTACCTAGGGTTTGGTTAAAAGACTCCTGGAAAGACTTGGTTTTTCTGATCCATAAGTATGTAACATGTGAAGGTCATTTTAGCCTAATTTTCCTCTATCATATTTTAATTTTATTACATTTGAAAGGGGAGAAACTTCTGAACATGCCTTATTTCTTGTTAAGGTCATTACCTAAAATTTCAAAGGCTATTCTAAAATGAAATAAGAATGTGGAGAGGTCTCTCTACCATAATGGCTTAGTCAAAATAATTATCAAGTATGAAATTCAAAAACAAGGAATTGAATGGGCACAATTCTTATTAGACAATTGATTTGAAGATCGAGTCACCATAGGAACTGTTACAAAGAATTTGTTCAAGGTAATATAGAAGAAAGGACAAGAAATGAAACAAAAAAGATAATAGAGAATACACCTAAGGATACAGAGGACGTTCAAGAGGTTCATGAAAACTCATGGACAATAAATAATAAACGAAGAAGTAGTAGTTTGAAAATAGACAAGGCTACAAATTTGACATCTTGGTCTAGAATGATTGGAGATATGGCCAAAGGTTTGAGGAAGATCGAGAGAGGGATAAATAAATGAGTCCTATGTTTTTCAAACCTACAAAATACAAACTTTTGAACCTAAATCAAGATCAACTCATGAACTTGATGAATCCCAACAGAGTTTCTATGAGTTTTTAGAAAGTATTGAAATGAAGAAAGGAGAACCCTCTTCTGTCATTAACAAAGAATTATCCCCAACCAATAACACCAACAATAGGGAGTTACCTCCAACTATGGATTTTGAAAGAAAGGGTTTACGTACAGGTACCAACACTGAGAAATTTGAACCTTCTATACCAAAAGATGAATTAGTCACTCTATCAACTCTAATTATAACCTCATAATTAAAGAAGAAGAAAGAACAAGGTTTGAGGTTAAAGAGTGAAATTCAAGAAATTAAGGTCCTAGAAAGATTCATCAAAACTAAAAATCAATCTTTGAGAGAACATAGTACAAAGGTGATGGATGAAAATGACAGTTTGAAGGAAAAAAACGAGCAATTGAAAAAAGAAAACGATCTACTAACAAAACATGCTTGCAAGTGCTACGAATAGAAAAAGAATTTGAAATTGTAAAACCAAAGTCTATAGGTGAAGGTTCTTATGCGAAAACCAAGAAGGAAAATTAAGAAAAATAATCTACATACAAAAGATACGTCTTTCCCAAAATAGAATATTGAATTCAAACAAGGAAACCATCAATTTTGGCAAAATTTTGAAAGGTAAGGTTTTTCAGCCTGTAGTAATATTTGGTACCCGAATCCACATTTTGACCTCAAAACCTATCCATGTTGTTTTATATTTATGAAACATTCACCTCCATTTTAGCAAGAGATATCTCATGATAATCATGTTTTAGATCATATTAGGTAATAACTATTTTATTCTAATTTCAAAATTTAGCAAACAAAATATCAATTATGTTATCAATGTTTATAAGAATAATTACATTTTTGTAATTGCTCATTCATTAAAGAATATGCAAATAGATACGAAGGAAATGGAAATATGAGCTATCATCCTTATCTTCATGAGATGGTGCATTTCTCCTAGATCTAGAAGATACAACCTAAAATCCTCAGGTCAACGCGTGAGTAAACCCAGGTGTCACTAGGAAACTATGTAGCACTAGAAACAAGAAAGTTTGATCTTCTAAAATCATGGTCAAAGATTACTCACCTGATTGAATCAATTGTATGAAGAGAAAAATCATATTGTAATAACTAAGGAGAGTGATCATATCTTAGTTAGTTTCTTCATTAATTGTTATAAATAACTAGTAATGCAAATAGCTAAAGGAGGAATTTTGATACTAGAGAGGCATATTTCTCTTGCCACATGTTTTAGGATTCTTTCTGAACAAGGGAACCAATGATTAGATGTTGATTTGGTATTTTTATTCAAATTCCATTTACATACTTGTTTTCTCTTGTAGTTTTTGAAACTTAAATTGGAACTCATAAATCCTTTCAAAACTCATGTTTATTGGCATATTGTGTTGAGTGAAGTGAAATCAATGACATTGCATTTATGTTAAACATTTGTTAATTCTTTCATTCAATTTTTATGTAAGCTACTTTCATGATTATGCATTATGTCAATTAATTGTATATCAAGTAAAGGATCATCATTGTCATCAAAGATTATTTTTATGATTTGTGATAATTCATGTATGTGCTTTTTGACAAATGATGAGTCTCTTTTGAATTCCTTCTAAGTGGATAATCATTTATATTTATTTATTTTATTTGATATTTATTTCCTATTAGCCAACATAGATAGTAGTCATATATGTCTCGTGGGATATGAATGAGCATACCATTTTGGAAACTAACTTATGAGACTATTGTCTCATACTTCTTTGTTTTCTAGTTTCTTAAATTATTTCTTTGGATATCAATATAGTGTAGATATAATTGTTGTTATCTATTTTTAGTAACAATAGTTACTTTGCTTAAAGGTTATTGAGATAATGAATTTCTTCCAAGTCTTGAGAATCAATCGTTCTTATATACATTTTCTTAATTAGCATATGCTCTCAATTGAGATAGGATTAGTAGATCAATTTTCTTTTCTGAAAACCTAGAATAAGTTAGATTAGAGCTTAAACGATTAAGTCTCTTCTTCAAAGATAAAATATCTTGAATGGAGCCCACATATTGGTTGGAAACTACCATCCCAAATGAAAACAAGTCTAATATTGGCTTGTGTTCAGGTAGTTATCCCCAATTACACGGGGAAATGTTTGCACCTACCAACACTTTGCGCATATAACAATAATAGAAGTAGTGTAAATGGTTCTTACCACCAAAAATATTAACCAAAGATTAACAAATGGGATGTCCTACAATAAGAAATTTTATTTGTTCATTATCGTAGAGGCAAGGACTAGCTAATGTGCAACTTTCCCTTGTTTTAGAGGTCGAGGACAAATACGGAAGATAGATGGGAAAGAGACTTGGGAGATATGAACATAACAAAAATAACAATATGGTTCATGATTATAATGTGCATATTGTTAGTTGCATGGTTGGCGATGATTTAAAATAACCCTTGACCCAAAAGGAACCTTTAAGTCTTCTAATCCCTTCCATTGGTTATTTCTAGGTAGCCTTAAGGGTTAGATCAATTAGTTTGTGCCACTGTTTCTAGGACATTGCTGGTAATCTAGCATGTTATGTAGGTCCCCGGTCCAATTCCCATTGGATTAGACGTACTAATTCTATGCCACCCACTTTACATTGGGCACCATTCTCAAAATGAGGGTTAGTGCCTGAGAGTTCCTTGGGCAGTGATTTTCGAGGAAAGAAAAAGTTGTTTCTAGGCACAATGTCAAAATATTTATTAAAGTCAATGAAGAAAAAAAGAAGCTTAAAACTTTATTATCTATACACTCCTCTGAAATAATCCTAAGAGTAAAAATAGATGGTTTAAGGTTGACTAATAGTTTCAAAAATTGTCTTCGCATTTATCCCTTTCCCTGTGATTTTTAACTAAAAAATAATCTTCTTCTCCAAAATAATTATGTACACCTTGGCTAAAAGAGGGTCAATTATAATGCTCATACAATTTAATGGGCCTTCAAAGCTCATTTTCACTATCAATTTAGAGTTTGTTCCCTTAGTGTGCAACTCAAATTGGTCCAAAGGTTCATTTGATGATTCAATTGATTCAATGGGGTTACTAGGAAATGACTTACCATGGTTTCATTAGTCATGGTGTGAGCCTCTTGAATCTCATAGGTCTTCATTTTTTTAACATCCTCTTGGAGCATGGAAACTTCACTTTCACTAGTAGTGCATTCTGCAACTTCTCTAGGGCTTGGCCATGCACCTATTATACTTGATTCATACTCTCCCAAGCCATATTAGTCACTTATGACACTTGAACCTGTAACTCGATATGTTTCTTCTTCACAACAATGAGAAATTATTTCATTGTTTGTAGCTTAGATTATAAATTTCATTCTATTATGTTGTATGTTGCCAGGACTTCCTCAACTCTCAGTTCTGTTCCCTAATTTGCTCATTTATGGCATTCAACTCTTTGAGTCTTTATTTTTCAAAGAGTTTCCCATGGTTGTCTTGCTAGAAGTTCGATAGGTCAAGGATTCATCACTTTGATACCATATAATCCACAAATTTCCTTGGGTATCCCAACGTAGAATTTTTCACAACATATGTTTGAATTTATTTGAGATACAAATTCCCTCTCTATTATTAGACTAGTTTTGTTCAATGGGGATTAACTAGTTTCTCCATTATGATTTATTGGCTTTACTTATTGGTTGTTTACCATGAAGTGTTCGGTCTATTTTTTGATGTCATCAACAAAGAATGAAAACAATCATTTGATACACCATATAGAAGACCAATAAGGAAACACCCATCAATCAGGAAACATAGAATTTTACCCAACATAAACTAGCTTGGGAAAACTATAGAAAAGAATGGATTGCTTGACTTTATATTAGAGTTTTAGATAAGAAAATTACAAACGTGCTCTGAGGAATGAAATGTTGTGCACATAATCTATGTTGTTTCAAAACTATCAATGTCCTCTGTTATTTATTGGTCTTTGAAAACTCCTAGTCTCTAACTCAAGGACCTCAGCGACTCTACCTTGAGCGCTTGATATTCTTGGTTTCTTACTCACTTAACCAATAAGATCACCAAGACCAACAATTTCTTTTGCACCTATTCAAACAATACTTCAAGCTGTGGTGTGCTTAACTATTAAACACTCTTCTTTGTTACATGATTGTGGTTGAGAGTTTTCTACTAATATCCTTATTTTTAGGTCAAAAACTTTAAAATCAACCCCAAAATGTAAAGTGGTATTCCTATAATCACCCTCGTTTTCTATAATTGTTTTTTATGGGGTTAACATTACAACCTTTTGCAACCATGGCCTTAAAAACTCATAATGTTGCTAAGAAAAACCTTAAAATCAACCACTGAATTAGAAAGTGGTGCTACCAATAGAAACCTTTTTTGGGGAGGTTAAAATTGAAAATGGATTGAAACCATGTTCTCAATAACCGATACCATTGCAACCAAAATATTAAAATCACCCGCTTAATTGAAAAGTGGCACTACCAACATCAACCCCCTTTTTTTTAGGTTAAAATTGCATCTCATTTGAAAGTACAACCTTAACAATCGATGTTGTTGTAACCAAAATCATAAAATAAACCACCAAATAAAAAAGTGGTGCTACGAGTAGCACCCTCCCATTTTTTTGAGGTTGTTTGAAATCATGACCTTGACAATTGGCACCATTGGAAACAAAATCTTAAAATCAACCCTTGAATTGGAAAAAGGTGTTACCAATAACAATATTTTTTTCAAGCTTAAAATTGCAACATTTTTAAAACCATGACCTAGAAAACATGTCCTATAAAAATGAAAAAAAATAAAAAACAAGAAAAAATAAATTAAAAATACACACACACACACACACACACACAGAGATATATATGTGTGTGTGTGTGTGTGTGTACATACATACATACATATACATATACATATATGAACGAGAATAATATTTCTCCGCGGTTTTGAACGAGGATAACACTTCTTTGTTGTTTTGAAGGAAATATTTTATTTCTAACATTATATATATGGGGTTTTGAGCGAGAATAATACTTCTCTTTATTTTTTACCTTTTTTACCCAGAATAATCTTTATAGTTTCTTCGGAACTTCTCTGCGGTTTTCGGAAATTATTTTTGACTTCTTCAACCGGTTGAGCAATTAGACATGTGAAATGAGGTGAGTCACTTTTTACTTATATTTATAATCTATTAACGTAAAGAGATTTAAATATTTTTTATTTTAAGTTTCATAAGTAAAAGTTGATTTGAGAGATAAAGTCAATCCAAAATAATAATTGTTACATTTTGTTTTTCTCTTCTTTTCAATACGAGCACTCCACCACCTATTCCAAAAACTCATCCTAACAGGGGGAGGCCCCCCAAAATCACCCTAGAGATCCTTTACGATTATATGGAATCAGTAGAAAAAAGAAGAGAAGAGAGAGATGCAAAAATCCAAATAGAGTTAGAAACATTAGAAAATAGGAGTGAAGAAAGAGATGTAAAACTCCAAATAGAGCTAAAGGTAATGATTGATACAAAAATTAAAGATATCATTCAAACTCAAATAGATGATAGATTCTTAGGGTTCAAGAGTGAATTGCAGACAATGAAGGATAGGATTCAAGAAATGGAAAAACATAAACAATCAACCCAAGATAGAGGGGTTGAAGAAAATCACAACTTGAGGATTAAAGAGCTAGAAGAAAAACTAACCAACAATCTGACCTTCAGTAATATGGAAAAAAGTTGGATATCAAACCCATCAAAGAGGAAATGAATAAGCTAATCGAACTGGACCATGAGTGTAACAAAAGAGCCTTGAACCTCATAATTTTTGGTATAAAAGAACAACAAGAGGAGGATACACTAGCAATAGTAAAAGAAGAATTAGATAATAAATCACAAATTGATACAACTTACCTCATAGAAGCAAAGAGGCTAGGAAAAATAATTGATCACAAAGATAGGTTGATCTGTGTCAAAGTAAGTTGTAATGACCATAAATATAACATACTTAGTAAATATCCGAGCTTAAACGGGTCATGAATATTTATAAATGAAGATCTCATTCCCGAAGACCAAGTTGAATTAAGGAAGGAAGTTCAAAAGGTAAAAGAAGCCAGGAAAGAAGGAAAATGGGCAATAATTAGAAATTGAAAAGCTATTGTTAGGGATAGAGACCAAAAAGATAATAATAAATAGGATTTTGGGACACTCAAGATCCTTTTTTGGAACTTTCGTGGCTTTCCATGGCGCAAAGGTCCTATGATGAGTTGGATCCCGAGTGATATTGATATTACCTGTCTAGTTGAAACTTGGGAGCATGATGAGTCTAAGGTCCCTAACATAGAAGGATTTGTCTTATGGTCAACATGGAGAAAATAAACCCACCATAGAGGGTTATGAGGCATAGCTTGTTTTATTAGAAAGAGCATTTCTCCTCACATTCAACTTCATAAGATTGACCCTCTCAATCAGTACATTTGGATAGAAATTTCAGACACCAATGCTAAGAAGATGTATATAGAAATTTGCTATTTTTCACCTATTAATTCTACTTTTTATAAGAAAAACAACCTAGATAACAATTGTCCCTATAATAATTTAGAACAAGATATTTATAGTTTGGAAAATGAAGGTAATATCCTCTTGCTAGGAGATTTTAATGCTAGGACTGCAACTAAACAAGCTACTCTTTTAAGTAATGACTCCAACCATAATCCTTTATGGCTAGATGAGGACCTTGTTTTATCTAATAGCTACAAAAGAAGCTCTGAAGACCTAATTGAGAATTTGTTTGGTACTGAGTTGGTCAAGGTCTGCATCTCTCAAGACCTAATAATTTTCAATGGAGTAATGAAGTGACCAAACTCCAACCAGATGCCTTGGATTCATGGGCTAGTTAGTAGTATTGTAGATTATGTGATATCTAATATCCCCATTTCCAACCAAATAACAAATTTTGACCTTTGAAATGACCATGATCCTGACTCTGATCATAAACCTTTAACCCTAACTCTAAACTTTTCCATGCATAGGAGTGCCATTGAAAAGAATTATGATAATCAAAGGAATTTGCGCTTTGAAAAAAGTAAAGTTGACATTTTCTTAAAGGATTTAAATAGTAAATTAAATCTCCTAACTTACAAGGACTACATTGAACAACTCTATCTTAATTTTACAACTACCCTTTCCACTTCTATTAACAAGTTCTCTTTCGAGGTGTCCTATAAAAAGAATAATAGAACGACCAACCCTTGGTATGATAAAGAATGTAAAATTGCTAGGAAAGCCATTAGAGATGCTTCTAATGAGTCCTTAAAACTCGAAAAGATCAATACGTACAAAGCCCTAATTAAAAGGAAAAAAAGGTACTATATCAATAAAAGGCAAGAGCAACTTTCACAACTATATAAGTTGGATCCTAAGAAGTTCTGGAACCAAATTTAAAATGAAATGCTAAAGAAAATAATAGGATTCCCTTAAGGGATTGGAATTCCTACCTTAAAAGTCTTTACAAGTTCCCTAATTCCATGGACACCATTCCTATTGTCCCTACAAAGGAAGAAGTTTTTTCTTTAGATGACATACAGTTCGGGGTTAAGAGGCTTGCAAATGGGAAAGCTAAGGACATTGAAGGCTACCAAGATGGAATTTTTAAAATCAGAGGGCCAATCCTTATCCCTCACATACACAAACTCTTCAATTTAGCATTCAAGAAGGGTTTCTCTAAACCCCGGACACAAAGCCTCATTGTTCCGATTTTTAAAAATGGGGATAGAAACATTCCCTCTAATTATAGGACCATTATGATTAGCCCGATTTTATCCAAGCTTTATGGAATTATTTTGGAAAAGAAGACTAGCCTTTGGCTAGAAAGTCATGGTAAAAGAGATAAAGGCCATGCCGAGTTTATGCGATATCATTCAACTGTGGACCATCTTGTTACCTTTAGAATCATTGCAGAGGAGTTCTGCAATACTAAAACTAATCTTTTTGTTTTTTGTTTTTTTGGCTTTAGAAAAGCTTTTGACATGGTGCCTAGGAAAAAACTTTGGAATAGTTTGGAAGAGATAAAAGTGCCTCTCGAGTTGAGGGTTGCTGCTATAAGGATGTATGAGAACGTTATTGCTAAGTTTAAAAACACCGAGGTTTTGTCAAAAGAGATTCACTGCAATATCAGAGTCAAACAAGGTTGTCCCTTGTCCCCTACCCTTTTCGGCATATACATTGACAAGTTAGAATATTGCTTGGAAAAAGCAGGTTGTGTCAGCCCTAATCTCAATGGTATAGTCATCAATATTCTTGTTTATGCCGATGATATTGTTCTTATGGCAAGGAGTCCCCATGATATTGAAAACCAACTAATAATCCTTAAGTATTTTTGATCCAATATGGGTATGACTATTTATACTGATAAGACTAAGGTCATGATTATTAAATCCAATAAGATCCCTTATGATACCTTCATATATGACAACAAGAAATTGGAGGAAGTGACTTCATACAAATATCTTGGAATTAATATTCATCACAAGCTCAATTGGAATTATAGCATTGAGAAAAGGATTATTGGGGGATGGAAAGATTATTATGGGCTTGAAAACAATTATAAATCAGCTGATCTTTGGAGTTGGGATAAGAAGAAACTCCTCTTTGAGACTCTTGTTACACCTATTATTCTTTATGGATGTGAATTATGGGGTTGTAGTATCTCTCGTGAATCCTGGATAAAGATAGAGAAAATACAAAGCAATTTTATAATCTATAATCTCAAAATTAAAGGAAATACGCCCTATCCCAACCTCCTCCTAGAAACAAGCCTCTCCCCCATTGAGAGCATGGCTATGACTAGATACCTATTCTATAATTACAAGTTAAACAACATGGAAGACAAGAGGCTTCTTAAAATTGCTTCAAAATCGAGTCATAACCACCATCGACTCAAATGAGGATGGCATAAAGATGCCCGGTCTTGGCTAAACTATTGGGGAATCATGGAAGACACCTTTTTGTAGAATAAATATACTATTAAAAAAAACGTCAAATCAAAATTTAAGGAGAAAACGTGGTGTGATAAAGAGTTAGAGGAAAAAAGAAAATTAAGGTATTATAAGGATGTAATCAACCCTAATCTAGAAGATCAAAATTATCTATTTGTTTTGCCAAGTGTAAAGAAAAAAATAAGCACTACTAAGATAAGAACAAATTCTCACAAGCTCCATAGTGAAACTGGGAGTTGGTCAATTCCTAAAACACCATGGGATGAAAGAGTGTGTCACCTTTGTGACACTAAGAAGGTTTAAGATGAAAAACACTTTCTCTTAGATTGTCCAACCTATACCCATATTAGATCTCATTTTCAAAATATTTGTCACACTACCAACCTTCCTAATTACCTCTTAACTCAACAAAAGTATGGTGATCTTGGAAAACTTCTCTTATTTCTTTTCTAGCACAAAAACAAAATTCTAAAGAATAAAAAGTAATCGCTTACCCTCTTAAGGTTCGATAGACCAATTTGGTCTTAGTGGACGTTAATCATCATCATCATCATCATCATCATCATCATCATCATCATCATCATCATATATATATATATATATATATATATATATATATATACATTGTGAC
>ML792969.1:124671-137529 GCA_009831015.1 Picea engelmannii | reverse complement strand
GACCCCCCCCCCCCCCATCGTTAAAGGTCGAACGATCGGGGGGTAGGGGTCTAGAGTCTTTTCTGAGCCATAGATCTGGGCGCCAACAGCTTAGTCGTAGATCTAGGCCCAATATTTAATCTCCAGGGCGCAACTCAATATATGATGCAAAACTTAGGCTTAATGTTTTTTTATGGGTTTTGCGCGCTGCTCCTCTTGCTTTTTATCACCATGGGGTTAGAAAAACATTTCATCATAAAAAATCATGCATTTTTCATCGATCATCTTACATATTTTATCGAAAGGAAGCTGACTAACCTATGTCATAAACTACTCATTTGCACCTTTAGCCCAGCTTAGACTATTGGACTAAGAAAATACTACTCATTTTCTTTTATTTTATTTTAGAATACATCAATATCTGCTAGCCAAAAACACTAAAGGAACAAAATCACAATCACAAGTTGATCCTATAAATTATAGGGTTATAACAATGGCTCCACCTGGGGATGGTATCCTCCTTGTGAGATGCCAAGAATCTTGTTTCTTGTTGTCTTGAAAAACTTCCTCTGGAGTTTCCTCTGTTATCTGACTCGCTTTATTTTGAAAATTTTGATGGTTGTATTCAATGTCTTAGGGCCTTCTCTGCGGGCTTCAAACATCTGAACAACAACACCTACACACAAATGCCTGCAAAACAAATGATATGTACAATGGAAAAAGGATGGTGATCTCTCTATTGAGGTGGAAGATAATGCTTCAACATCCTGCCATTTATAGCTCCCCCTGGCAGGTCTGATCTGTCAATATTATTAAGCAAGAAAGCATTATTTCCTCTGTAGGCCTGAATGATGTAAGGACCCTTCCACAAACTATCGAACTTTGCATGTTTTCCTTTATCTTCATTTCTGGAGTCCCATTTGAAAACTAGATCACCTAATTCAAAATTATCTTCTTTGGTTCTCTTATCATAAATATTTTTAATATTTTCCTAGATCAATTGAGTTCTATTGTACACTTCTTCTCTAGATTGCTGTAACTAAATCATTTGATTTATTCTTCTTTGAATATCATTAGGCTCTGCCTGAGCTTCCTGCAATAATTTCATGACTAGAACTCTCAAAGAAAGAGGAAAAATTGCCTCAGTGCCATATACCAGTTGATATGGAGACATACCAATGGATCTTTTATTACTCAGTCTATCTGCCCATAGTGTAAAAAACAATTTATTATGCCATGATTTCTTGTTTTCTTGTAATGTTTTCTTGAGGATATTCACCATACTTTTGTTTGAGGACTCAGCTAACCCATTTCCTTGGGGATAATAGGCTATGTAATGTCCCAAAGTAATGTGGTATTGGCTGCAAAAATCTATGAGTTTTTTGGATCCAAAAGCCGCTGTGTTGTCAGCTATGATTTTCATGGGACATCCAAAACGAGATAAGATATTAGTTTCTAAAATTTTTATGATAACAGAGTCAGTTGCTTGCCTGCATGGCACAAACTCAATCCATTTGGTGAAATAGTCAGTGGCTGTGAGGATCTACTTGTGTTGGCCTGAAGAGGATGGGTGTATTTCTCCAATAAAGTCCAAACCCCATTGTTGGAAAGGTGCTTCAACTGATATGGGTTTCATGGGAAGAGGCAAAAACTTCTTTTTACCTTCGAAAATATGACATTTATGACAGGACGTAACTTTGTTATGAACATCAACAAACAATGTAGGCCAATAGAAACCAACTCTTAAGATTTTGTTAGCTGTGGTCTTCCATCTCAGATGTCCTCCACAATCTCTTGCATGGAACTCCTGCAGAACTTTGTCAGCTTCATCTTTCAACAGGCAATTAAGAAAAATACCACCATGATCTTTCCAATATAGATTAGCTTATAGAATACAAAATTTTAATGCTTTCAGTTTGATAAATCTGGCTTTGGTCTTAGTTAGACTAGGAGGAGCTTGTAAGTTTTGAAGTACAAAAATGAGGTCTGCATACCAGGGAGAATTTAAAAATACCTCCTTTACTTTTGGATATGCCTGCTCTTCCTGTTTGTCAAGTGCAGCCAATAAATTTATATCTAGAGCATTACAATTTGATTCTGCCATTAGTTTAGCCAAACCCTGTCCTTTGATCAATTTAGTAGGCTTTATTTTGATGTCATATTCTAGAATGGCCGCGATCCATTTCCCTCTTCTGCCATCTGGATTATCCTGAGTCAGGATATATTTTACCACTGCGTTTGGAACATATGCAATTGTATGAGAATGGAGAATATAGACTCTGAAATCCTTTATAGCCTTTACGAGAGTCAAGACTTGTTTCTCCATAATATTGTAATTCAATGCAGCATCTCTTAAATATTTTCTGAAAAATGCTATGGGTTGCTTGTACCCTTCATTGTTTTTCTGCAACAATACTGTTACTATAGTGTGCTCTGATGCAAAAGAGAAAAGGTAAAAATCTTTGGAATAGTCTGGGATGATCAGAAATGGGGCTTGGGTAAGTGCATGCTTTACCTGTTCAAAAGACTGTTTGGCTTCGGTGTTCCATTTGATTTTTGTGTCCTTTTTCAACATGTTAGTGATGTTCATGAGAAGTTTTGCTAAGTTAGGTATGAACCTTCTAAGGAAATTTATTTTTCCTATGAATGATTGCAGTTCTTTTAAGTTCTTGGGATGTTCTACCTTCTGAATGGCTTCTATCCTACTGGGATCGATTCTGATTCCATCATTGGAGATTATGTGTCCCAGTAACTTGCCTTCCTCTAATCCGAACAAAGACTTCTTTGGATTTAATGAAATCCCAAATTTTCTACATTTCTCAAACACTCGTCTGAGATGCTGCAGATGTTCTTCGTCAGATTGAGAGTATACAATCACATCATCTAGGTATATGACTATAAATCTTCCTAGTTCATCCACAAAGGCAATATCCATTTCCCTTTGGAAAGTAGCACCAACATTCATTAAGCCAAAAGGCATCTTCACATACATGAAGGTTCCCCAAGGTGTGGTGAATGCTGTCTTTTCTTGATCTTCTGGATGAACTAGAACTTGGTTGTAACCCGAAAAATCGTCTAATAAAGAAATTCTACTCGATCCAATTACCTTTTGTAAAATATGGTCCATTTTGGGCAATGGGTAATTGTCTTTAAGAGAGACTTTGTTCATATTTCTGAAATCTATGCAAAGTTTGATCTCACCGGTTTTCTTCCTGGTAGGGACTAGGTTAGAAACCCATTTTGAGAATCTCAAGAGAACTATAATTTTAGCATCATACATCTTTTTGATTTCTTTCTCTATCAGGGGAAGTAACTTGGGATTGATTATCCTAAGTTTCTGCCTGAAATGTTTGTGTTCTTATTTTATGGGAATCCGATGCTGTATGATACTTGTGTCATAGGATTTCAAGTCCTCATAGCCCTAGGCAAAAATATCTATGTATTCCTTAAAAAGTTCAATGTATTTTCTTTTTTGCTCCGGTGGAAGAGATTTAGACAGTTTTATCATTTTGGGGTTTTCTTCTATTCCTATGTTGCAATCTTCCACCTCTTTACCACTAGCTTCAATTTTTGGTTTTTTGGCTACATCATTAAAATCAAACAATTCTTGTAACATAACTAAACCTCTTGGTAACGCATTATTTTTCAATTGTAGAATATCTGAATCTACCTCATTGTCATGAAATTCTTCCGCATCTATTTTATTTACACTACCATTCTCAAAAACAGATTTATTCACAAATTCATCATCATTTTCTAAATCTATGTTTGTACATTCGAAATCATTCTTACATTGTAGAAAATCTTCGATCTGATCGTCATTTCCAAATACTTGCCAATATCTGATGTTGTTAGGAACGGTTGGTCTGCATTTTACCTCCACTGTGTAATTGTGAGTGGGATGAAAAGGGATTTTACAGGTCGCTGTTGATGTAGCCAACCCATTTGTGAGTATATTTTGTCCCCTAGGCATTACCTACAAATCAATCTCAGTAAAACATTTAAGAGCATCCAAAACAACATTCCTATAGGTGTTAATATTTGCCATTACACCAAAACCCGCAGGTGTTAGTAAACTTCCAAATCAGCAACATCACCTTGAGTGGGCAGTTAGTCCCATGTTCCCAGCATGGCAGTTAGTCCATGAGAGGTGCGGCAGTTAGTCCAACACCCCTAGTTCACAAGAGGTGCGGAAGTTAGTCCAACACCCCCCCTCCGACGTAACTTGAGGGAATTTAACCTGGGCCAAGGATCTGATACCATGTTAAGATTTTCCATTACACCAAAACCCGCAGGTGTTAGTAAACTTCCAAATTAACAACATCACCTTGAGTGGGCGGTTAGTCCCATGTTCCCATCATGGCGGTTAGTGCATGAGAGGTGTGGCGGTTAGTCCAACACCCCTAGTTCACGAGAGGTGCGGCGGTTAGTCCAACAATAGGCTCTAAGTCTGGGATGTTTTGTTTCATACTCACCTTTGATTTGCTTGATAATCAATTTAGAATCACCCCTTACCATTATTTGCTTGGCACCAACTTTCTTCAATAGTTTCAGGCTGAGCATCAAAGCTTTGTACTCAACTATATTGTTAGTGCATTGGAAATTCAGTTTGTAGGAATGGTTCTCTGAATACCTTGATCTATGATTATGTAACCAAACTCTAGCTCCAACTCCCTCTTTTCTCACTGCACCATCGAAGTCCATGCTCCAAAAATTTGCTGGCAATTCCTCGCTTTCCACAGTTTCGACCTCCCTCACCTTAATGATTTCTTTATTTTCCTTTGGATTAGTTGTGTTACTTTCCTGCTGGGCAATTTGTCCTTCCAGGTCACCGTCATTGTATAAGATGAAAGAATCCAGGTCAGAGTGAGACGAGTACAGGGGGTAATTATGAGGTTTTTCTTGACTACTGACCATGTATTTCATCAAAGTTTCCCTGTAAATTCTTCTTTGTTGTCCAAAGACTGGAATAGTAGGATAAGACATATCTAGCTGCAGAGTTCCTTTCAGCTTGGCTCCCCATGACCTTGATAGTAACATACCATACTTTGGGGGAATGTCCGCAACTACTAGATCCATTACCATACTCTTGGCTAGAATTTGGGCTAGGGTGATGCATAAGTCTTTGATTAGGCTTATACATTTAACCTTACTAGAATCAAAAGATTGTAAATCCTTGTATGGTCTGGTGACTTCAAGTCCCAACTTTTCCATTACTGCCTTAGGCATCAGGTTATGAGAGGCACCTGAATCCAACATAGCGTTGTGTAATATCAAGTCATGGATGTTTAAGCTGATGTAAAAAGGTGCGATAACTCCATTATCAGTTTGACCATCTACTTCAGGGCCAAAAAGGAGCTCTGGTCGGTCATCAACAAGATTTACTGTGTCTGAATGATTTGCAGATCCCACATCCAATGCCTTAGTACCTATTTCAGGTTCAATGCTTAAAGATTTAATCACCTGCGACCTGTAAGCATTTTTGTTCATTAATTCCGAGAGGGGAATGAGAATTTTCAATTTAGCTAATTCCCCTTCAAGGTTGAACGCAGTTGAGACCTTACTTAAGGTCTGTACTTCAGATTTATCTGTTGGAATTCTGTGGCTAGATGTCCTTGGTTGGCTTGTTTGACCAATTGATGAAACTTCATTCTAATTTTCTCTTTGTAGAATCTTTGAAGACTTTGGTGTGGAAGCTTCAACATTATTTCTCTCAAGGATCTTCTTGGGAGGGTTTTCTGAGGTTTTCTTAGTTTCTACTACTTTCTTTGTTTCAACAGTATTTTTTGGAGGGTTGTCATTTGCTTTCTTGCTCCTCAAGTTATACTGCTTGTGTACCTCCATAACAACATTTTCAAAAGCCTCCTGTTCTTTTTTATCTGCTTCCTCATTTATCTCTATTTGTGAAATAAGGAACATCTCGTGCTCTTCCTGGGTGAGGAAAATGGATTCATCATCATGAACACCCATGAGGTTTATGTGTGTGTCATAAAATTCCTCAAGTACTTCCCCCCCATCATCAGTGTAATTCTCCTGGAGGGGTGGTTTGATCTGCTGATCTGGTCCCCTCTGTTCTCTTTGATCTCTAGGATCTCTCTGCCTGATCTAGGGCAGATTTCTTCTGAAATTTGGGTTTCGAATTGGAGGAGCAACTTGGTTATCCCTGGGGGGGTTTCTTTCAGTTATAATAAGTCTCTCCATCATTCTCTCCATCTCTCTAGATAAAGAGTCTAATTTGGCATCTGAAGAGGATGTGGAAGGTGTTAGCACTCTGTAAATCTGTCTGGTTGAATAGACAAACGACAGAGGTAACTACTTCAACCTACTTTAGAGCTGAAAACTAACCAGTTCAACTCGGAGAGGGCTCTCTCGTGTCACTTGATATATCTATGGTAATCGATGGCTAGATTTGGTTTGTTTTGGAGATTTTTATAAAGTTGTTGGCTAAGAAGGGGAGGAAGACACAGGGCTATGGAGTCAAAATTTCTGAAAATGAATGAAAACAATGATCAACAAGTAGAACTCTCCAGAGGATAAAGGCTAAATGAGGCAATGAATATGAGTTGTAAATTTAAATTTGCAGAGTGTAAGAGGAAAGGGGGAAAGCAAGTAACTGCATCAGAGCATTAATTAAATGAATTTTGAATTAGTTAGGAAGAAATACACACAGTTTAAATTGCTTCAGCCGAGAGCGTCACAAGACGAATTCTGGGCCTTTAACTCTCCAATTTAAACAGAAGAAAATGCATATGGAATAAAAGATCACAGGAAATACAAACAATGAAGGAAGAAAAAACTCATATCATACCCATTAGAATCTTTTCATAAACAGTTCAAAATGCTTCTGCATATGTGTTCAATTCAGTCCCCAAAAAATTACAATAGAGTCCAGAACCACCAGAATTGTGCCCTTGCACTTCTGCCCATCATTAATACACTCAAAACTTATAATAGTTATACAATTCGAGTTCCTTCAGTGTGCAACAAGTTACAATAACTGAAATGAAACATTTAAGCTTCTATAATGATTACAAATGATAGTTTTCATAAAAAACGTTTCATGATCCCCGCAGATTCCTCTGACCCTCGAGCTCCTTCCTCTACCACGTTCTCTTTGAAATGTCACTTATACTCTTTCAAATTTAATTCCATTTATCCATATTCTCATTAAATATTTGGGAATAATATATTTGAAATAAAAATAAATTCCCAAATATTTTTCTATCCTGTAGAATTAAATTTCCATAATTTAATTCATGCCCGTGGTTTTTAAAACCATGGATTGTTTGCCCAATTCACCATTTCATTGTAAAAAACATTTACTGTTACCATTTCCCTGTGAAAAACATTTATTGTGTAATGTTTTTCCAATTTACCATTTCACTGTGGAAAAACATTTACTGTGTGTTTTTTCCAATTTACCATCTATGGTAAAATACCTTTTATCTTCTTGTTTTACTTCTGTAAAACCTTTGGATAAAGAATTATCCAAGTGTTCCTTTCACGTGCATCTTCTCATTTAATTCCTTTCCATGGAAATAAACGTTAATTTATTTAATTTGTAAATGTGAAATTTACCTCTGTAAAACAATTTCATCGTGAAGAAGAATTTCTTTTATTGGAAATTCCATAATCTTTATTGAAATGCACTCTTGGAAAAATGCTGCACATAAAACATATAATAAGTGGTGCATTCCCCGACCCGCCTTCACAAAATTAACCTCCTCACTACTTCAATCTCCGATATGCATGTGCGCCCTCCATCCAACCTTTGAATTTTCCACATTATAAATTGAGATTCATGCCCATGATTTGACGTGATTTCATAAATTAAATATTGGATTAAATATTAATATAAATATAAAAATATTTATATTAATAATAAAAAACCCCTTTTTTCTATTTTCGAAGGTCTTTGGGCATATGAGGCTTAACTCATGACTTTGTGGATAGGATAAGGGTTCTTAATAAAAGGAATATTTTTCATTTTCAACGGGAATACGAAAATAAAGGTAAAAATGAATGAAGTGATGGAACTAAGGGATTTAGATAAGAATTAAGGCTAGGTATAGGCTTGGGATATTTGCCAACTTTTGACTCGTGGAGTACATGACTATTTTGGATGGTCTATTGAGTGAAGGATTTAGGTGATGGGAGCTTGATGGAGCTGGTTAAACAGTTTGAAAATCTGAGAGGAAAAATAACACAAGGACAAGATGCATTGGGAAAAAATTAATGCAAATAAGCAGGTGATTTATGGTCCACCGAGATTCATCAACTTTTGATATCGGGGGTTGGAAAACACGGTTTTAGGTAGACCGCTTTTCGCCCCGATGTGCCTCTGAGGGTGCCACGTGTCCACGAATGAAACCATAATGGTTTCCTCGACCTGTATTCGAATAATTATCTTCCACGCTGCTTCATTCCCCGATATGTTCCTTAGCCGTTGATCCAGGCTTCTTCAAGATCGACGGTCTGCCGAGTTATACCTTTTGCGCCTCCGCTATATTTGTCTATATGCCAGTGGATATAGCCCGGTCCCCCAAACTATCATGCTTCCACAATGATATAACATTTCACTAAATTTCAAAATTTTGGATCCTGATCTGAAAATTGTTATGGTGATAACATTGGCTCCAACTGGGGATGCTATCCTCTCTGCGAGGTAGCAAAGAACTTGTAGAACTGGTGCCTGATCCATTGGGACTCTCCCAAAACATGTATGTTTACCTTGCTCCGACCTATCACCAGTGTCTGCTGAAAACCAAACTCTGCACACTGCTCTCAACTGGATACTGAATACTGAATACAATGCTAAAATCTGATTGCACACACTACTAGAAATCCAAACTAAAAAATGCTTGACCAACAAGCTTATTTGCGCACTCCTATCTACTCTAAAATTGTTGAAATGAATACCTAATCAAGTGATACTAAAGTACCAATGGAACCAATCAAGCAATTGGCTTCCCGATTTTTCTCTGCTCACATCTTTCTTAAGCAAGTAGACAATGTAAACAATGGCAGCTGAAAACAAAAGTTGAATCCAAAACTTGAATCTATGAATGAAACAAACTCCTTCTTCATTGAATACTGTAATAAGATGGCCATAGGATCTTGAAAACCATGAAAAATCATTTCTTCTTGATGAGCAAAAATAGAAAGACAAGCTTCTTTCATAAGTGTTTGTTGCTCTTGCTCTATTTCTTCAGTTCTGAGAATATTTTCAAATGAAATCGTAGCAATAGGTTTGTCTACTTCTCCATGCATCTCAACAAAAAAATTCATACATTCTTGAACATCTTCAAATATGACAACCATATTATGTGCATCAAGACTATCCTCTTGTTCATCAAACAATTCCGATTTGGTTTCATTAAACTTTTGGAAGTTTGTTTGAGGACTGTCATTTTGACTTTTAAATGAATGAATGGAAATAAGTTCCTGCTCATAATATTCTTGCAAATGTGAAAAGATAACATCATGCACTATTTCACAGCTAGAGTTCCCATGGATGCACTTTCAAAACCATGATTTTCAAATGAATCAAATAAAAGCACTGCCTCTTTATTATCTTTCTGTATTAATGATTGAAAAATGGCATATGTTGTTTTGTTGCTTTCCTGAAGCTCTATGTGATTTGTTTGTTCATTGCTGGAAGTTTCCATAGATGCAGTTTCAGAATCCTCATCCATGTCTAGGCCACTTAGAATTTGAACAACCATATCATTCATAGGGGGAGAAAGACAACCTTGAAACACTTTTGTCTTGCTGAAAATATTGCTGAATATCTTCATCAAGTCCAGGGGAAGGAAAATGACTTTCAACAACAATTTCTTGATCAGCTTCACCTTCAACCAAAGGAGGGGCTACTATTTGTTGTTGGGCTGAATATTCATAAAGGGCTTCTATGATTTCATCATTCATACACTCTTCATTTCCAAAAACATTTTCAAGGTACTTAATGAAATGTTCACAAAATTCACAACAATCTTCAAACACCAAGGATGAAGAATTAGATTCTCCATAATGCTTAAAGAATGTTATATGGAAATATTTAAGAGAGTATAAGCTTCTTTGTTTTAAACCTTCATACCATAATCTTTCTCTCCCCTCTAAAGTAGCCATAAACATTTTCATTAAACGATCCTCATGAAATTCAACCCCCAACTTACATATGTGCATGTGAAATCTAATCAAGTGCAAGGCAACATCATTTCCTTTCCCATCTTCGAATTTAGGCAAATATTTTTGCCAATTTATGTGAGGAATATGATTTGGAAAGCTAGGAATATGAGATCGATTCATTGGAGCATACCTTGCAGATATTGAACTCATCTTCAGACAGTGGAGTCGCCAATGATGTTTTGGAAGCTGGATTCTGCATTGAGAGCAGAGTCGCCAATAAAAAATCAAATTTCTGGATTCTTCTACCAGTGGAATCGCCTTCAAACTAATTTTTGATGTGTGGAGTCGCCAGAGCAGGAATACAGCCAATATGTGCCTAAGTGTCTGCTGCTCTCAGACCTTAAAACTCAACCATGTTGTTCTTCCTAGGGAAAATTTTTCAATTTCGTCCCCGGCAGCGGCACCAAAATGTTAGCACTCTGTAAATCTGTCCGACTAAATAGAAAAACGACAGAGGTAGCTACTTCAACCTACTTTAGAGCTGAAAACTATCCGGTTCAACTCAGAGAGGGCTCTCTCGTGTCACTTGATATATCTATGGCAATCGGTGGCTAGATTTGGTTTGTTTTGGGGATTTTTATAAAGTTGTTGGCTAAGAAGGGGAGGAACACACAGGGCTATGGAGTCAAAATTTCTGAAAATGAATGAAAACAATGATTAGCAAGTAGAACTCTCCAGAGGATAAAGGCTAAATGAGGCAATGAATCTGAGTTGTAAATTTGAATTTGCAGAGTGTAAGAGGAAAGGGGGAAAACAAGTAACTGCATCAGAGCATTAATTAAATGAATTCTGAATTAGTTAGGAAGAAATACACACAGTTTAAATTGCTTCAGCTGAGAGCGTCACAAGATGAATTCTGGGCCTTTAACTCTCCAATTTAAACATAAGAAAATGCATATGGAATAAAAGATCACAGGAAATACAAACAATGAAGGAAGACAAAACTCATATCATACCCATTTGAATCTTTTCATAAACAGTTCAAAATGCTTCTGCATATGTGTTCAATTCAGTCCCAGAAAAATTACAATAGAGTCTAGAACCACCAGAATTGTGCCCTTGCACTTCTGCCCATCATTAATACACTCAGAACTTCTAATACTTATACAATTCAAGTTCCTTCAGTGTGCAACAAGTTACAATAACTGAAATGAAACATTTAAGCTTCTACAATGATTGCAAATGACAATTTTCATAAAAAACGTTTCATGATCCCTGCAGATTCCTCTGACCCTCCAGCTCCTTCCTCTGCCACGTTCTCTTTGAAATGTCACTTATACTCTTTCAAATTTAATTCCATTTATCCATATTCTCATTAAATATTTGGGAATAATATATTTGAAATAAAAATAAATTCCCAAATATTTTTCTATCCTATAGAATTAAATTTCCATAATTTAATTCATGCCTGTGGTTTTTAAAACCATGTCTTGTTTGCCCAATTCACCATTTCATTGTAAAAAACATTTACTGTTACCATTTCCCCGTGAAAAATAGTTACTGTGTAATGTTTTTCCAATTTACCATTTCAACGTGGAAAAACATTTACTGTGTGTTTTTTCCAATTTACCATCTATGGTAAAATACCTTTTATCTTCTTATTTTACCTCTGTAAAACCTTTGGATAAAGAATTATCCAAGTGTTCCTTTCACGTGCACCTTCCCATTTAATTCCTTTCCATGGAAATAAACGTTAATTTCTTTAATTTGTAAATGTGAAATTTACCTTTGTAAAACAATTTCATCGTGAAGAATAATTTCTTTTATTGGAAAATCCATAATCTTTATTGAAATGCACTACTGGAAAAATGCCGCACATAAAACATATAACAAGTGGTACATTTATTATATCGGGCTTGGGCTGGAGTGGTTTAATCCAAACTTCTTTTACCTCCGATGTGCTCCACGTAAAAACACGTGTCCATGAAAGAAACCATGGTAGTCTTCCCCAGCCCACCTTCACAAAATTAACCTCCTCACTACTTCAATCTCGGATATGCATGTGCACCCTCCATCCAACCTTTGACTTTTCCACATTATAAATTGAGATTCGTGCCCATGATTTGACGTGATTTCATAAATTAAATATTGGATTAAATATTAATATAAATATAAAAATATTTATATTAATAATAAAAAATCCCTTTTTCTATTTTCAAAGGGCTTTGGGCATATGAGGCTTAACTCATGGCTTTGTGGATAGGATAAGGGTTCTTAATAAAAGGAATATTTTTCATTTTCAACGGGAATACAAAAATAAGGGTAAAAATGAATGAAGTGATGGAACTAAGTGATTTAAATAAGAATTAAGGTTAGGTATAGGCTTGGGATATTTGCCAACTTTTGACTTGTGGAGTACATGACTATTTTGGATGATCTATTGGGTGAAGGATTTAGGTGATGGGAGCTTGACGAAGCTGGTTAAACAGTTTGAAAATCTAAGTGGAAAAATAACACAAGGACAAGATGCAGTGGGAAAAAATTAATGCAAATAAGCAGGTGATCTATGTTACAGGTATGAACTAACTGAGAGGGGGGGGGGGTGAATCAATTAGTGTAGATTATTAACCATTTACTCTCATTTTTTAACTTTGAATCATTAATCTTAGTGGCAGTGAGTCTTTACTGTGAAATCCAGAGTTATAAACATAAAGCAGATAGTATAACGAACAACAATCACACACATCATTC
>ML792969.1:66908-108584 GCA_009831015.1 Picea engelmannii | reverse complement strand
GACACGTGTCAGCGTTGGGAGGCGTCGGGATTTCTCTCCTCGGAGAGTTGGGGAGTGTAGAACCTTTGCAATAGGAAATCGCGATCCGCGATTTCCCGAAGGCATCGGAGCCGTCCAAACAACAGGGACGCGTGTCAAAGGATCCCGTAGAGTCGTGGATCGGGGAATCGGGGTTCTCGAATACATAGAACTCTTGCCAACCGGAATCGCGATCCGCGATTTACCGATAAGATCCGAGCCGTCCGTTCATACGGGACAGGTGTCAGAGATCGGACGTGAGTCGCAAATTGGGAAATCGGAGTTCCTGAGAGCGAAGGGAACAGGACTTTGAAAGTCCCGAAATTCCGAGAAAATATCCTAGCCATTGACCTCGACAGGACACGCGTCAAACATCAGGCTAGGAATCGGGATTTTAACCCATCGGGGATTTCAAGAGTGAAGAGATTGTTGTATCAGGATTCGCGATCCGTGATTTCCCGATAGGATCTCAAGAGGAGGAGAATCGACGACTTGTAATCCCTGTGAAGTTTTGCGAAATTCCGAGGATCGTCAGATCCAGGCGGAGCTACGCAGGAGTTAAACCGTAAACACAGGCGAGGAGGATTAAAGTCCATCGGACTTCAGAGATTCGGCATTCGGCGTTCGAACGAGGTAAGTTGCATGCCCATCGAAATCGTGAATAGCGATTTCCCGAGTCAATAGGGACCGTCGATTTTGACAAGGACAGGTGGCACGAATCCGGAGCACCGGGGCTTTGGCATTCGGAGTTTGGCGAGGTAAGAATTTTATACCTCGTGAAATCACGAGTCGCGATTTCCCGATTTAACGAGAATCGTCGATGGGAACAGGGACGCGTGGCGCATGATCCTGAGAAGTCGGAGAATCGGGGTTTTCAATAGCAAGAAACAATTGCGCCGTGGATTCATGATCTGCGAAATCCCGAAGTGACGTGGCAAGAGGGACCACGAGACATAGTGGAATCCACATGGCGTTGGATCGGGATTCGGGGTTCGGCGATTTGGAGAGCAAGGGAAATGCGACAATACACTTGCCGATTTCCCGAGAGGGAAATTTCCGAGATCCGATAACATTGACCCGTTTACCATCGGGGATCGGGGTTTTGTTTTGCATGTGAATCGTGATCACGTGAACCGCGAATTCCCGAGTCGCGATATCCCGATTTCCGAAGGGGAGATCACCGAAGGAGTTACTGTGGGTGACTCGTGACTCCCGAGGGAAGTTGGAAGAGCTTAGACTCTTCGGACCCGGGGTTGAAGAAGATCCGGGTGGGAGCGGCTTGCTCGTTGAGAGGCAGGTTGCACTTCGCTAATGAAGGTATTTGGAGATGTTCCCTTTTTAAGGTGGGGAATTAACCCAAAATTTTTAAATTACGATAGTGGGTGTGTTACACTTGAAGCTTGCCAAGAAAATATTTTAAATATGAAAGAGTCCACATTCATATTTCCCTCACGGGCAAATGATATGAATATTGAAGAAAGCATTCATCACTTTGACTGGAGTTTAGTATGACATATCCCAAAGAGACCTGTTGAACTGTCTCCAAGATCATAACTGGATGACCAGGCCATGGAACACATAACAACATGTTTGAAGGGTTTGATACCAGGTGTTGTGTGTTGGAAGAGGCTAAGTTGGTCACACAAAGAAGTTGATCAGGGCTGAAGCAAATCATAGACATAAAATCTGCTAATTAGACCTGCTGAAAAATATGCTAAGTTTCCCAACGGTTATCCGCTTGAGCGACACGCTCAGTCACAAATCAGGCCTACAGTTTTACACTTCTGAAAACATGTCCACCATAACTGAACCGCCACTTTCCCTTTCAATATACATTTCTCTCAGACGGATTCGCACTGATTTCGATACAAACTGACCACCTTTCTACTCGAAATTGACTCGCACGATACTCTCGCTGTGTGCAAATAATATCAAAATTCGGATGAAATGCTCTGTAGCATAATCCTAACAGGTTGAAGCTGTAAGGAACAGGCAGGCTTTCGCTTTTGTGCAATGTGAGACTAAGCTTGTTCAATTTATCAACGAGTTATTTTTTCAATAATGGACACAAATTTTCTAGCTTATTAGCTTAGGTTCAGAAGACTAGCTTCACTTGCTTATGCTAAGCTTCTTAGTGAACTTGACAATTTATTGCATGGGGAGCAAGGGTAGGGGCTCTGGTTTTATAAACCAAAAGTAAATGTCCTAAGAGTAAAAGGTTCATAGAAAGAGTGAGATCTACAGAATGTGATCTGGGACATGATGGGAGTTTGTGTGCCTCGATAGGCAGGCAAAGGATCATCGGAGTATAGCACAAGATTGCCTTTTCATGCTGCCATAGAGTCAACCTGTAAATGAGGTAAACCCAATGGGAATTGTGGAAGGGGAGGTTCGGTTGAGTGGAATACCTACATAGGTGAAATACTACTTTGAAGCACAAGCACCCATTATAGAAAACAATGGATATCGTCCTCTCAATCATACGAATCAAGTAAGCATCAACACAACCATCATTTAAGGATAACAACCTATCGTCCTCTCCAACACAACACAAGGTATCCAACATAGGGATCTATTGTGATTATATCCCCCAGGTTTGGGTGTCAAATGACAACAAAAGAATAAAAGAATATCAGTTGAAACTCTCACAAACAAGCTCAAACTAGTGTTGCATTGCATGATCTGTGAGAAAGCATAGCAACTGGAGAATAATGAAAAATACAAAATCCAGAAGCACCAAAAGGAGGGCATTGAAGATATAAATGATTACCCGAAATGCATCACAGAGAACCCGATAAGAGGATTGGTTTCCATTGTAAATGTCTGAGTGCAACAATGGCTTAGCCATCGTCCACTTCTGTAACATTCATTGCATGCAAGCTTCCAATTGTCGGTGGGACAAAGACATTGCATGCAAGCTTCCAACTGACTGTGGGAAAAAGACACGACATTTCACATAATAGTAATTAATTATTCATATATGATGATTCATATCAAAAGTGTGAATCCTTGCTTGAGCCATGTTATGCTAGTTGGCCATACATGTAAATCGCATTTTTCCATGTGCACCTTCTGAGGCATGCAATGAATGAAAGCTGGTGCTCTGCAATAAACAAGTGTAACAAGTGAAGGGTGGTGCGCCATGCAACATAAGCAAGGTTGTTCCTTGAAAATAGGAAATAGAACATGTTAGTAATCTCATTATCCCCACTAAGTTTAGGAAATGTTTAAAGATAGTTCTCAGGCATGTCATGCAGATTTACAGGCCAATAGAATACCTCTGAAATCAATACGATAATGCAGAAGAACTAAGATGGTCAAATACTAGTAGCAATCCTTTCCATAATCATGATAATAATCGATACAATAGTAGTGGTAGAGCATGGCCTTGGCTTGCCTTCCTACCTCGGACAAGCGAGAAATCCCTCACCCTTTTTTATATGAGGTTGGTTTTTGATTATGGGGCTATTTTATGCTTCTGCCAAAGGAGAGGCGAAGGAGTAAATTATGATACCATTTTTGTCGCAATGGCCAAGCAACTGCTCAAATTCAGAGACACATACAATGCTGATATAAAATTACAGTTAATTGATCTAGATGGTGTAGAGTATGGAGGAAACCATGTTTACCTTCATTCTCAGGTTTTGAGAAAATATGAATGCACCTTATGTAGATCGATTGGCAGCAGGTACCCCATCCCGAACTGTATCGCTCCAATTTGACTAAGCTCCTCATACTGTTGGATGGGAAAACAACTAATTTAGATTGGGGAGATCGAGGGGAACGCGTGTTTCTGAAGAAAGAGCCATTTGATCGAGTTGATTTGTGACTATGGAATGGTGATGGACGATATGAAAATTTGATAACTTTCCCCTGGGATCAATAGATTCTATTTCCTTCCTATCGTTATTACACCACCCAAACCATTTTTTCTGGTTGCAATTTTGTTTTGATGGATGAACACAGTGAGAAATAAAAATATATAGTATTAAAATTGAATATCATGGAAGCTAGCATGCATTCACATGAATTCTTATCAAATATAACTTGAGTTAATAGGCTTATGGCATCCATTCACATGAATTCTTATCAAATATAACTCGAGTTAACAAGCTTATGGCATAACGATTGGGTTCCATGAGGGTTATTTCAAGATCTAAATAGGTGGTTTAAAGTACGTCTGTGTGACTCAAGGTGATGTTAGCCGTTATTCAGGAATTGTGTGACTCAAGGTGATGTTAGTCGTTATTCAAGAATTTTGCGAGTTGCAGAAACTGCTTAGAGATGTCATATGAGAGTATAATTTACTAGGAAAGGAGGATTTGGTGTGCACTGCACTGGTGATTTCTGTAGTCAATTTTCTTTTGCACGCAAGTTTAGGAAAATATGCGCCAGGGAATACCAATTCCTATGGTCATCCTTCAACTTTATTCATTTCTTTGAAATTTTGATTCACGAATAGTTTATTAGTTCATGTCCTAGGCAGTAGGTGACTATAGTTCTTGTCCAAGCAAATTTCTTTAGTTCATTTAGTTGGTAAACAAATTTAAACTCAAATTCTAAATCCAATACATTTTTCATTTTAGAGCTTGCATGGCGACAGGGTCTATGTTGCCATGCAACACTTGTTTGAAATTGCAATCTTCAAAACTAGTTATTTTTTATAAAAATATTGATAAAAGTAATATAATCGAATTTAAAATATATTTGTGAAAGCTTCTGGGCGACTTGTAATAGGCTTCTAATAATTAATAATTTTAATCATTTTAGTGGACTAAGTGAAGTTCCTCCATGGATTTCTATTTACCATATCTACAAACATTTCTCATATTGCTTATACTTTATGGTGGAAAAAGTAACAAGAAAAAGACAACTAACCATAGAGAGTGGGAAATGAAATACAAATGCTCTAACACACTAATACATCATGTTGAAACGTAATGGATTAGAACAAATAAAATGAAAAGGGAATGGAGTTTTATTGAACAATGTGTTCCACATTACTAGATGATTGTTCGGTTCTCTTTAAATGAGAGAAAAAATATACACTCCACTTTCTACACCATTTATAATATAAAAAATCATAACCTACCATCTTCAAAAGCAAAAAAAACTTGGCCGACTCAAACAAAACATAGTTGACATTGTACTTTAAATCATATTGTCAATCTGTTGATGCAATGTTTCTCAGTAGCTAGACATCTAATTATATCTCAAATCCCATGTTTCTGTTGCCTAAAATCAATGCCAAAGTCCGATTATCGAAGAAGGAAGAAGATATAAAAAAAAAAAAATTATCACATTAAAATGAGTAATCACTTTTGAATAAAAAATCACCAACCAACACATATACATTAAATTGCCTAATTGCGAGGGTAGTGCATGGAATCAGCATGCTAGTTGTTTGATCAACCCACCACCAAATCCACTTATAATTATTCAAATTGTCAATTGTAACAAATACTCATTCAATCTGGGTGATGTAGTTGTTGTAGATAAATTCATATAGCTATTTCACTTTCTTCTTGTCAGGCCAAGCATTGGTGGGAAAGATAACTTGTAATGTTCCCCTCTCCTTGACAAGGACAAATGAGGACTTAGTAGTCTAGTTACCCATCTAGACTATAGTCCAATGGGAAAAGGTGTAGGGGGCGCTAAATTGTCACTAAGTGGTTTAATGATTATTTTACCAAAGTGACTTGGATGAAAAGGGAAAAAGGTTATTGACTTAAGGAGAAATTAAAAAAACAATAACCTTAGCAAAAATCATAAAGTAACTCAACAAAGAATTAGAAGATGGAGGTATAAGAGAGAGAGGAGGGCACCTCACTCCTCATTCATACCATTTTTCGCTTGAGAACTTATTGAGCTATGAAGCTTAAGTTTTGAGGTTTTTGAGTCAATAAATCCTAGAGATCAGCAAGGAGGTGAAAGATCCCTCTGTTCTTGGTCCAAGCTTTGCCAAGGATGTGAAAGATTCCTCCCTTGCCATTCTATTCATCTACAGGTTAATTTATACAGTCTAAGAAGAAGACAAGGCGCAGATCTGAGGGTTTCCAGCAGGTGGGGCACATTGTTTGAGGGAGATCAGTTCAATTTGAGGAGAAGAAGGGAGATCATGGGAAAATCTCTTCCCGGAAGGGTTTGCTAGGTTCTTGAGTGCCTTTCTCATATTATATTGGAGGGTTTCTCCTGTTCTTTATTTATTTGTGGCCTTGGGAGAATTTTTGAAGAGGGGCGCATCATTCACTGAGTTTATATTGAGTTGGAGGGTTAGAGATGAGGTTTTGACCAAGGACTTTCTCCATATGTACTATACAACCCTGATCTACAATTTGGTAGTATTTTCACAAGGTTTGGAGGCCATCTTCAAGGAGGCTGAAATTATTAGCTTCTTCATCCAGTTAAGGGTGTACCAACACCAGATATGAGGATTGAATGCCTTTAAGGGAAATGATTTGATCTTGTATTTTCTATCATTCAGTTGCTTGGAGCCTACAAGGCCCTATCTCTATATTTTGTTGTATGTGGAGGGAGTATGCAATCCAAACTTCTCTATTTTGCTATCTTATTTCAGATCTACAGATCTATGTATGGAGGTCAAATTATTATTCTAAATAAAGGTCAGATCTGAAGTATTTGAGCATTTAATTGTGTTTTCTTTTGTATCTTGTAGTCTTCATATATTTTGTGCTCCATATGCTATAAAAAACTCAATACAAACCACCCAATGCAACTTTCTGAAGCTAAACATGCATAAACACTTAGAAAATAACACAAACAACATAAAAAAATAACCCCAGGTTCCTAGCGAAATTGATTGGGAACATTACATAACTCCACACTTGATGCTTATTGCATTAACTTGTACCTCAATAAATATAAAAAAATATGACTGTTGGTATTCTCCAACACATGACTCTTCCTATCACCCGTGACTCTTCATATGTACATTACAGTTACAGGAACGCAATCCCAAGGATTACATGTCCAACATGCCCCCCCTTAATCCGAAGGGGTGTGTGTGAGTCCAAGCATCATTCTGAACTTCTCAAATTTTTATCTTCCAAGCGCTTTGGTGAAGATGTCTGGAATTTTCTCATTTGTGGAACAATGCCTTAAGTGAATAGTCTTTGCCTCTACATCATATCGAATCGGGTGATACTTTGTGTTGATGTGTTTGGTTCAATCATGGAATCTTGGATTCTTGGCCAACTTGATTGCAGGTCAACTAGAAGAGGAGTATAATTTACTTGTTTCTCCTTCAAATATTCAAGTATTTTCCTGAGCCACACAATCTTCTTCATCGCTTCTGCAACTTCCACATTTCTACCCATGTTGTGGAATCTGCTGGAACTAACTGTTTTTGTGTTATTCAAGAGACAACTGTTGATCCAAGACTCATGAGATAATATGAAGTTGATATTCCAGTTTTCTTATCCCCAACAAAGTCTAAATCAAAATATCCGATCAGGTTGAAGTCATCTATCTTCGAGTACCCGAGTCGAAAATCTTGAGTTCCTTTCAAGTATTTTAGAACTCTTTTTGCAACAGATCAATGTCTTTCACAAGGATTTTTCATGAACCTGGAAAGAATCCCAACAACAAATGAAATGTCTGGTTTGGTGGTAGTAAGATAGATTAGACTTCCCACAAGCTGTTATACTTGGTTTCATCCTCAAATTCATTCACTTCCTTTGATGTGAGTTTCAAATTCCGTTCCATTGGAGTAGAAACAAGTTTGCACTTAGCCATGCCAAACTTGTTCAAGAGTTCTCCAATGTACTTATTCTGGGAGATGAAGATGTACTTTGGATTTTGAATCACTTCAATGCCCGAATAGTATTGAAGATGTACTAAATCCGTCATCTCAAAGCCTTTCTTCAACTCTTTCTTTATGGATACAATGTAGTTTCCATTATTCCTTGTTATCAACATATCATCTACATATACTACAAGATATACAACAATTTTTCCAACGTTCTTCATAAACAAAGTTGCATTGTCAAGATTGAAATGTTTGAAATTTAATTTTAGAAGATGCTCGATTAACTTTTCATACCATGCTCGTGGTTCTTGTTTCAAGCCATATAAGGATTTGATGAGCTTGCATACCTTATGTTCTTGTCCCTTCACAACAAATCCTTTTGGTTGAGACATGATCACATTCTCTTTCAAGTCTCCATTAAAGAAAACAATCTCCACATCCATTTGATGATTTTTTCAACCATTTTGTGTTGCCATGGAAAATAGAGTGCAAATGGTGGCCCATTTTTCTACGAGGGAAAAAGTATCCTCATAATCAACACCTTCTTTCTATGCAAATCCTTTTGTCACGAGTATTTCTTGTGCTTGTCAAGTGAGCCATCTGATCTATACTTGTTCTTGAATGCCCACTTGCAGCTGATTGGTTTGGTTCCAAATGGATGATCCACCAACTTCCATGTCCCATTCTTGATGAGAGCGTCATATTCCTTCTACATGGCGTATTTCCATTCATCATGAGAAGTGGCTTATTTAAATGAATTTGATTCATGGTTAGTAGATAAATTCAACTCACAATCATATGAACATTCATGTCATCTACCTCTCCCAAGTTTGAATTATCTACATTACCTCCATCTTGTTTTGAGGAAAATATGGTTCTTGTCTTTCCAATCTCACC
Organism: Picea engelmannii; assembly: GCA_009831015.1. Lineage (NCBI taxonomy): Eukaryota > Viridiplantae > Streptophyta > Pinopsida > Pinales > Pinaceae > Picea > Picea engelmannii. Next base: position 99,901 of record ML792969.1, on the reverse strand, counting down.
AGGATGAACACTTTCAAGTGTTTTTGTGAGCCATTTTGGTGGACCTTCCTGAGATGGTCTAGGTTACTCAGCTGATTGAGACGATGTTGAGTTCTCATCAAGCCTCAACTTTTCAATCCACTCGATCACATCATCCAACTAAACTTCAGGTTTTGATGAAGTGGCAGGAACTTCTTCATGTGGGGGAGATGGTGCTACAAAAGGAGATTCCAGAGATTGACCCAATATAGGGATCCTACCTTCAAGATGTAAAATCTCATAATCAAATTCATGATATGTCTTTACACGATTGAATCTGTCCAAATGATCACACTGCCTCTCAACAATTTCATCTTTCTTAATGGATTCAAGAAAGATCACATCTCTACAAACCATACATTTCTTGTTTGTCTCATCGTAAAGATGATACCCCTTGGGGGCATCTCATCATTGGTGACATGTGGCAGTATACCAGTGGAGACACATGGAAATATCCAGTTGGCACATCAACATGATGACTCAATGTTGACTTGGCATTTAAAAATTATATTTTATTGTCCAAGTTCCAAGGGTGGTCGAATTAAGTCCATGGATTCTTCTTTTTCTTCTTTGTTCCTTGTCAAATGTACATTACACTTTACCTTTTAAACATTGAAACATATTATTTTCCCATGCATGTGGGATAATTTTTATGAAGAAAAGTCGAATTCAATGAAGAAAAGGAAGAAATTCATGCAAGGTTTGAGATTTTCCCATCAATTCTGATGGACGGTGGTTGAACATTAATCTTGCGGAGGCCATAACTTGAGCTCCGGGTGTCAGAATCACACAACATTTATACCGTTGGAAATGTATTTCGATGAAAAATATGATGGTAGAGGTTTCAATGGATGAAAGTGGCCACATTTTCCCCAAAAATTAAAATATCAGTCAACTTCATCTTTAATGGGCTTGCGCGACAACTCAACTTCATGAGCTCATATCTTCAGATCTAGGCAACGGATTTGCGAAAACTTTATATCGTTGGAAATATAAGACATTGAATATCACATATGAAGTGATTCCCATGGATAAAATTTTGACTATCACCTCCAGGAGACTAAAACACAGTCCCCCTCTTTAAAAGGAAAATTAATTAAATTTTGAAAATAAAAGTTTATTTAAAAACTTTTATTAAAAAAGGAAAGGGACCCATTTTAGATATGCATATGTTAATGATGTGAATTCATTAATAATCACTTAAATGAGGAATTACTTAAAGAATGTGTTTCAAGAAGAAAAGTGTACGAGAATTTCAAGAGAGAAAGAAACCCTAACTACTCAAGTAGTTAGAAAATCCCATCTTAAAAAGAGAAGAAATGCTTCATCAAGGGTTAAAAAGAATCATAATTTTAAGAGGGGCATGGAAAAATATAAGAGGAAGAAGAAGTGTACAACCATGAATGTATAGCCAAGCTTCTGATCAATGAAGAGAGATCTACGTCTTCTCCACTCTTTCTATTCTTCTACACCATTTCTCATAGTTTTATGCTTAAGTATCTGAATTGAGCACAAGGTCGAGTTCTTGAGTGTTCTTCTTATATTCTTCCAAAATATTTTTCTTGTATGATCATGGAGTGTTTACAACCATATACATGACTATAATTTTTTTTTTAATGAAGAATATTTTTCATGAATGGACTCCACAAAGAATTGCTTCGGGGTTGATTTTGATTGTATCTTGTAACTTTGAGTCTTAAGTATAAGGTATTTGGGATTGACCTATCAAATTCTCTTTTGATCTTGATAGTCGTACTCTTTTAAAATTCTTTAAGATGATCAAATTATTCTCTCCTATTTTTCGTGAAGAAGACATGGATGTATTTTTATATGATTAAGAAGATTGTGTATGTGATGTTGATCATAAAGAAATTCTGATGTTGAAACCCTCCTTCAATATTTCCAAATGTTTAAAGACTTCTTGCTACATACAAAGATCATATTAGGTTATTGAAGAACCATATCATTTCATAATTTCAAGCAATAAAGATCTAGGGTATTTCCTTAGCATTCTCCTAATCCAATAGATCACAGATATATCTTTTAGCCAAATAGGAGTACCACCTCTCTAAAAATGCAGGGAGATTCATATCCTCGTGAGGTTGTCATTTCAATCTTGACGGATTCAAGCGTCAACACTGACCTACTAGAAATGTAATAATTCAAAATCTAGGGCATAATAAGGGGTTTTATACATATCATGGGGCTTTGTCTAGGGTTTAACATTCACCGTGAGTATAACATTTTTTTATTATCTATTTGATGAATACACAACAATACCCCAAGAATGAGGACCCTCAAGAAAATGAGATAATGCTACCTAGAAATTCAACTCCAAATATTTTATTTGACCCTCCTACAAACACTAGAGATGAATTAGTTTAGGATTGGTTCCTCATTATTATAGATCATAAAGGACAATCATCATGATAGCTATCTAGTTATCCATCCTTATATGATTTGGTTGAATTTGAATCTTTCCATGCAACATTTAATGATTATCTTGGGACTAAAGTCTTGCCCATGGATATTGCTAAGAAGAAGAGAGGCAAAGGAAAGAATAAGGTTGATTTTCGGGCATAACAACAAACCATAGTTYTGTGTAGCTTATTTTCCATTGGCACAATGAAGTTCTCTAAGTTCACATTGCATATTGTTAAGGCTCAAGCCCAATGAAAGTAAGTGGAGAATGGAAGATGGAAATGCAAAATAGAGGAGTTGGAGACTATTATCCATCCTTTTGATTCTACATTTAGTGACAATCCCCTCAATGTTACTTCAACTAGTACAATGGGTCTTGTAGTTACTTTGCCTATTGAGTCTTGTAGTTAGTTAGTTATGTCGAGAAATAGAACTAGAACAAAACAAAGCATGCAATATTCAAAATATGTTTGTTGCTTCATATTTAGAATTTTTTATGTAACCACATTTCAAATTCTATATTTGTCATGTTTTGTTGAGTAGCCTTGTTGTTATTTCAATATGTAAGGTAGTACGTTTATCACACTTATAACAATCATGATTAGAAGGTTTAGGAATAACATGTGTTTCCTCATTGGAGGTCACAAATTCAAATCCAGAGGGAGGTAGGGTATGTACACCTCCATAGACTTTAACAGTCAAATCGTTGCGCGGAAGGGGTCCCTTGTCCCACAAACAAAAGGATATTATATACAAGTTTGATCTCTAGCTTGACCGTGACCTTAAAATTAGATTATTATTATTATAATTTTAATATCAAACTATAGTCAAAGATAAAAAATAAAAAATAGTGTTATATAGTTATCTACATTTCTAATACAAAACATATCCATTACTATAGTTTTTTTTTTAATCTTATTAAAAAAATATCATGTTTTCATAAATGGTTATGCGTACAATAAGAATTCTAATAGTTAGTCGGCATGAACACAATAAGCATTCATGGGTATGATAATAAATTCTTTATGGATTCTTATTTGGTGTTTGCGATAGCATATTGCTGTCAATTTCCTAAATTGTCTATTTGTAAGAGGGTGAACTGTGAGATTGACCCAATTACCTTCTAGTACCAAGCGTTGTGGAGACACATAGATTCTTTTCATTTCTATGAAGTTTTCAATGATTTCGTCTCGGTTTTCAAAGGATTGTTGTTTGGAAAAGATACCCCCGGAATATCCGACCAGGGAAATAAATTCCTAGATAAAAAGGGGACGTTGGAGCAAATGGAAAATCACGACGTTATCAAGATTTTCGGTTCTAAGTGAAATCTCTCCTTTCTTCCATGCCATGTATCTGATAAAATGTAAGTTCTATGGTATACTTGAATATGATGAGGACGACATAGACAATTGTCTAGTGGACTACTCCCTAAAAAATCAGGACATTGAAGAAGCATTACATGACATTTCACTTGATATGAGAGACTTGGAGGGAGAGTTGTTCAACATCAAAATCCGACATGAAATCAACGTGGCACCAATGAAAAGTTATATTGAAGAATGGTTTAAGAAAGCGATCAACAAATTGACCACCGAGGGGCAAGAAATAGTTGAGACGATTCCTGTAATTGTTAATGAAGACAATAAAAGGACACCGGCAAGCAAGTGAAGACGCGAGAGACCATCATAGTAAGTTTATGCTGATCACATCCTTCTTTCTTCATCAACTCCTTCATCCAATTATTCCACCTCTTTCACTAGAAAGGTTTAACCGAAGACTGATAACTCCTCTTTTCTTCTTACCAGGTCTTGATGTTCTTTTACCACCCACCATCTTCCTTCTACCAGCTTAATTCTTCTGTATATTTACTTTGTGGTTCGCGAGAGGAGCCCCAATCCCAGTATTTAAGACAAACACATTTTAAATTTCAAAGAATATGTAACAAACTATATAATTTTTAGAAATTTTAAGAGAGCTACTTCGGGAACAATCTCAACTGTACTTTGTAACCTTGATTTTTGAATACAATGTATTTGAGGTTGATCTATCATTATCTTTATTTGAACTTCCCATGTTCACTCTGTTAAAGTTCTCTTATGCATGCTGACCATCTTCTTTTTATTTTTATGTGATCAAAATATTTAGTCAAACTATGATGGATGTGAGGAAATTTTGCTTATTTTATTTAAATGTGTGAATGTGCTCGGTTCCTGGTCCTTTCTCAGGAACTTTTTTAAAAACGAAAAAACAAACATTTTACTTTTATCTTTCTTGTAATATTTATATTTCTTTGAATTACTACGACAAACTTCTGCAAAGTCCCACATTCAGAATACCTAGAATTCCCAAGAAAATCTAAAGAGGAGTACCACCTCTATAACAATGCATGGGGTATTTACATCCTCGTGAGGTTTTCGTTTCGGTCCTAATAGATTCAAGTGTCAAAAACCACATATCTCTAAGTCATAGAATCCAATGCATGGAGTAGGTTGCGACCTCCTAGAGATATTATTGATGTAATTTTCTATTTAAAGAGGGAGAGGAATCTAGAATTATGGGCTTGAGTTAGGAGAGATCTTGAGGCAATTTAGTTGTGTATGCTGATTTGTAAGCCTGCTGAGAATATTATAATGTAACATTTCTACCATTAGAGATTCATGAGAGTTGTTACTCTTAGATTGTGTTTTCTCTATTTTCCATTTTCCATTTGCATCTTGCTTGAATCAATTTAAGACATTGAGGATCAATGGTTGCTCATGGGTAGGAGATTCATGAGCTGCAAAGGATTTGCACTGACTGCCTTTAGTCGTGATTTTTGTTCAATTATTCATTTTATTCATTTTGAAAAGAGGATCATTGTTTGATGAATATTTATTCTTAGTGTTATCTACTTCATTCTTTTTTTCATCATTATATAGCCCTTTTGTCTAGTATGCATCTTGATTTCCTTTGATCTGCAGAATGTTATGACTCCATGCCCAATGAAATGTCTTTGCAGACAATCTGCTTCTCGCTTTCTTGTTCTTTCTTACTAATCCGCCAACCATAAAATTGATTTAATTATTCAAATTCTGATGGGTATTAGGCTTGTTCTTAAAGCATTCTAAGAACAACTTCTAGTGCTAACATTTTTGGCGCCGCTGTCGGGGACGAAGTTGAATATTTTCTCTGGGAGAACGAAAAACATTAGATCCAATATTTGATGGTGAAAAAAGGTTGTTGACATAGTACATACTGCATCATTCACTTGGCGACTCCATGAAGGACAAATCCAATGGAGACTCCACAATTTCAGACTATCAAAGGCATTTCTTATTGTTTTGGCTCAGAGGTTTGCACCTCTTAACTTTTCTGCAGTTCCTGGTTTCCCACATCTAGTACCTCATATATCAGAATGGGGACATTTTCTACCTGTATTAAGAGAAATGAAGGAGGATAATCCTGCAAAACACCTCATTATGTTTCATCAATGTATGGATCAGTTAGATATACATCATGAGGATGTGCTCATGAAAATGTTCATGTATTCACTAGAAGGAGATGCTCGAGGATGGTATAGATCTCTTCCTCCCTCAAGTATTTCATCACTACAAGAGTTTCATACCGTGTTTCATCATCATTTCAAAATATTTTATCCAATTGATCTTCTTTTTGAAAACTGTTGTAAAGAATTTGAATTCTACATCCAACATTCATTTAGTAATTCTCCTAGTTATAAGGATGAAGCATAAAAAACTATTGAGCATGTAGAGGAGGAATCATCCACATGTAAAACCTTCTCTAGTTCTTTAGTTTCGAAAGAAGAGTCTATTAATTGTTTTAATGATACGAATATTGGTTATAGCAACATTGTAGACACATTTGACCTTGACTGGAATGTCTCTAACATTTTTTAGGCTACTCCAAATTTTCATGAAGATCAAGTTGTTTCTTTTAAGTATTCAGATGTCAAATAAATAATGTACACATCAACATATGATAGCTATGAAAATGATGCTTGTCATGAAGAAATAGTTGCATAAGAAGATTTTCCTCAGGTCTTTCAAGAGGTTTCCTACGATGTGTTTTCACCTATGATTGAAGAGAAGGATAATAAATAGGTACATGAGTGTGTCTTCAAAGTTTACCTGTTTATGATAAATTTGAAAATATACTTCCTCTTGTAAAAGATCATGAAGACAAGCTTCATTTTCAACCTTCACTTGAAATATTTGACAACGGTGGAAATATATTGCAACAATCTTTTGTTTTTCAGAATATGAGAGATCATAATGTTATTCACATAGCAGATTTAGTACAGTGGTAGCCTTGTCCTTTGGATCAATCCAAATATTTTTGTCATGAGTTTCATGATCCAATATCCGATTGGATGGAGTATATGTTTTCAAAAGCTTCACACACTGACAATTTGGGCGTGGTGTTTCTTTGTTGCTGTGAGTATAAGTTGTCTAAGAATTTTGTGTTGCATACACTAAATTCTTTTTATGTTTTTTCAGACAGTTGCAAGCATAAAGCCATGCCAAGAAATCAGTTGCTTGATTGGCTATTTTGGAAATTTGTATATACATGAGCAAAGTGGTTTTTCAGTTGGTTAGTATAGGAATTGTAAATAAATAATCTTGATGTTTGAAGCATTTTCTTTAGTTTACACAATGTGGTCAGATTGAGCTTTGTTTTTAGTATGTGAATGTTTTAATTTTCAATAAAGAGTAGAAGTATACTTCAGGCATGAAAAATTCACAATTTGCAACTCAGGTTGACTGTAGCGCATGATGGACAACTACAAGTTTCATATTTTCAAAATGGATAAGGCACTGTAACTACAAGTTCTTGGCAGCTCGTAGGGAGCATGCCATTCCCCAGTAGGAGCCAATGTTAGCACCGATATTGTTTTTAGCGCATGGCCATCATCCAACATCTCCAAGGGTCAGTTTCAAAATGAAGCTTTATCATTTCTTATATTCATTTCCATTTGCAACTGTGCACTGTAAACTCAACTGTGTGTTGAAAAATTCATTGTGCGTTGCAAACTCAATTGTGTGATGCAAACTTCACCGTGCGTTGCAAAATTCATAGTGTGCTACAAACTCAACTGTGCACTGCAAACTTCACTATGCGATGCAAAATCAACTGTGTGCTGCAAACTCAGTTGTGCACTACAAAATTCATTGTGCGATGCAAACTCAATTGTGTGTTGCAAACTCAATTGTGTGTTGCAAACTTGACTGTGCGCTGCAAACTTGACTGTGCGCTGCCAACTTAATCATATTTTCATCATAACTTTTAAATGTCGATCTGGATTCTTCTAATTTTTGTGTGTGGAGATGAATCATTATATTATTGACTTGTTGACCAAAAAATCTACCTAACTTAGTTCATCCTTTAGGAGAAAAGTTGAAATAATCACCTACAGGAAAGTTTGCAACAAATCCTGAAATTGCGCTGCAAACTCTAATAGTCTGATAAATCCAAGTTGTAGGAGGGATGACACCTTTCTGAGGAGGTTTGAATGGGTTCTTAGATATCATTTATACAACAAGGGACACTTTTATATAATATTCAGCTCCACTAAATCTCCATGCAATCAACTGGATGTAGTTGCATTTATTCTAAAAGACAATTTCCAGGAATCAAGGAATTAGTTGGATTTTCTGTTTGCCACATATCTCTAAGGCATAGAATCCATTGCATGGAGTAGGCTGTGACCTCCTAGAGATATTATTGATGTAATTTTCTATTTAATGAGGGAGAGGACTCCAAAAATAGGGGCTTCAATTAGGAGTTATCTTGAGGCAATTTAGTTGTGTATGTTGATTTATAAGCCTACTGGGCATATCAGAATGTAACATTTCTGCCATTAGAGATTCATGAGAGTTGTTACTATAAGATTGTGTTTTCTCTATTTTCCATTTTACATTTGCATCTTGCTTGAATCAATTTAAGACATTGAGGATCAATGGTTTTTCATGGGTAGGAGATTCATAAGTTGCAATGGATTTGTAGTGATTGCCTTCAGTTATGATTTATGTTCAAGTATTATTTTTATTCATTTTTCAAAGAGGATCATTGCTTGATGAATATTTCTTCTTAGTGTTATCTAACTCATTATTTTTTTCATCATTATATAGCCCTTTTGTCTAGTAGGCATCTTGATTTCCTTTTATTTGCAGAATGTTATGATTCCATGCCCAATGGAATGTCTCTGCAGATAATCCGTTGTTCTCTTTCTTGTTCTTTCTTACTAATCCACCAACCATAAAATTTATTTAATTATTCAAATTCTGATGGGTATTAGGCTTGTTCTTAAAGCAATCTAAGAACAACTTCTAGTGTTAACACTTGGTATGATTAAGAAATATTTGATGATGTTGTTGTGAAACTTCCACTTCAAGATAGTATCAAGGTGGCCCCAAATCTTTCATTTTGTATCCATTTTGAAGTTCGTGCTTTCCTTGCTTGATGTGAGCTTCATAATACCATGTAATGATTAAGTCATAAGAATAAAGAAGAATGATCACCAAGTTTTGACCTTTCATCTTGTAATATAGAGTCTCATCTGACTCATTGCGATGAAAACCAACATGCTTAAGGTATCCATCCATCTTGGCATACCATGCTCTAGGTAGCTATTTCAAACCATAGAAGGCTTTAACAAGCTTGCATACTTTGTGCTCCTTTCCTTCAACTTCAAAACTTGGGGGTTGAATCATATAAACATCTTATTTCAAATCACCATTAAGAAATACACTTTTGACATCCATTTGATGAAGTCTCCAACCATACTGTGCAACCAATTTTATCACCATTATGATGGTGTTCCACTTTGCTATTAGAACAAATGTTTCTTCATATTCAATTCCTTCTTTTTGAGCAAATCCATTTGCGACAAGTCTTGATTTGTATTTATGTACTTCACCATTAGCTTTATACTTGATTCGGTAAACCTATTTGCAGCCGACGGGTTTAACATTTGTTGGACAATCAACAAGTTTCCATGTTCCATTTGCAATTACCGAATCATACTCATCCACCATGGCTTGTTGCCATTGTTTCTGCTTCATTGCTTCTGAAAAATTTGTTGGTTCAATGGAATCATGAGTTACTAAGGAAAAAATTGACCGAGATGAAGTAGAGCTTCTTGTTCATATGAGTGCACATCTTTAAACAATTGTGTGGACCGTTTTAGTCTATTGTGTTGTCCTTGTGGTGAAGTTATTGCAGTTGATATGTCCTGGATTGAAGATTCATCATCCGAGGAAGAGTTATCTAACTCTTGAACATTCATATTGGGGGCTAAGTCTTTTTCAATCCAATTTGGTTTTCCTTGATAAATTGACTTTTCTTGAGCTACATTTTTCTCCAAATGACTAAGTAGATTATCAATCTCTCCGACAGTTTGAATTTCTATCTCATAAAAAACTACATCCCCGTTGATAATGGATTTTCCATTGGATAACAACCTATATCCTTTCTTTTTGTTTGAATAGCTAATAAGAATGCATTTCATACATCAATTTTCCAACTTAGTACTTTTTCCTTAGCAACTAAGGCATAACAAGTGGAGCCAAAAACTTGAAGATGATTTATTAAAGGCTTAGTACCATACCAAGATTCATATGGAGTAATTCCATCTAAGGCTAATGTGGGTGATCGATTTCTTAGATATACTATTGTATTAACTGATTTGGCCCAATATTGAGTGCTTAACCCCTTGAAATGCAACATTGACCTTGCCATTCCCATTAGAGTTTTGTTCATTCTTTCTCTGACTCCATTCTACTGAGGAGTATAAGTGTTTGTCAATTTCCTTTTAATTCCATTTCTCCTACAATAATCATTGAATTCATGTGAAGTGATTTTCCCCCCATTATCTGTTATAAGGGTGGAAATCTTCTCTTTGGTGGCATTTTCAACTAAGCATTGAAATTGTATGAATTTTTCAAAGGATTTTGATTTGTTCTTAGAAAAATATACCCAAAGCATCCTTATATAATCACCAATGAAAAGAATGAAGTATTTGCATCCACCTAAAGAATATTCCATAGGACCACAAATGTCACTACGGATTAATTGCAAACATCTGCTTGCTTGCCATGTACTTGTGAATAAATGGTGCATTGGGCAGATGAGTGTCTAAGACACTTTCGATTTCTTGTTCGCTTTGTGGAAGCCCTTAAGTTTGAGTGTCGGGAACTGGGGAAGATGTCTTCTCCGACCCCTTTTCCTCTTCGATATGTACAGGGGTCATAAGGGATACCTCCGAGCTCTCATCATCATCATAGATTTTAATCAGTTCGCAAAGGGGGTTTGGCGTGCTTTCTCTCCCTAATGTTATGGCTATCTCTGGCTGGGTCGAAACACCTATCGATGATCCGACTAGTGGCGTTGTGAATTCAAGGTCATCTAACCCGGTAATTTCATCAATGTCTATGAATTCAGGGTCGCTTGGGCCCGCCTAACTTATGTCTAGGTTATCGGCAGGGGATCCTGTTGTTTCTGAGAGGTATGGGTCATCTCACAACTGATCAATCACTTGTTGTGCTTGTTCTAACATGAGAAATACACTTTCCCTCCCATCCTGTGGCATAGGGAAACCTCTTTCTTGAATCGGGGTTGCCTGAGGGGCTTATGTTTCTTCAACTGCTATCATTTCTTCTCTGGCCTAAGGGCCCCTTGAGCCGATTGTTCTTGGATAGTCATCTATTCATCCAGGCTCATGGATTTGAACTTGGTCATCTTAGGGTTGGCCATCCTTTCCACCACTTCGTCCCAGTCTTGGGAATTTTTGATGAAGACCTCATATTTTAATTTATCATGGGCATAAGGCCAACATGACGACAATTGCGAGGTGTGCTTCAAGACTAGACCCTTTGGGTCATGTTTGCGGAAACGATCGGTCTAGAATCAAAAATCCAATCGGCTCAGTCCTTCTTTCTTGGCCTGAGCGGTGTCCTTCACCATGTAGAAGCCTACATGGAAACCATAAGGTATGAAGGCCCTTTTCTTATCTTTGACCAAAGTTGCATTGTAGTCTTGCAGGATGGTTTGGTAGCATATCTCCCCTACTACAAGCTGGTCGGAGACATGCACAGGTAAAATATGTGGTGCTCTGGTGGCCCCGAAAAATCCGATGTAGGTATCACACTCATCCAGATACCAGTGGCTAATCTTTGCTGTCATTTTTTGGCCGCAGCTGACAGTCTCAGACACTCTTTCTTGAAAAGAATAAAATAAATGTGCTCGATGAATTCATTGCAGATGAGGGAGTAGGATTTCTTGTACATGTTCTCCCATAAGATGCTGAAATATACATGGACTGGGAGCTCTATTACGTGCCATCTTAGGTTCATGCCGATGAAGATGTGTCTAGCACACATAACATTCAGTAAATACAAAGACATGTAGAAGGTTGGAGTCTCTCCTTCTTTTGGTGTCTGGGCCTGTTGTATGTAGATGCTCAACTGCTTTGAAATGATGGCTCCCTAGTTGAAACCACTCCCAGAGATGACCACTGTGTATTCTAGAGGCATCCATGATTCCGAAAATCTAGAGTAGTACTTCTCCCCATACAATCGACAGATTATAGCCATTAGGTAGATGTACGGCTCCCTTAAGTTGGTCGTCTGGTACCAGCCGGAGCTCCGATTGGTGTAATTTTTATCCTCTCTCCACCATGAGGCCATCAAACGGCTGGAGTCATGGCACTTGTAGAATTTTACAATGAAATCTGTGTTCAGCCACTCCTCGGGGTCTTGGAGTTTGTAATACTTCTGGACCTCCATCGGAAGGAACACTCCGATACACTAGCCATGGTCGTCATTAATCAAACATTTTTGTGTGTCCTTGTGGTCAATGAGCCACTTCGGGAGTTCTATGCAAGGGAACATTGGAGTCCTCCTTGCTACCATGTGTAGGTACGATCTTCAGATATTTGAAAAAACTTCATCGTCGAGTGCTCTCATATCTGGGTCATTGTGTGGGACGTATTCTGGGAATTATTCCCAGCTAATCTTCTTGAAGAGTTCCCCCCAATGTGGGAGTACGAACTTGGTCCCAGTGCTTGCCTCTGTGTCTCCAAAGGTTGGAGGTTGAGTAAATACCTTCTTTGTAGATGTTTTAATGACTGGTTCTGGTCTTGGAGCAAATTCCAATTGTTTTGCGGCCCCCAAAGAAGAGACTTCTCCTACCCCTGGTTCTTTCATCTTTGGTGCCCTCGACGATCGCCTGGTGGTTGGTTTTCTTGGAGGCATTGTTCCTGTAATCAAAATAAATCATTTAGAGACGGTGTACAAATTAACATAGAATAATATATATATATATATATATAAAGCGTAAGCATGAAAAATCCACAGACTGGTACATACCTGTAAAGCTTGCTAAACCTAGTTATTTGTTACTCACAGGATCTCTACAGTTTTCGAATCGCTTGTTTCGCTTCTCAATATGCTCTGAAACTCCTTTGCACGCAGAATGGTTTCATTTACAATAGATCAAGAGAATTTAAATCGAGGGAGAACTTACCTTGTCGTATTAATCATTTAATCCAGGTAATGAGTGGAGTTCAAACAAATCTGTCGTCGAATCTCTGTAACTTAAATTCATCGTGGGTTGATGGAAAATCTGTGGAGGGTGGTGTGTTCTATCGGTAATTTCAAATGGTTGTTTTGATTCGCGCACAAAGTCGCAACTAATGAGAGATTTGGTGTTAATTAACCCCTTAAAAGCTCAGAATCTGACTGTATCTAACGCTAAAATGTCCCATCGTGTCGCTTTCTCAGTGGGTGGATCGAGGATCAATGATGTTTTATGGATGTTATCATTGATATCCTTTTGCCAAAAACATCTGACGTCGATAGACTTCATCGTACGGTGTCGACGTGGAAAACTGACTCAGAGGTGTGACCAGAACCCGAGGCACCGAAAGTGAATCGAGATTGATCTAGGCCGTACAGTTTCTCCAGTTGGGGAAAGACACGTGGCATTAGAGACTAGCGACTTAAATCACGCATATTAGCCAGAGTCGGAGATTTCTTCAATTTGTGTGCTCTAAAATAAACCTGGGTTCGCCGACGCCGAAAAGGTATCGGGGATCGACGATCGGGGATAAACCTATCGTGTATTTTCCTTTGGGTTAGCTTCTTCAAAAATTTGTCGATTCCAAAATGATTTAGGAGTCGGTGATCGAGGAAGACTCTTTAGCTTGGTTGAAATGTTCATCGTGATTCGGTTTTCTCTGATTTCGACAAGCACGTTGGGTATCGACTATCGACGCAATTGTTTCCTTCTTCCTTAACGTTTACTCCCTTCGCCTTTTACCGATGCCGAAGGGGATTGACTATCGACGAGGTCTGTGTGTGATACTTATCATGAAACAAAACTTCCCTTTCATCGATAACGATGAATATCGACGCTCGACGATTGAGGTTTTTTCCGAGTGTTTCCTTTTCACCTCTTAATTCCCTCTGATGTCAAATTTTGAGTGCGTCAGGTGAAGTGTTTTGGCTGTTGATTCCTTACTTAAGTGTTAGGCCTTTTTAATTCATGGATTTTCATAAAGTTAAACAAACCTGGATAGCTAATGATCATTAAGGGAAGAAGCAAAGTCAAAACATTTCACACAAGAAAATTGAATTCAGACAATGCAAAAAATTAAGTGGTACCCGAAAAGTGAAAAATTGACATAGGCTTTTTAGGGTGTGTTGAGTGCTCAACATGTTCTACACTCTTTCACCACATGTCCAATCAAAAGAAATCTTTTTCACTTGACTTGAAACATATTTTCACCTCTTTGTTCGTGCGATCTTCTAAAGTATTGTTGATGTCTACCTCTTTCTTGACTTCTTCCACGACCTCAACCATATTATGAATTTCTCGATTCATTGAATCTTCCTCTTCCCCTATAATTTTTATTGGATGATATTCTGCCTCTTTTATTTTCATTGTAATTACTTCTTCCTCTTTTACTTTCATTGTAAGTACATCTTCGTCTCACATGGTATGCCCCTCTTCCTCTTGAGCTTTCTCCTTGTCTTGAGTCGATAAAGAGAAGATCTTCCCTCAAGTTCTTCTTCTTACCAAATGTCTCATCATGTTGAACCAACAAGTCACCAAGGGAATCAAAGGTTTGATTATCAAATTTATCAACAATTTGTAATGTTTCCAAAAAATGTTTATATGAGGGTGGCATTCCATGCATTAAGATTGAGGTCATAAGAATTTATTCTACATATTTAAAGTTGTTGATGATTAAAGCTATGTGAGACATTCTTCAAGACATAAACCTGAGAGAGATCCCTTGAGAAGGGTGTGTTAGAAAAACAAGACCGTGGAGTAATAAAATAAAACAAATGCGGAAACAAAACACAAAAGATACACAATACAATAGAGACACAGATATACGTGGTTCACCAAGTGTGGGCTACGTCCACCAGAGAAATTGCCAGGTCCTTCCTTTATTCTTATCCAACAAATGAAGGGATACAACCTACAACAAACCCGTTGTAACTTCCTCTTCCTTCTCTCACAGTCTCCTACCTTAGAATACAATATTCACTCACATATTATAGCCGCAATACATTTCCCTCATAAAAGAGGGTTTCATTCTAGGGAAAAAAACCCTAACATAATTTCTACTGTTAGATCTGTGACCATATAATGAACGGTCCAGATTTACAATGAAATTACAATATACATTTACAAGGCAATTTTTCCTTCGGGGCCCGCTTGCCCTCGGACCCCCCAGCCGAGGGAATATCCCCCCCGGACCCCGTAGAGGGGGTAATCCCCCTCTGCACTTCCCCACGTGGAAGAGTGTACATACTTCTGGGGTGTAAATACTTCATGGGGTATAAACATGGTTGAAAACAAAAGACCTATGAATCAGGAAGATAATTAGGCTCCACAACCAATAGCGTGTGTGGTTCCTATCTGAGAGAGAGCTAGAACATCGATATGGCCTCCTCCTTACAAAGAGTTGAGAAGAAATCCAGATGATTCTCCTGTGTAACGCTGTGAGAAAGAAGATTTGTAGAGTTGGATGTGCCTGTGGCTGAGCACAAGGTGAACGTGTGAAATCCCAAAGAGCTGGGTGCATCATCATGAGAACAAAAATGAAGATGATGTATTAGCATCCTATGAGAAGAGAGTTGATGAGAAAATCCAGATGAATCTCCTGTGTAATGCAGTGGGAAATAAGATCTGTTGAGTGGACGTGCTTGTGGATGAGCACAGGTGAACGTGATCCTAGTGGTTGAGCACTAGTGAAGAAGTGGTTCTTCTGTGTAATGCAATGAGCCAGAGATATGAGCATCCCTATGAATGTGCCCCTAGTGGATGAGAACTAGTGGGTGTATAAGATCCCTTGCTATATTGTTCAAGAGTCAGACCTACCTGTAACCCTAATTGTAATGTAAATAGTACAGGTTGGCCCCACCTAATGTGACTGGTAATTAATGTAAAAGATAATTAATATGGTTAATATTAATTATATTATAAGATAGAGAGGTCAGCCATGTTGTGCCAATAGACACTTCTGTTGATAGGTTCAGTCTAGTATAAGTAAAGGTAAATTCCTAATTGAGGAATCATATCTTTCATGTGAGTTTGGAAATTTCAGCAAGTACACCTTCTTGGGAAAACTATGCACCTCTCTTGGGCGTTAGTCTTATAGGGTTTGAGAACCCTCTTGTGTGTTAGGTTTGTTGGTGGTAAAGGTATTTCTCTTGAAGAATATAGCAAAGGATTTGGTTGGGTTTTCTTCCCTTGTTGAGAAGGGCTTCCCGGGATACTTGTGTTCTTGTGCATGGTGTTTCTTCTTGTGATCTTGGTTGCTGCAACATTATTGGTTATGGTTAAGACAAATGATAAAATGGAATGAACTTCATGCTTAACCTTTCTTATATAAAAATCTACATGGTATTAGAGCATAGGTCTTGAAGAACCCCTGCACAAGCATTAAAATGTTAAACCATCCTTCTGCAGTTCCGTACAACCTCTAGGGTTTTTGTAGAAATTCGTACGAAACTCATTTGATCAGCCCTTTCACACCTTTACAAGTGGACGTTGGAGATAAAACTTGGACCAAGATATACGACCCTCCTTAGCGTATCTCCAAAGACCTTAAAAATAAAATTCTGAGGATTTTGAAATTTTGGCCCTAGGGATTCTAGGATGCCGAGATTTTTTGCAGAATCCTGATCTTAGGACTTCTGCAACTTCTTGAAGAAATGTTTTCAATTCAATAAGAATTCCTGTGAAACTCTCAAATTTAATTGTTAGCAGTAATAATCCCAACAAAATCCAAGGTTACTAATCCAACCTAATCATTAGATTTGCCAAATCCAATTGGCGAAAGTTTGAAGAATCCAAACAAATGAAGAACATAACCTTAGTAGAAGATAGGCTTGATGGAGCAAGCAACTTCAGCTCTTGGAAATCAAGGCTTTAGGTCACCCTTGAAGAAGATGACCTTTTGGATGTGCTAACTAAAACTTTACCAGATACAACCACCGATGAAGAGAAGAAGATAAGAAAGGAAGAAGATGTCAAAGCAAGAAAATTAATCATCTACTCAGTAAGAGATCGTCTCTTACCTCGTATTTCCAACCTGAAGACAACTTATGAGATGTATGAAGCATTAAAAGAAATGTTTGAAAGTGACAACACCCTCAAATCTCTTACCTTAAAGAGCCAACTTCAAATTACAAAGATAACGAAGGGTGACATAGTTGCTATTTTCTTTATGAAGAAATCATAGATTAAAGAACAACTAGAAGCCATTGGAGAAATCATGTTCGATAGAGAACTTGTCTTATTCTCTCTCAACAACCTTCCAAAACATTGGGAGCCTTTTCTTCAAAGTATCAGTGGAAGAGAAATTCTACCAACCTTTGATCGTCTATGAATAGATTGTACTCAAGAAGAACTTAGACTTAGAAATAGAGGAGTGGAAGACTCCCCAGAATAAAATCATTCTCTTGCACTTGATACAAAGAAAGGAGGAAGATTCAAAAGAAACTTCAGACAAACATTCAAAGATGAAAATTCTTCATCAAACCCAGGTTATAATCAGAGAAGAGATGTTTCATAAATTCAATGCTTCAGATGTGACAAATATGGGCACTATGCAAGAAATTGTCTAACCAAGAAGAAGGGAAGACAATATGCTTCTACCGTTGACATTGATCCAGATCCACCTAAAAATAATGAAGATAAGAGAGAGGATAAGTTCTTCCTCTAAGTTAAAACATGACTACAAACCTAGGTAAATCAATTGATCTCTAATTTTAGAGTTGATTGTATTTTTAAATAAATGAAGGGTATTATCCCTAGTATGGGAGTCCTCAAAGACTTGGACCATTATCCCTGGTACGAGAGTCCAAACCGTATTTGATTGATTATTATGCTAGTCAAGAAAACATTCCAAGATCGACATTCATAGTTAGAGACAAATTGAGACAAGCAAAGATGTTGTCCTTGAAGAAGAGATAGCCTGTCAATAGACCCAGAGAATCCTAGATGGAGATTGACAGTGAGACAATACCTTCTCCCCCTTCAACAGTTCAGAGGGAGACAAACATTATTTCAGCTAATCTAGTTGCACCAGTTGATATATCCAGAGATATTGCAGTAAGGGCATAAAATGGCATGCCCAGGGTCAACAAAACTTTGCTAGAAGTCAAAGAAACATACATGTCCCTCAAAGGACACCTTGAGAGAGATTTTTTTTTTTTTTTTTGAAAGCTATTATTTAGTCATGAGCCACCTCATTGAAGAAACAACAAGAGAAACAGGTATGGAAAGATGCCATAACAGAAGAATGCCAATGTATCTTAAAGAATGATGTATAAGATATTATTCAGAGACCAAAAGGGAATTTTGTGGTAACTTCCAAGTGGCTCTATAAGAGCAAGCATGCAGTTGTTGGAAGTATCAAGAAATACAAAGCCAGAGGATTCTCACAAATAGAGGGAGTTTTCTATGATGAGACACTTGATCCAGTAAGCCCAATACACTTCCATCTGCACTACCATCCATGAGTTGGAAAACTATATCAGATGAATGGATTCTTGATGAGTTTGGGTTTCAACAAGTGTGTTTCTGATCCAAACCTATATTATTACAATGTTGGTGTCGAGAGACAAATTTTGATGACTTGTTCATAAAGCCTTGTTGTTGAAAGCAAGTAAGCCTTGACTTTTGATTTAAATATGAAGGATCTAAGTATGATACTCTACTTCTTGGAAGTATGACAGAATAAAAAAACATCGTGATATATTTGAAGAAAATGAATGATTATGATTCAGACAAGATTGATCCACAACTAATTGGATCATTGATATATCTGGTTAACACCAGACCTGATTCATGTTTCGCAGTGAATATTCCTAGCCAATCCATGAGCCAGCCAAGACAAAATCATTGGAGAACAATAAAGCATGTATTGGGATACACACGAGGCATAATTTGATATAGTCTGAGATATGTCTCCAAGTGTGAAATTGATTTTGCAGGGATATGCCTATACAGATTGAGCAGAGAGTAAAATAGACCGAAAGAGCACATCTAGTTTTTGTCTTACGATGAAGTTTGCCATAGTTTCCTAATGCAGAAAGAAACAAAACTATGTGGTCTTGAGTACCACAAAAACAGAGTATATAACATCAAGTGTGCAAAGCAATGTGGCTTCACAAGCTTTTGACAGATTTACTTGATCATGAGACAGATTCTATGACGATAATAAGAGTCGTGTGTAAAGATCTTTGAGAACCCAGTGTTTCTTGATAGATCGAAACACATTGAGATATCATTATATTAGAGATATGATACAGAGGAAAATAGTACACATGTAGTACCCTTCTACATATGAGCAGATTGCAGACATCTTCACCAAATTAACTTGGTGAAGAATACCTCCCTAGTTGAGAGGGAGTGTTGATTACTATAGCCAAGAAAAAGTTCAAAGTACATCCGTGTGAGACTTGGCATGATGAAGAATGCCTCCCTAGCTGAGAGGGAGTGTTGATGATTGCAGCTATGTGAGACATTCTCCAGGACATAAACCTAAGAGAGAGCCCCAGAGAGGGGTCTGTGGTTCCTATCTGAGACAGAGTTGGAGCGTAGACATGGCCTCCTCCTTACAGAGAGTTGAGAAGAATTACAGATGATTCTCTTGTGTAACGCTGTGAGAAAGAAGATATGTAGAGTTGGACATGCCTATGGCCGAGCACAAGGTGAACGTGTGAAATCCCAAAGTGTTGGGTGCATCATCATGAGAATAAAAATGAAGATGATGTATTAGCCTCCTCTGAGAAAAGAGTTGATGAGAAACTCCAGATGAATATCATGTGTAATGCAGTGGGAAAGAAGATATGTTGAGTGGACGTGCCTAACGAGCACAGGTGAACGTGATCCTATGGATGAGCACTAGTGAAGAAGTGGTTCTTCTGTGTAATGCAGTGAGCCAGAGATATGGACATCCCTATGGATGTGTCCCTAGTGGATGAGAACTAGTGGGTGTATAATATCCCTTACTATATTGTTCAAGAGTCAGACCTACCTATAACCCTAGTTGTAATGTAAAGAGTATAGGTTGGCCCCACCTAATGTGACTGGTAATTAATGTAAAAGATAATTAATCTGGTTAATATTAATTATATTATAAGATAGAGAGGTCAGCCCTGTTGTGCCAATAGACACTTTTATTGACAGGTTCAGTCTAGTATAATTAAAGGTAAATTCCCCATTGAGGAATCATATCTTTCATGTGAGTTTGGAAATTTCAGCAAGTACACCTTCTTGGGAAAAGTGTGTGCCTCTCTTGGGCGCTAGTATTCGAGGATTTGAGAACCCTCATGTGTGCTAGGTTTATTGGTGGTGAAGGTCTTTCTCTTGAAGAATATAGCAAAGGATTTGGCTGGGTTTTCTTCCCTTATTGATAAGGGTTTCGCAAGATACTTCTTGTGATCATGTGCATGGTGTTTCTTCTTGTGATCTTGGTTGTTGCAACATTATTGGTTATGGTTAAGACAAATGCTAAAATGGAATGAACTTCATGCTTAACCTTTCTTATAGAAAAATCAACAAAAGCCACATTTTATTAATTCCATTTTGATATTTTTTAAACGAGAAATGTACTCCAAGACATATCCCCTTTCAACCAATCTTTGGTTAAACAACTTATCATGAAACTCAACCCGTTTTTACTTGGATTGAGTATCAAACATCTTCTTAAAAAAATTCCATGCATTTCAAGCATCATTTTCATTTTCAATGTGTATAAACATTTCATCTATTACAAATATCTTAAAATTGCAAGTGCCTTTTCATCTCTTGATTTACATTTTGCTAGTTCTCTAGTATCAATAGGTTTAATTAGATATTTTTCTCCATTACGTACATCTTTCCACAAGTCGTTACATCTTCTTAAAGAAATGCCATGCATTCCAAGCATCATTTTCATTTTCAATGTGTATAAACATTTCATCTATTACAAAGATCTTAAAATTGCAAGTGCATTTTCATCTCTTGATTTACATTTTGCTAGTTCTCTAGCATCAATGGGTTTAATTAGAGCTTTGTCTCCATTACATATATCGTTCCACAAGTCGTTAAAAATCAATGTGATTTGCATATGACGACATCAAGACATAATTCTTGGATCCATTCAATTTGTCGGGATCAGTGAAAAAAATTATCAATTTTGACATGAAGTATTTATCAAGTCCATACAATCAAATGAACAATACCATACACAAGAGACATTTCACACACTTCAAAAAGAGTGCTATAAGGGCCATGAAAAAGACATTGATAAAGTATTTGACTTGACTCTTATCAACACTTTGATTAGAAATTACAATTTTCTTTCAAAAATAGTGTTATAAAAGCCATGAAAAAGACGTTGATAAAATAGGTTTAATTAGAGTTTTTTCTTCATTACATATATCTTTCCACAAGTCATTAAAAAGCAATGTGCTTTGCATATGACGATACCAAGACATATAATTCTTGGATCCATTCAATTTGTCAGAATTAGTGAAAAAATTTACCAATTTTGGCATGATGAAATATTTATCAAGTCCACACAATCAAATTAACAATACATACACTTCAAAAAGAGTGCTATAAGGGCCATGAAAAATACATAAGAGATATTGCGCACACTTCAAAAAGAGTGCTATAAGGGCCATGAAAAAGACATTGATAAAGTATTTGACTTGACTCTTATCGACCCTTTGATTAGAAATTACAATTTTCTTTCAAAAAGAGTGTTATAAGAACCAACCCTTTGATTAGAAATTACAATTTTCTTTCAAAAAGAGTGTTATAAGAACCATGAAAAATACAATTTTCTTTAAAAAGAGTGTTATAAGAGCCATGAAAAAGACGTTGATAAAGTATTTCATTAAGTCGATAAAGTATTTCATTAAAAAGACATCGATAAAGTATTTTATTAAACTCTTATCATGATTAGAGTCTTATCAAAAGTATTTCATTAAACTCTTATAAAGATTAGAGTCTTATCAACTCTTTGATTATAAATTACAATTTTATTTCAAATAGTCAAATTTTCGAAAATTTGACTCAACAAATGTAATTTCTAATCAAATAGTCAAATTTTCGAAACTTTGACTCAAAAAATGATTATATCCCCAGTTTCAAGACTTCAATTAGAATGTTAAAAAAATGGCCAAGACTTCAACTACAATGTAAAAAAAATGCCCCCCAAACTACAATTACAAGACTTCAAGTATAATGCCCAAAACTTCAATTACAATGTAAAAAAAATGCCCCCAAAATACTTCAAATTAAAAAATAATATCATCCATTATATCTCCAAGAGAGGAGATCAAATTAAAAAATAATATCACCCATCATATCTCCATTACATAAAGTGCATGAAAATAATAATTTAAAAAAAGAACACTTTAACAAATCAACCCTTATAACTCCTCTTTTCCATAAAGTACATAAAAATATTCCCACAACAATTTAACCATTAACCATTCAACGACAATAAGAGTATACATATCAATAGTGCAACTCCACTTTTTAAATAAAAGGTGACAGGTCACCATTGCAAAAAAACATAAGTTAACCTGGTTTACGAAAAACTCGAATATAAAAACCAATATCAAATGCAAATCATAATACTCGAATGAATAATAATTAAAATTGAACTTAAAACTGGTAAATGAATAATAACACTCGAATGAATAATAATGCAAATCATAACACTCGAATGAATAATAATTAAAACTGGTAAATGTTATCCAACTTGGATATTAATTTCATGGCATTAATAAGTTTTCAAGAACATAAAGGGAGAGCATCGTGACTTTGGAGGCTATAAAGAAGTTATGAATTGGAAAAAATATATGGAAAATTACGAGGAATGATGAAGATTACTTAAATAGAAAACAAACATATTAAGATAAAATAATCACAAAAAAAGTTTTCAAGAAAAGCTTATGTACTAAAAAAGACATTTCCTCATCAGATGAAGATGAAGTCAGTGACGATGAGAGAGAAATAGTTATATTCATGGCAGTAGAAGATTCTGACAAAGAAGACACCAAAGAAGAATATGAAGAGACCAAAGTTGACTACCGAGAAGAATTGTTGTGTGCCATAGAAGTTATAAGAAGAAAGAAGAAGAAAAACAAGAAGCTACAAATGGAACTAGACAAGAAAGAAGACACTCAAGAACTAGAACAAATGATCACAAATTTGAAGGTTCAAATAGAAGAAGATAAAAGAATTGAAGAAACACTCAAAGAACAAATATAAGAAAGAGATAGGATCATTGGAAATTTAGAAGCAGAGATTTCCACATTAAGAAATGATCTTCAAAAGAAAAATATGCAGAACAACTCAAAAGTTTTGGATGACATTATCAACAGTCAAAAACCTCATCATGACAAGTCCGAACTTAGATACAATCGGACAAAAAAGAGATCAAGCTCCAAAACAACAAAACAAGAAACATATCCAAAAAGCTATGCAGAAACAATCAAAGGGGATAGGAAGATCTACAAGGAACATTACAGGGACACTCCTCCACTGAGAAGATTCAGATTTCAAAATCAACAACCGACAAATAGGCCTCAAGAAGAAGAAGGATTCAGAAGAGCAACTCCTTTCAAAAAATCTTCAATTCCCAGGTATCAAGCTATCTTTTTTGGTTTATGTTATGCATGTAATAATTTTGTACATAAAGCTATGAATTGCAGAGCTAACAACATGAACATAAACAAATTTGAAAGTCATATACAAAAGAGTTATTCAAGAAGGCCTAGTGAAACACAAAGAAAAAATTACAACAGGTTTGAATCATTGAACACTAAAGTGGAACGCTACAAGTGTAACAACTTTGGACACATGGCAAAAGATTGCAGAATGACAATTCCTCCTAGAGAACCACAACAGAACATCAACAGTCATAGACAAGAACCTCAGAAGAGAACATGGATAAAAAAACATAATCAGTGTAGCAATGAAGAATGCACACTCGATCTACAAACTAAGCAGAATAAATGTGGTTGGTATGTTGACAGTGGTTGTTCAAAACATATGACATGTGATAAAGACAGGTTTCTTACATTAAGAAATGAAAGAGATGGATCAGTCTCCTTCGGAAATGATGATTCAACTTAAATCATTGGAAAATGCACAGTCAGAATTGGAAACAAGAATACCAAGGTAAAAAATGTTCTACTATTAGAAGATATGAAACATAATATTCTAAGTGTGATTCAAATGTGTGACCAAGGTCATAAAGTTGCTTTCGATTCACAAAAGTGCGAGATAAGAAAATAAGGTTAAGGAAAATTGATTGCAACAACTGCAATAATTTCAAGCAATATATATGTACTAAGTGAAATTGAAAATGAAAAGTGTTGTCTAGGATAGGAAGATGAAAGTTGGCTATGGAATAGAAGAATGGGTCACATACACTTTGATAACCTTGTCAAAGTCAGCAAAAAGGAATCAGTTAGATAAATGCCCCAGATTACGAAACCAACCAACACTTCATGTAATCATTGTCAACAAGGAAAACAAACAAGACAATGTTTAAATCAAAAGAATATTCAACGACAATACCTATGAAAATTGTGCATATTGATCTAGTTGGACCAACTACAACAAAAGGGTTTAAAATGTGAGAAATACTTTATGTTATTAATTGATTATTATACAAGAATGGATGCAGTTTGCTTTCTCAGGAATAAGTCAGAAGCTTTTGAAAACTTCAAGGTCTACAAGGAAATGGTTGAAAATGAAATGGATTCAAAAATCCAATGTTTGAGATCTGATAATGGAGGAGATTTCACTTCAAAGGAATTTATGGACTACTGCAGCAGACATGGAATAAAAAAACAATTTTTCATTGCTAGGACACCTCAACATAATGGAGTTGTTGAAAGAAAGAACATGACAGTACATGAAATGACTCGAACAATGTTAATGGATTTCAAATTGACAGATATCTTTTGGACACATGCAGTGCATACAACGGTTCACATTCAAAACATAGTAATGCTCAGAAACACCACTGACAAAACTCCCTACGATCTATGGAAAGGAAGACCAACAAATGTGAAGCACTTCAGAGTATTTGGAAGCAAATGCTACATCAAAAGAGAAGATGGCAGAATGAGAAAGTTTGACTCTCGTGTGGACAAATGAGTACTTGTTGATTAATCAAGTAGAAGGAAAGCATACAAGTGTTAGAATTTGAGGTTGAACAAAGTTGTGGAAAGAATCAATGTAACAATTGATGAAATGGGTGGACAAGAATTAAATTAAGAAGAAAATGAATCAATTGAACAACTTTACGAAGAAGAAACAAAAGATGAAGAAGAAGTAGAAGGAGAAGATGAAGAGGATCAGACAGAAGTAGAAGAGTAAGTTCAGCAAGTGCCTCCAAAGACACCTAGCAAACGAGTACAAAAGAATCATCCTTCATATCATATTATCGGAAACAAAAATGTAGGAGTTGAAACTAGAAGTAGAATCCGTTCACCAGAACAAACACACCTAGCGCTCTCATCTACGACTGAACCAAATATTTTTGAAGAGGCCAACAATGATGAATTTTGGAATAAGGCCATGGATGAAGAATTGGATCAAATAGAGAAGAATAACACTTGGGAATTGGTTCCAATACCAAAGAATAAGAATGTGATTGGCACAAAGTGGGTATTCAGAAATAAATTAAGTAAAGATAGACGGGTTACAAGGAACAAAGCTAGATTGGTATGTAAAAGATACACACAGGTTGAAGGAATTGACTTTGAAGAGACATGTGCTTCAGTTTCTAGAATGGAAGCAATCTGATTGCTCATAGCTTATGCATGCTCCAAGAATATTAAAGTGTATCAGATGGACGTGAAATCAACTTTTTTGAACGAGGAACTTGAAGAAGAAGTCTACATTGAACAACCAGAAGGATTTCAGTTGTTAGAGAACGCAGATTCTGTGTATAAATTGAAGAAGGCTTTGTATGGTCTAAAACAGAATCCTAGAGCATGGTACTCTAGACTGGATAAATATTTACAGCAGACAAGGTTCAGAAAAGGAAGTGTACACAACAACCTCTACATCAAGGTAACTCAAGATAGTATTTTATTAATTGAAGTTTATGTTGATAATATTATTTTTGGAAGTAGTAATGATAAGTTAATCGAAAAATTTGCAAAGGATATGCAGAGTGAATTTGAAATGTCATTACTTGGAGAACTATCCTTCTTTCTGGGTCTTCAGATACGTCAAAGCAACCGAGGAATTTTTATTTATCAAACTAAGTATATCATAGAAATGCTAAAGAGGTTTGGAATGGAATATTGCAAACCAGTTACCACTCTTATGAAAACTAGTTGCAAGTTGAACAAAGATGATGATTCAAAGTCTACAGACTAGAGGTAATACAGGTCAATGATTGGTAGCGTACTATATGTGGCAACATACAGAACAAATGTAATGTAGGCAGTTGGAAAAATGACACGATTTCAAGCAGCACCAAAATAATTACATGTATTAGCAGTGAAGAGGATTTTCAGATATCTCAAAGGAACAAAATAATTTGGATTATGGTATCCAAAAGGAAATGATCTATCACTTATTGCCTACACAGAGGCAGATTGGGTAGGTTGCATTGATGACCGACGAAGCACTAGTGAAGCAACGTTCTACTTGGGTGAGTGTTTAGTATCATGGTTAAGCAAGAAACAATCATTAATATCCTTATCTACAACCGAGACAAAGTATATTGCAACAACATCATGTTGTACACAATTTCTATGGATGAAACAAACTCTGACAGATATACAGGTTGAGTATGACGAGTCAATTCCAATCTATTGTAATAATACAAGTGTCATTAGTATCTCAAAGAACCCGGTGATGCACTCCAAGACGAAGCACATTCCAATCAAGTATCACTTTCTACGGGAATAGGTTGCAGAGAAGAACATTAGAGTTGAATATGTGGGCACAAAAGAACAAGTGGAAGATATCTTTACAAAATCGCTTCCAAGAGAAGCCTTTGAGTATCTTCGCTAGAGACTCGGAGTAATTTATACTCAAAAATTGATGTTTTTGAATGCTTATCTTATATGTGATAGATTTACATGAGGAAGCACCATAAAGAGGACAGTTCAGGTTGGGAGATCGGTTTCAGGAAGATTTCAGTCAGGGGGAGCAACCCCGGATGAAAATATACCTTTTCCATTGATGACAAAGGGGGAGAGATTTATCAGATGCAAAGATATAATTGCTTGGAGAAAGAGCACAGAGGCATGGTTTGTGGGGGAGCGATGATAACAAGGGGAGCATCAGTGATACGACTTCAGTATTGCATCAAAGTGTTGCCATCAATTCCAAAAGGGGAGATTGTTGATTAATTAGGTTAGTTTCCATTGATGTCAACCCTTGAAGAAAGTTCGGTACCAAATTCCAATAGCACAAAGGTTTGGGTAATGGACCCAAATTTGTTTGATGGATAATGGTATGAGTTATGATTATTTGTAGATAAGACTATTCTAGATGGATAGTACATGTCATTCCATTTCTAGTGGTATGTGGAATGCCACATAACTCCTCACGGTTAGAGAGTTATGGCCATGTGAAGTTGAAGAACCCTCATGAGTCATCTAGAAGCCCCAAAAGGTCAAAGTAGTCAAAGTGGTTTCAAAGATTTTAGAAGGTAAATAATAAAGTGAAGTGATGAGTGTACTATAAGTCTAGGTGAATATAAAAGAAATTATTTAAATAATAAAGTTAATGGAGAACTCCCTAAAATAAGGAAAGTGGGATGCTAGATGAAAGTATAGATAAGAGACAAGGCTCTCTCATTTAATCACACTTGAATATCATTGAATATCTATTTTTTTGAAAAGGTTATTTGGGAAGGTATTATTGATATAGAAAAATTGCAGTAGAAAGAGTGCGGTAGAAAAAGTGCGACAGAAAAATCATGGCAGAAAATTCGCGGTAGAAAAAGTGTTGTAGAAAAATAGCGGCAACAATATGGTTGGGGTCTATTTATGAAAGATATGACACATCTTGTTTGAGACATGTTTTATGAGCTAGGGTTTATCTCTTGAGATGGTATTGGATGCTCAATATTGTTGCATATCTCAGATTTGTTGAGGGATACAATTGGTATTTTGTTGTTGGTGTTTGGCATATGGGTATTGGTCTTTTGGTTGTGATGTGTTGTTGAAGTTGTTGGTTTAGCTTGAGGCTACATAACAGTGAGATTGTTGCACATGGTTTGATGTAAGGGTTTATGGTATTTGGTTATGGATAGTGTGATGTATTGTTAGAAAACTTTTGATGGTTATATTGGTATATGTACTTGGTGTATGGTTGAGGTACATGGTTGAGACAAGTAGTTGATGAGTTGGCACATACATAAGGTGTATACTTGATGATGTTGGTACATCTTGATGAGTCATAGTTTATGTGTATTTGATGCATGATTGGTTCATATTTGGTGTATGGTTGATGCACTCATTGATGGTACAGGTTGAGGTACAAGTTGGTGCATGGTTAATGCACTTGTTTATGGTACAGGTTGATTACAGGTTGAGGTATAGGTTGGTGCATGGTTGATGCACTTGTTTACAAATTGATTACGGGTTGGTGCATGGTTGATGCACTTTTTTATGATACATGTTGATTACAGGTTGAGGTACAGGTTGATGCATGGTTCAGGTTATTCGTACAGGTTGTTTGGTGCAGGCTGATTGGTACAGGTTTACATCAGTATATCTCATAGTGATAGTGTGACAGTGGTTCCATCATTCTACTTCTATGTCATGGCAGTAGGATGGGGCAAGGATGGGTGGTTGTAGCCACCTTTCGGTTGTAGCCGAAGAACATAGGGGATTGTAGCCTCCTTCTGGTTGTAGTCAAAGAATTGGGGAGTTGGAGCTTCCATCAAGTTGTACCCTGAGAAACTAGGGGGTTAGAGCCTCCTTCCAGTTGCAGCTGGAAAGCAAAGGAAGTTGGTGCTTCTAATGAATGTAATTCTTCAAGACATATAAGAAAAATCATTCTGTGGTTTTCTCCCGCTTTGGGTTTCCACGTATAAACACTAGTGTAATGTGTATGTGTATGATTGTTCATTTGTTCATTGTTTATTTACTCTGCAATTATTGGATGACAATGCTACACTGATATAACACTTGCATTATATGGTTGAAAATGTTTAAATTTCTCTATCACTGATTCACCCCCCCTCTTAGTGATCCAACATATTTCTCATTAAAACGCGTTAAAGCACGATTTGACGAAGATTATATTATTGTTATCTCTCTCAAGCGCTCATTGCAAATATTATCTGGATAAAGGAACACTCTCGTCAACTTATGGCTGCAGTAGCTCAACAATAGTTCTACAGTGATACTTTGAATATTTTTGGGCGTGAGGACTAGAACTTTCAGTGGTCTAGAGCGTATTCCTAATATCCATCCCCTTCTTCTTAGAATGAAGTGATCTGAACATCGAAAATTGTTCGTGCAGGGTGTGTCCCTGAGGTTTTCGACTGCAAAGAATTGGTTGCATGGTGCATTGAGAAATATATACCAAGTCAGTGGGCTATTCAACTTCAAGACCATTCTCCCATCTCTCTTTCACCTCAAGTGTTTCGTAATATGTTGAAACCCCCTAAACCAACACTTACTTTCAAAGGAGAGGAGGATTTACTGAAAAAGCATGACAACGGCCTAGACCTCTTGCTTGAGTTCTTGGATAATCTCGCGGTCGTCCATAAAGACATTACTAAGTTGCAGTTCGACTCATTCAAAATCCCCTTTCGGGAAATTGCTTAGTTGTTCACTAGGGTGACAGACCAAGAAAGTACCGCCAGCATTTCCCGCATGATTCTTTATATCTTATATTTTACTGTCAAAGAGAAAACTATTTTCGATTGGGTAAAACTGATTTCCATTGAAATCTCCTCCCAATTGTCATAGTACAAAAATGATAAGAAATTCTTTATGGCTTTTTATTTGGCGCTGGAAACTCAAGTATGCACTGCAAAATTCACTGTGCACTGCAAACTTCACTGTGTGTTGCAAAATTCACAGTGCGATGCAAACTCAATTGTGCGTTGCAAACTTCACTGTGCAATGCAAACTCAACCGTGTGCTGCAAACTCAGTTGTGCACTGCAAAATTCATTGTGCGATGCAAACTTGACTGTGCGCTCCAAACTTGACTGTGCATTGCCAACTTAATCGTATTTTCATCATAACTTTTAAATGTCGATCTGGGTTCTTCTAAAAAAATTTTTGGAGATGCATCATTATATTATTGACTTGCTGACCAAAAATCAACCTGACTTAGTTCGTCATTTGGAAGAAAAATTAAAATAATCACCTACAAGAAAGTTTGCAGTGAATCCTGAAATTGCGCTGCAAACTCTAATAGTTTGATAAATCTGAGTTGTAGGAGGGATGCCACCTATCTAAGGAGGTTCTAATGGGTTCTCAAATATCAGTTAGACACCAAGGGACACTTTTACCCAAGATTCTTCTGCACTAAATCTCCATGCAATGAGATGGTTGCAGTTGCATTTATTCTAAAAGACAATTTCTAGGAATCAAGGAATTAATTGGATTTTATGTTTGCCACATATCTCAAAGGCATAGAATCCAATGCATGGAGTAGGCTACGAACTCCTAGAGATATTATTGATGTAATTTTTTATTTAATGAAGGAGAGGACTCCAAAAATAGGGGCTTGAGTTAGGAGAGAGCTTGAGGCAGTTTAGTTGCGTATGTTGATTTGTAAGCGTATATAAGAATGTAACGATTATGCCATTAGAGATTCATGAGAGTTGTTACTATCAGATTGTGTTTTATCTGTTTTTCATTTTACATTTGCATCTTGCTTGAATCAATTTAAGACATTGAGGATCAATGGTTGTTCATGGGTAGGAGATTCATGAGCTGCAAAGAATTTGTAGTGATTGTCTTCAGTTATGATTTCAGTTCAAGTATTATTTTTATTCATTTTGCAAAGATAATCATTGCTTGATGAATATTTCTTCTTATTGTTATCTACTTCATTATTTTGTTCATCATTATATAGCCCTTTTGTCTGGTAGGTAGCTTGATTGTCTTTTATTTGCAGAATGTTATGATTCCATGCCCAATGGAATGTCTTTGCAGACACTCTGTCGCTCTCTTTCTTGTTCTTTCTTACTAATCCACCAACCATAAAATTTATTTAATTATTCAAATTTTGATGGGTATTAGGCTTGTTCTTAAAGCAGTCTAAGAACAACTTCTAGTGCTAACACTTGGTATGATTAAGAAATATTTGATGACATTGTTTTGAAACTTCCACTTCAAGATAGTATCAAGGTGGCCCCAAATCTTTAGTTTTGTATCATTTTTGAAGTTCGTGTTTTCCCCGTGTTTTCCCCGCTTGATGTGAGCTTCATAATTCCATGTAATGATTAAGTCATAAACATAAAAAAGAATTATCACCAAGTTTTGACCTTGCATCTTGTAATATAGAGTCTCATCTGACTCATTGCAATGAAAACCAACATGCTTAAGGTATCCATCCATCTTGGCATACCATGCTCTAGGTACATATTTCAAACCATAGAAGGCTTTAATAAGCTTGCATACTTTGTGCTCCTTTCCTTCAACTTCAAAACCTGGGGGTTGAATCATATACATCTTCTTTCAAATCACCATTAAGAAAGACACTTTTGACATCTATTTGATGAAGTCTCCAACGATATTATGCAACCAAGTTTATCACCATTCTGATGGTGTTCCACTTTGCTATTAGAACAAATGTTTCTTCATATTCAATTCCTTCTTTTTGAGCAAATCCATTTGCGACAAGTCTTGCTTTGTATTTATCCACTTCACCATTAACTTTATACTTGATTCGGTAAATCCATTTGCAGCCGACAAGTTTAACATTTGTTGGACAATAAACAAGTTTCCATGTTCCATTTGCAATTACCTAATCATACTCATCCACCATGGCTTGTTGCCATTCTTTCTGCTTCATTGCTTCTGAAAAAGTTGTTGGTTCAATGGAATCATGAGTTACTAAGGCAAAGTTTGACCGAGATGAAGTAGAGCTTCTTGTTCATCTGAGTGCACATATTTAAATAATTGTGTGAACCGTTTTGGTCTTTTGTGTTGTCCTTGTGGTGAAGTCACTGCAGTTGATTTGTCCTGGATTGAAGATTCATCATCTGAGGAAGACTTATCTGATTCTTGAACATTCATATTGGGGGCTAAGTCTTTTTCAATCCAATTTGGTTTTCCTTGATAAATTGTATTTTCTTGAGCTACATTTTTCTCCAAATGACTAAGTAGATTATCAATCTCTCCAACGGTTTGACTCTCTGTCTCATAAAAAACTACATCCCTGTTGATAATGAATTTTCCATTGGATAACAACCTATATCCTTTCTTCTCATCTGAATAGCCAATAAGAATGCATTTCATACTTTGATTTTCCAACTTAGTACTTTTTCTTAGGAACCAAGGCATAACAAGTGGAGCCAAAAACTCGAAGATGATTTATTGAAGGCTTAGTACCATACCAAGATTCATATGGAGTAATTCCATCTAAGGCTGGTGTGGATGATCGATTTCTTAGATATACTATTGTATTAACTGCTTCGGCCAAATATTGAGTGCTTAACCCCTTGAAATGCAACATTGACCTTGCCATTCCCATTAGAGTTCTATTCATTCTTTTTGTGACTCCATTCTATTGAGGAGTATAAGAGTTTGTCAATTTCCTTTTAATTCTATTTCTCCTGCAATAATCATTGAATTCATGTGAAGTAAATTTTCCCCCATTATCTGTTATAAGGGTGGCAATCTTCTCTTTGGTGGCATTTTCAACTAAGTGTTGAAATAGTATGAATTTTTCAAAGTATTTTGATTTGTTCTTCGAAAAATATACCCAAATCATCCTTGTATAATCACCAATGAAAAGAATGAAGTATTTGGATCCACCAAAAGAATATTCCATAGGACCACAAATGTCACTATGGATTAATTG
>ML792969.1:37633-60555 GCA_009831015.1 Picea engelmannii | reverse complement strand
TCTTCTAGATTAGAAGAATTGCTCTTGTATCACTCTGTGGAGTGAGCATCATGTCTGATTACTCAGATAGAGTATGGTTTCGAGAGATGATGCAGCTGATGATGATGATGGTGCTCATGATCTAGTCATGATCTAGTCTATATGACTATGTTTATGCTACCGGGTGAATGGTATGTTTTGTGCTCAAGATCATTACCTATAATACCTCCCTAGCTAGGAGGGAGTGTTGATATTATGGTAGTTGTGGGAGGTATTTACCTCCACGTGTAAACCTGACAAGGATAGAATACTCCGGGAAGCAAGAATAAACCCTGATGAGTTGGCTAATAACCCTAGAAGACTTGTCGACTCAAGAAGATCATTTATATTAGGTTATTAGCCTCCAAGAGAAGAAGTCAACCAGAAATAATAATATATATTGAACAGACAGATACCCAGAATGAGAAGTCAGCCCAGACAGTTAGCCAGAATTAGTATAAATACAGGAGGCCAGTTCTCATTCTGGAAGGCAGTCTCAAAATTGCAGAGCAACACTTGTGCGCACTGCAGTGCCCAGTTTTGTGCGTAGGTTTGAGGAGAGCTGTCGGTGCAGCTGCTGCAGCTAGAAGTTATGTTTTGGCTTGGAATATCTCTTGGCTAGGGTTTGGAACATCTGATCAGCTCTTGTTGGTGCGTTATCCTTGGGGAAAGGTGCGCTACCCTTTGTTTGGCTATCTAGCCTAGGGTTTGCTTCCGGAGTGATTCTCTGTCAAGGTTAAGGTGCTCGGAGGGTGGCTTCGGCCTATGATTGGGTGACAATAGAGATATTGTCAATGGTAAAATGAGCACATCCATTATATTCTAACACGATGTGTGGAATATTGTCCCAAGACCAGAAGGGAAGTCTGTGGTGATTTCCAAGTGGATCTATAAGATCAAACATGCAGTTGATGGAAGTGTCGAGAAGTACAAAGCGAGATTTGTGGCTAGAATATTCTCTCAGATGGAGGGAATAGATTATGAGGAGACATTTGATCATGTTGCCCAAATACATTTCCATCTGTATGATTATTGATCTTGCAACATCCATGGGTTGGAGACTACATCAGATGGATGTAAAGATAGCCTTTCTCAATGATGAGATTGAGGAAGAACCTTACATCAAGCAACCATATGGATTTGCGACACATGAGAAGGAGTCTCATGTATGTAGGTTGAAGAAAGACCTGTATGGACTAAAACAAGCACCTCGTGTGTGGTATGAGAAGATTGATGGATATTTGATGAGTTTGGGCTTCAACAAGAGTGTTGCTGATCCAAACCTATACTACAACACTGTTGGTGACGAGTGCCTGATTTTGGTCCTATATGTGATGACTTATTCCTCACCAATTCAGAAAGACTTATTGATGAATGCAAGCATGCATTGGCTTCTGAATTTGAGATGAAGGACCTTGGTATGATGCACTACTTCTTGGACTAGAAGTATGGTAGAGGACTGATGATATTTTCCTGATTCAAGGAAAATACATAGTCGAGATATTGAAGAAATTCAGAATGATGGACTACAATCCATGCCTACACCAATGGTGATGAACTTGAAGAAGATGAACGAGTCTTCTTCCAATTTAGGCGAGATTGATCCACATATTTACAAACAACTGAATGAATCATTGATGTATCTGGTTAACACCAAACCTGATATATGCTATGCAATGAATGTACTCAGTCAGTTTATGAGTCAGTCGAGACAAACACACTGGATAGAAGCGAAGCATGTGTTGAGATATTTGCGAGGCATAGTTGGTTATGGCCTGAGATATGCTTCCGGTGTAGACATGAGATTGCAGGGATATTACAGTGCAGACTGGGTAGGGAGCACAGTGGACCGGAAGAGGACATTCGGTTGTTGTTTTACCTTGGGATCTGCCATGGTTTCCTGGTGCAATAGGAAACATAGCTCTGTGTTTTTTAGTACAGCAGAAGCAAAGTGCATAACGTTATGTGTGGTAGTCCACGAAGCAATGTGGCTTCACAAGCTCCTTGCAAACTTGTTTGGACATGAGATTTATTCTATTGTTATCCATTGCGATAACCAAAGCTGTGTGAAGCTCTCAGAGAATCCTGTGTTTCACGATGGATTTTCCTTCCTTGTCCATCTTTTGCATGTGAAAGGAAAATTTGTTTGCTTGATAGAACATGAACATGTGGGCTAGTATTGAAGAATATCGAAACATGCCTTCTGTAGGGAAATTTTCCAACTGGTCGTGCAGGTTCTTGGCCACGAAACCTCTGTAATCGAAATGGGTGGTGATTTTCTCTTCAGCAGAGAAAATGGACAGGAAACCTAAGATAGGTTTGTCCACCCATTGATCTGATAAGTAACTGAGCAAGCAACACAGTGTGGAGATAATCTGGTTTCCCTTTTTGGAAAAAATGGAAGAATGTTAGGGAGGATTCTTTTTACGGAATTGGGCGTCTTGAGGGAGGAAAAGCTCAAAGATTTGTGCTCTTTGGGGAAATGATAAGTTCTGATACATTTCTGTCAGAATTTCAAGTGTAAGGGGAGAACGAGGTTCGACTTTGGGTACCTGCATCATTTGATCGATGGCCTTGGGTGTAATTAGGAAAAAGGTTTCTCTGATCGAAGACAATATGGCTCTCTGATCAGGGAGGTAGTGCGCTTGGCATTTGAGAGTGAATTCAGGGAAATGATAGATCTGGGGAAAAAGATACAAGGGGAAATTCGACTGCTAGAGCCCAATTTCATTGCTTTGATCGATGAAGGTGTCTTTAAACCATGACTGTAGCTCGACAAAATCAAAATCGGACCTGGTTTCTGAGATCAAGTAGTCTTTGTCTGCTAACGGGATTCGGCCGAGATCGACCGAAGGTGGGAGAAAAGGATTTTCCTCTGCATTTGACTTTTTTCTTTTGGGCGCCATTGATTTCCAATGATACTTGCACACTGAACACACGTTAGTAGGCGAAAACTATGGTTGGATGAGGTGTTGTAGAGGTGAAGGAAAATGAGTCTCTGATACGCAGGGAGTGTGAATGGAATGGGAA
The DNA here is from genome assembly GCA_009831015.1 of Picea engelmannii. Taxonomy (NCBI): domain Eukaryota; kingdom Viridiplantae; phylum Streptophyta; class Pinopsida; order Pinales; family Pinaceae; genus Picea; species Picea engelmannii. The sequence goes on along the minus strand of ML792969.1, from coordinate 57,507 downwards.
TGACTGAAACAAGGTTGAAGTTTAGTGAACGGGTATCCGTTGGGCGAAAAAGGACAGGTCAGATGAACAACGGGTATGTGGCTAGTCATAAATGGCCAACGGGTCATTTAGAGCATGAGAGGGTAAGGTGAAGGACATCTGACGTGTGAAAACGATTGATGTGCAGAAAGGTGATTGGGAGATGAACGGAATGGATATGACCCGTAACGGTTAGCTGGAGGGGACATGCTGACGAGGTGACGAAATGGGATTTGTAATGGATGTTTCGGGGTGTGACAATTCTGAATGACGGTGGTGAGTTGGAAGAATGATAGGCGGTGAATAGTTCGGAGTGGCGAGGTAAGAGGTAATGAGATAATGCCACGTAGGGATGGGGCTCGCCTGGACACAACTTCATTCCAGACCCCCCCTTGCCTTTAAAAGTAGAAAAGTTTGGGGGGTCCGAGATCAATCGCTGACCGTTGATCTGAAAAAAGCTAGATCAACCATTGATTCGAGCGCGCTCCTTAACCATCATGTCGGACCCCCCCTCACCGTTAAAAGTAGAACGGTTGGGGGGGTCCGGAATCTCTTGTGGACTGTTGATTTGCGTGTTGGTGGGGCAATCGTACATTTGAGCGCACCTTTTAATTACCTTTTCGGACCCCCCCCGCCCATCATTAAAGGTCGAACGATTGGGGGGGGGTCCAGAGTCTTTTTTGAGCCGTAGATCTGGGAGCTAACATCTCAGTCGTAGATCTAGGCCCGATCTTTAATCTCCAGGGCACAACTCAATATATGATGCAAAACTTAGGATTAATTATTTTTTATGGGTTTTGCGCGCTGCTCCTCTTGGTTTTTATCACCATGGGGTTAGAAAAACATTTCATCATAAAAAATCATTCATTTTTCATCGATCATCTTACATATTTTATCGAAAGGAAGTTGACTAACCTATGTCCTAACCTACTCATTTGCACCTTTAGCCCAACTTAGACTGTTGGACTAAGAAAATACTCTACCTAGGGGCTATTTGACCAAGATTAGACTGTTTGGTCAAATTTATTCACTAACTAACTTGATTACTTGGCTAAGGTTAGACAGTTTAGACAAGCTTATTCACTAAACCTAGATACTTAAATTTAAAAGACTTGGCCATGTTTAAACTGTATGGATCAAGTCATTGTCATTTCATGGGGCTTTATCCATTTTCTTTTATGCCCTCTTTTATTTTTCTCATTTTTTTTTTCTTTTATTTTAGAATACAACAATATCTGCTAGCCAGAAACACTAAAGGAACAAAATCACAATCACCAGTTGATCCTATAAATTATAGGGTTATAACACCTTCGATTATTGATAAGCCTAGCTTAAAGAAAGTCGTGTTGTTCCATTTGTTTATCACCTTGTGCTCAATCTGTGCAGATTTTGGTAGAACGTTCCTATTCCTATAGTTTTTTAGGAAATATAAATAAACAATTGTTTTCTTAATTTTAACCCTAAGCTTTTCTAGATCACGATTTTAATCCAGAATCTCCCTTCTGTACAGGAAAATAATATGATCGATGAGATTTTTGTGGTGAGGATTGTTTTCAACAATGTTCGGAAAAACCACAGTGTTGCCATTGGATTGCCGACGTTTCAGATCCATATTAGGATCCATCTTCAAGACAAGAAGCCTAGTTATAAAATTGAAGAGAAAAGCTTGTTATAAATACTAAAGAAAAAGGAAACCTATAGGTTGGCTAGAAAGAACTCTAGCGGAAATTTTAAAAACCATTAATTTAAGTTTTATTCAACATTATATGTTTTAGGGTTTATTTTCATTTAAAATTTTCCTTTTATTTTTGTTTTAAATTAGATAATTTTTTATTTGTTTTATATATGTGTGTTTGTGTATTTAATTAATTAATTTTTATTTTTTTTTAAATGAGAGTGAAAGGTTGGGACTTCGATTTCTTTTTAAATCTAAAAGACATGTTTTTCCCTTCTACTTTTGTTTTTTCTTTTATTTATGTCTTCTCATTTTTCATTTTTTATGAATTTGTTTCTAATAATATAGTTTTTCTAGGTCGTGGTTTAAAAAATGTTGCAATTTTAAGCTTGAAAAAACCCTTCTTAGTAACACCTTTTTTTTTGTATTCGAGGATTGATTTTAAGATTTTGGTTTCAATAGTATCAATTGTCAAGGTCGTGGTTTTAAACAAGTTGTAACTTTAACCTAAAAAAAGGGGCGGTGCTAGTGGTAGCATCACTTTTCAATTCAGGTGTTGATTTTAATTATTTGGTTGTCAATCTCGTGCTTTCAAACAAGTTGTAATTTTGACCTCGAAAAAAATGGGTGACGCTAGTAGCACTACTTTTTGATTTGGCAATTGATTTTAAGATTTTGGTTGCAACAATATTGGTTGTTGAGACCACGATTTCAATTAAGTTGTAATTTTAACTCTGAAAAATAAAGGTTGTCACTGGTAACACCACTTTTTGATTTGAGGGTTGATTTTAAGGTTTTACCTAGCAACATAACAAGTTTTTAAAGTTATGATTATAAAATGTTGTAATTTTAACCTTCAAAAATAATGAGTTCGGGAACACCACTTTATATTTCGGGGTAAAAGTAGTCACTAAATGCAACCTCTAAAAAATTCTTAACTAACTCCTAACTCATAAGTGTCTAAATATCCTAACAATCAAAAGCTGAAGCAGATTCCAGGAAGAAAAGCTAATACCTATGCATTAAGGGTGGTTGGGTGGTGCAAGGGTAGGTTGGTGCTTGCAGAGGGAGTTAGTGCTTCCTTGTTAGTTATAGCTGAATAAACAGAGGGTCGTAGCCTCCTACCATTTGGTGTTGGTAAACCAGGGTGTGGGTGCATCTTGATTAGTTGGTGCTGATCAAAGAGGAAGTACATATTCCTTCTATGTAATATTTAAAACAAATTTTGTAGTTAATAGAAAAGAGTTTGTGGTTTTCCCATTTGGGTTCCACGATAAAATACTGTGTTAAAATTATGTTTGCATTAATAAATGAAAAAATGATATAATTGTTGTGTCACTGATTCACCCCTCCCCTCCTCTTAGTGACAGGATTTGATCCTTCACCAAGTACATAAGGAAAGAAATAAATTTCAGTAATAAAGAAGGTGAAGAAAAAATGATTTGAAGTTATTCATTTCAGATGTAGCTTTATTTGTAAAAACATACAAGTGTGACACTGGGTTTATTGATTTGGGAGCCTCACCTCATATGGTGTCTAATAGATATTGGTTTTATTATCTTCATGAGAGAAGTTATAGTGCAAAAAATTTCTTAAGAGATGTTAGGTCTCATGAAATAAACGGATGTGGTAATGCATGTGTGCAATTACCAAATGGATGTGTAAAACAAATTGAAAATGTGATGTATGTACCTGGAAGAAAAAAAATTAGCAATTGCAAATCAAGGAATGATGTTTGATTTTGTAAAAATATGTCGCTTTATGAAGAACATGCTTGATAACAAAAAAATGATTATAGAAGGAGTCATAATAGAAGGATTTTACAAGTTGGAATCCATTGTTGTAAACCATCAAACAATGACATTCACTAATGTATCTACAAAGGAGATTTGGCACTTCATGTTGGAGATACTTCACACACACCTAGGATTTATTTTTCCTAAGGTTTTCCCTATGTTTATTAGTCATTATTCAGTCTCCTATAGTTTAGGGAGAATACTCCTCTAGGAGAATATTCTCTTCAGTTCACACTTCAGTTTGATCAGTTGCGTGGAGTCTAGATGCCACATTGGGATTACCACCATGCAACATTGGGATCATCACCCGCTAATGCACATAGCACATTACTCATGATTCCCTTATCTCCTCCTCACTTCACTTTGCTTCAGTTAGTTAACTGAAGACCGAGAGACTAGTTAACTCAAATTAGGTGGTAGTTCACTCCCGTAACTGCCTGAGAGACTAGACTAGGTGGCAGTTTACTCCCGTAACTGTTGGTGTGTGTCCAAATTACTCTATACCACCATTATGGTGCATTTGATTCTCCTCCAATGCACATTAGTTGAGTTATACAGAGTATATCATGTGTAAATTATTATTCATTCATTTGGTTAATGAGAATTCTTCCATTCTTTCTCTTCTGCTTCTCTTTTCTCACATTTTCTCTGTAAATTGTGTATGTCATTTTCTAGCTAGATCTATTATGTCCAGGTTCAACACATTTACATGGTATCAGAGCCGATGAACTACTATGGAAAAGACACACCAAATTATTTTTGTAGGTATTGAAGATTGAAGACAACGGAAAAATTGAATTTCCAAAAGAATTCATTCTTACACCGTACAATTTCTTTGCATGGAAGGAGAAGATGATAATGCATCTTTGAGGTAGAGGATTATATAGGTTAACCATGAACACATAAACTGCACCAACATCAGCCATATAAAAATCCAAGTATCTAAATCGAATGGATGAAGCATTTGGAACTATTTGCAGTCTCATTTCTCCTGAACTCCTCTTTCACATATCCTCCTTTAAAACCCCCAATGAATCCTGGACCACCATGGAAGGAATTTTTGGAAAATAGGACGAGATGAGGAGACACATGCTCGAGGTGGAATTGCTCACTTTGGATCCAAAAATATTTGACAATCTCCAAGATTTCTTTACCAAATATAAGGATTTGTTGTTGCAACTCAAGGCTTGCAAGGTTGATAAATCTAAGGAGGAGAAACAAATGGTTCTTACCATTCTCTCCAAACTTGGTTTGGAATACTTAGTGTTTGTATCTACATTTCATTCAGTTAGGCTCGCCTCTAGAGCCACATGGACGATGCCCTCTCTTGAGGCCTTTATCGAGTCTCTGACACGAGAGCATAACAAGCTCATCAATATGGGAAAAATCAAAGGCCCAAAGGCCCATGCACTTGCTATGAAAGAAGGTAGCGGTCATCAATATAATAAATCTAAAGAAAAAGACAAAAGGAAAGCACATGCAAATCCAAAGATGGAAGGGTACTCAAAACCCTTCAACGACGCCTCTGTATCCAAAGGTGGAGAAATGCACTTATTGCCATAAAAGATTCCATCTAGAATCCGCATGTATGCAGAAATATATATATCAAATGTCCCAAATACTTTAGCAAAAAAAACTTGGAGATCGCATCCCCGAGGGTTCCAAGAAGAAGAAGCCAGAAGATCATAATCCCAAGAAAGACAATTCTAGCCATGCTTTGATTGCCATCAACTCCTCCCCTGATGCTTGGATCATAGATTCAGGTGCATCACACCACATGGTAGCCAAAAATAAGTCTATTCTTCATTGGATGCATTCAAAGGTCCTCCTATTCTGATGGGGGACAACTCTCTAGTCGAGGTCACCAACAAAGGAAGAACTGAAATCACAAATGGAAGCTTTGATAATGTGCTACACGTTCCCAAACTTTTTGTCAATCTTCTCTCCATGTATCAAATGAAAAACTCTAGCACCAAAAAGAGAGTTATATTCACACCTGATGCAGTGGATATCTATGACATGCAAACCAATTACAGGGTTGATAACGGTGAGTTAAATAATCAATCTAGACTTTACACATTTTTTGAATTTATTGAACCAGATTCTGCATCACTATTTACCCATGCTGATGAAAGCAGTAGGATATGGCATGAAAGGTTTAGGCATTTAAATTTCATATATATGCAACAACTTAGAAAGCAGGGAATGGTTGATGGTCTACCTGACATCCACTTCTCCAAAGGAATTTGTGAGGGATGTGTTCTTGGAAAACACCCTCAAGAGAAATTCGACAAAGGAAAGAATAAGAATGATTCCTTTCCTTTAGATATGATCCATAATGATCTCATGGGCCCTTTTCCGCATCCATCAATCAATAAAGCAAGGTATGTGCTCATTTTTGTTGATGATTTCTCACGCTTCACATGGATTTTCTTTCTTAGGAAAAAATCAGAGGTCTTTCAACACCTCAAAGATTTCAAAGCCCTTGTTGAGACATAGTCAGGAAAGAAAATCAAAGTCCTCCAAACAGATAACGGGGAGAGTATGTCAACCATGAGATACAAAATATTTGTAATGAGGCCGAGATTCAATACTCCACAACAAAACAAAGTTGCTGAGCGGAAAAATAGATCTCTAAAAGAGATGGCATCTTGCATGCTACATGCAAAGTCACTTCCACATAGAACCTAATTGTGCAACCTACATCCAAAATAGATCTCCTCGTAGATCTGTCAAGAATAAGACCCCTTATGAGGCTTGGAGTGGCCTCAAACCAAAATTGACCCACTTTCATATTTTCGGTTCACGTGCATGGGCCAAGATTCCCTCTAAGAAGAGGAAGGCACTTGATCCACAGAGCACATAGTGTATCTTTGTTGGATACCCCGACGATGTGAAGGGATACAGACTCATTGATCTTTCCACTAACCGACTCATCATTAAGCGAAGTGTCCAATTCAAGGAAAGTGTCTCGCATGTACCTCAACAGCCACATGCAGGCACTTTTGTTCTTCCACCTACCAGATATGATGAGCATGCACATGCTGACTCTTCTTCAGATGAGAGTTCTGATTCAGAGGATTCAGATGATCCAGATACAGAGTCGGTACAATTAGATGCAGATTCAGTGCATGCAAATGAAGATGTAGAGCCAGAGCAGAGGCCCAAGTGGGCCAAGACTACTCTTCAGGATGCAGGAGATCTTGTTGGGGATCCAACTAATACTAGGAGGACTCGGTCTGATTTCGAAGAGCCTCCTCTTGCACTAATTGCCATTGAATCGATGCCACCCATGCATATTTTCTTGGTTCAATCTTCATATCCATATTCCTATGGAGAGGCTGCTGGAAATCCCTTTTGTGAATCTGCCATGCAGGAGGAGTACAACTCCCTCCTCGAGAACCAGACTTGGGATCTGGTTCCCCCTCCTTCAGGAAGGAAACTTGTTAGGTGCAGACTGGTCTATAGGACCAAGAGCGCAGCGGATGGACAGGTTAGCAGATACAAAGCCATGCTAGTTTCCAAAGACTTTCAACAGGCGCACGACATTGACTATGATGATACCTTCGCTCCAGTAGTGAAGATGGATTCCATACGTTTGGCACTTGCCATTGCAGCAACCAAAGGGTGGGAAGTCCATCAGATGGACGTGAAGAATGCATTTCTTCATGGATATCTCTCTGAGGAGATCTATATGGAGCATCCCCGGGGATTTATGCATGATTCATCTTTGGTCTGTCGACTGAAGAAGTCTCTTTATGGCCTCAAGCAAGCCCCGAGGGCATGGTATGCCAAAATGGAATCCTACCTAATGTCACAGAACTTTATACGTTGTAAGTCAAACTCGAATGTTTACATGCTCATGACGGATGATTCATTTCTACTCATAGTTCTGTATGTTGATGATTTGTTGATCATCGGTTGCTCGAATTCAACGATTGCTGCAATCAAGAGGATTATGCATGACAGGTTCTTGATGACAGACATGGGTCTGCTACATTTCTTCCTTGGACTCGAGATCAGTTAGGATGCATCAGGCATCAAACTGTCTCAGGCCATGTATGCACGAGATCTCCTTGAGAGATTTCACATGACAGACTAGAAGTCTACCCCGACTCCTTTCCTATCAGGAGTCAGACTTGAGGATGGCGGGGACACTCCACTTGTTGAAAACACACTGTACAGATAGTTAGTGGGGAGCTTGTTGTATCTCACACACTCCAGACCAGACCTCTCTTATGTAGTTGGAGCAGTCTCCAGGTTCATGCAGGAGCTGCATGAGCTACATTGGAAGGCTGCAAAGCGTATCCTTCGATACGTACATGACACCATCACCTTTTGGATTCACTATGCAACAAACTCTACATTGGGCCTCATCGGTTTCATTGATCTTGACTGGGCTAGTGATAACATTGATCACAAGTCCACATCTAGTTACTCACTTAGTCTTGATTTCGAGCCTATCTGTTGGTTGTGCAAGAAATAGGTTGTTATTGCTCTATCTTCAGCCAAAGGAAGAGTACAGAGGGTTAGTTAACATAACCATTTAGGCTATATGGCTATAACATGTTCTCACTGAGTTGGGCATTCAGTTTCATCGGTTGATCGTCATTTGGTGTGACAACCAGAGCACTTTGAAGTTCTGCAGAGATCCAGTTCAAAGGCAGCGGACAAAGCACATCGAGATCCACATGTACTACATCTGAGACTTAGTACACGAGGGTATCATCGACATGCAGTTCTGTCCTTTAGCAGAATAAACTACATACATCTTCACCAAGACCTTCATTGAGCATAAGTTTCATTCTCCACGAGTCGTCTTGGAGTGAAGGACACAATTTCCTAGCAACTGTCAGTTCTTCTTTTTACATACATTGTACTTTGAGGGGGGGGTTTTCCCATGTGATTTTTCCTCTTTCCTCGTTTATTTCAGTGTATCGTTTGTATTTGGGTACCTAACATGGCTTCATTGCCGGGACCCATTCTTTATTTTCACCATAGTGATGTTCAGGGGGGGTGTTGGAGATACTTCACACACACCTAGGATTTCTTTTTCCTAAGTTTTTCCCTATGTTTATTAGTCATTATTCAGTCTCCTATATTTTAGGGAGAATATTCCTCTAGGAGAATATTCTCTTCAATTCACACTTTAGTTTGATCAGTTGAGTGGAGTCTAGATGCCACATTGGAATTATCACCATGTAGCATTGGAATCATCACCAGCTAATGCACATTTTCCTTGGGATCATCACCAAACTAGCGCATTACTCATGATTCCATTATCTCCTCCTCACTTCACTATGTTTCGGTCAGTTAACTGAAGACTGAGAGACTAGTTAACTTAGACTAGGTGGCAGTTCACTCCCGTAACTACATGAGAGACTAGACTAGGTGGCAATTTACTCCTGTAACTGCTGGTGTGTGACCAGATCACTCTAGACCACCACTATGGCGCACTGGCTTCTCCTCCAATGTGCATTAATTGAGTTATACAGAGTATATTAGGCGTAAATTATTATTCATTCATTTGGTTAATGAGAATTCTTTCATTCTTTTTCTTATGCTTCTCTTTTCTCATATTTTCTTTGTAAATTGTGTATGTCATTTTCTACAAATATTTCCAAATGCTTCATCCATTCGATTTAGATACTTGGATTTTTCTATGTTTGATGTTGGTTCATTTTCCGTGTTCATGGTTAACCTGTATAATCCTCTGCCTTGAAGATGCATTATCATCTTCTCCTTCCATGCAAAGAAATTGTATGGTGTAAGAATGAATTCTTTTGGAAATTCCATTTTTCCGTTGTCTTCAATCTTCGGTACCTGCAAACATAATCTAGTGTGTCTTTTCCCTAGCAGGTTGTATTTAGATCTATTATGTGCAGGTTCAACACATTTACACTTGAGGTATGGTCATTTAAATTCAAGAGATCTTACTTTATTGCAAAGAAAAGAGATAGTGAAGGGTCTTCCTATTTTCAAGAATGAAGATATTGAATGTGAAGTATGTGCACTAGGAAAAAGGCATAAAACAAATTTCCAGTTAGAGCAAATAGAAGAAAGAGAGGCCTTTTTGAGCCAATAAATTTTGATGTGTGTGGACCTTTGCAAACTATGTCATTTGGTGGAGCATATTATTTCTTAATATTTGTTGATGATAGTTGATGAAAACTGGGTCAACTTTAAATCCTTTATCTCTTTTTTTAAATCTCTTCTTTTAACTGGCTTGAATTCCCATCATTTAACACTAATGTTAACCAACCACTAGGACCACCAGACCACCGGGGAAATAAAACCTTTGTCACCGACCACTGGGCCCAGGGTAAAAATAATGCACCTTTTAGAATTTTACTCCAATCCGGTTTAACCGGGCATCAAGCACCATGAATCCTCCTTCAAACATCCTCAATTGATCGTGAGTTTGGTCCTCTACAGTAACAAGTCTTTTTCACCTTGCTAAAAAACGCCTCACCAGGTTTCTCTCTCGAACTTGGCCTTTCGTTATCCTTCTGGTTCTTTCCTTTAGAACCTTCTGAGCATCTACTGCTCTAGGATTTTGCAGCTTACCCACCTTCTCCAACACGCATAAATATTTTCTTAATGATTGCAGGATTCTCTTGCTCTAATACCAGAAATTGATGGCAATAAGGTTTGCTTTAAACCCCTTATCTCTTTTTTAAATCTCTTCTTTTAACCGGATTGAATTCACATCATTTAACACTACTATCAACCGACCACCGAGACTACCAGATCACCAAGAAAATAAAAACTTTGTCATCGGCCACTGGGCCCTAGGTACAAATAATGCACCTTTTAGAAGTTTACTCTGGTTCGGTTTAACCGGGCACTGGGCACCAAGAATCCTCCTTCAAATATCTTGAGTTGATCGTGAGTCTGATCCAGTTTAATCGTCCACTAGACTCCAAGAATATAAAACCACCAGGAACTTTAAGGCTGGTCTTTTTGAGAGATTTAAGGTTAGTCCAATTACCCTTCATTTTCGGTTGTTGATCTCTTACAATGATCAACGATAATATCTTCTCCTTCTGAATGCATACTCATGGAAATTTTTCCATGTCACTAGATCGATGATTCCCTACCAGCTTCAATCGTGATGAAGTTCATAGGAACTTCGTTCCTGGTTCTTGATCTCACTCCTTGTCAACAAATTCAAGCTTACGAAATCACACAAAGATTAAACGTATGATGACATGTTGATTTCATTTAATAAACATGTGCAATAAGTTCTACACTTATATTCTCATTCTCGGCCTAATCTTACAACGTTTTGGTCACACTCTCTACACTCGCAGGATTACAGTATAAATAAGAAAATACAATCACTGGATCATCTCAGATCCGAACTATTTTCAATCTATCCCTAAGATCTCTAACTATTGACTTGAAATAGCAATTTCATGCCAACAAAATAACAAATTCTATCCTTCTTAGATACATGTTTACATAATTACAAGGAAACCATGTCCTCCCTCAACGGTTTTGTCTTCTTGTAAGCTTGAATTTTGATAATGATCTAGGGGGGTTAATGATCTTGCATCAGTAACGCTCATTATACACAAGTGTACTAGAATTCATTATAAAGATGAGTGATGTATTTGAATATTTCAAAGAATTTAGACCCGTAATTGAAAAACAAATAATAAAGCATATCAAGATCATGCCATTAGATGGAGGAGAGTACAATTCAAATGAATTTGTAAAGTATTGTAGAGAAAATGGTATATTAAATTAGTGCAAACTTCCATATACTCCTCTGTAAAATAAAGGTAGTTGAGAGAAAGCACAGAACATTAGTTGATTCTGCAAGAAGTATGTTGAAGAGTAAAAGTTTTTTTAACAGTATGTGGGTTGAAGAAATAAGTACAATTGTGTACTTACAAAATAGTAGTCTAACTCAGTTCCTAAAATTCAAAATTCGTTATGAAGATTTTTTTTGGTGATAAACCATTTGTGAATCATTTGAAAATATTTAGATGTAAAACATTTTCTCATATTCCAAAAGAAATCACCAGAAAACTTGATGCAAAATCAGTTAAATGTATTTTCATTGGTTATTGTTACGATCACAAAGCCTATAAGATGTATGATCCAACTACTCATCAATTGTTTACAAGAAGGGATTTGATTTTTCATATCTAGAGGATTACCATAAGGAGGATGTATAAATATCCAGGGGCATACTCAAGGAAAGTATTGAAAAGTTTATGCGAGAAGATGTTGATGAAAATAATCAAATTGTTGATGATCAAACCAACAAAAAGACACCAATTAAGACAYARCTCMATCAAGCAGTATGACACCAAGATATCAACAAGGAACATCGAGATTCCAATAAGGTATAAKGATTATGCATTGATGTTCCATACTATTGAACCTTTAAATTGAAGAAGCAAAAAATCATAAGAATGGATGAATATAATGCAGTAAGAATATGATTCCATTGTGAAAAATGATTCTTGGTAACTTATTGAGTTGCTAGAAGATAAAGCTCCTATAGGCTCCAAATGGTTATACGAGGCAGAATTTAACTTTGATGGTAGTATAAACAAATTCAAAGAAATATTAGTTGCAAAAGGTTACTCAGAAAGAGAAGGCATAGATTTTGAAGAAACCTTTGCACCTATAGCTAAAATAAATATCATTAGGTTGTTAATTGCACTTGCAATGAAGTATATTTGGGACTATACAAGATGGATGTTAAATCAATGTTCTTGAATGGTGAACTAAAAGAGGAAATGTATTTAGTTCAACCTCAAGGCTKTGTTAAGAAAGGACAATAACTTCTTGTATGCAAGTTAAGAAAARCACTATATGGTCTTAAACAGACTCCAAGATCATGGTATGTCAAAATTGATAACTTCTTCTTTCAACATGGATTTGTTAAAAGTCAAAGTGATCCAAATCTATACATCAAGAAATATGAGTAAGGGAATAATGCATTGATTTCCTTCTTTGTAGATGATTTTATTATAACAGGTAGTGTTGCAAACTTGATTGAAGAAATGAAACTTCATCTATCACAAGAATTTGACATAACAAATCTTAGTCAAATGCAACAAATTTGATTGAAAAAGTAAAAAACTTCATGTATCACAAGAATTTGATATAACAAATCTTAGTCAAATGCATTATTGTTTGAGCATTGAAATATGGAGGGAGAATGGAAAAACTATGATAACTCAAAGTAAGCATGCATGCAAAATTATTAAAAAAATTCAATATGCATGAATGTAAACCAATGTCTACTTCATTGGAACAAAATATCAAACTTTATATAGATGATGGTACAAAAGAAATTAATGGCACCATGTACAAAAAGTTGGTGGGAAGTTTAAATTGCTTAACCACAACAAGACCAAGCATTACATACTCAATGAGTATACTTAGCCAATTCATGGCTAGGCCACACTAGAAAGTTGTTACTAGAAAGTTGCCAAAAAAGTACTTTGATGATTATGATATACACTAATAATTTGAATGTTGAGTTGACATATTATTCAGATTCGAATTAAGCAATTAATCTAGATGATTAAAATTCCACTACTAAATTTACATTCAGTGTAGGATTCAGTAGTGTGTCATCAAGCAACAATATTGTATGATTCGGTAGTGTGTCAGAAACAACCAACTGTTTCATTTTCCTCTACTAAAACTAAATACAAAGCATTATGCATTGTTACATATAAAGCTATACGGCTTAGGCGCATAAGCAACATTAATTAAAACAAAATACAAAGCATAAAGAGGGTGCCTCACAATTCTAAATTCGACCAATTACCACGGATAAAGAAGATTAGAGGGTGCTAATTATTTATCCGATTACCACTAATAATAAAGTATTTATTCATGAGTTGTCACAGTGATCTTTTGGGGATTTTCAATTATTTTGGATAATGTTCTTTTATAAAAATAAAAAAAATGTACTTTATTAAAAACCAATTATGTTTCTGAAACAGTCTGAGTCAAAAATGGCATCGCGACAAAGTAAAATGAAGGGATTGAGTTATGCCAGGAGAATTTGCAGTGTCGGTCGAGAATATCAAACGACTACTTTTCGACTAACGATTTAGAACTGGACAGATGGATACACACTTGTCGATTTGCACAACACGTGTTCAGTTCCCACACGAGGATGTGCACACCTGTTAGTAGACCGTAAACAACTTGTTCAGTGAAACGATGATCCTGAACGTGAACAATTCATGGTGATATTTATTTCGGAGGAAGACGAGAGGAAAGGCTTCTGATATTTATTTCGGAGGAAGACGAGAGGAAATGCTTCAGTACTGTTCAGTGTGAAAAACATCAAGGATTAGAAATCAGTGTGAAAAACATCAAGAAATAGGTTGACTGGGTGACTATCTTGAAGATGATGAATATTGTAGCTCTAGGTTTTCTGTTGTCGTCGTTGGTGACAGCAGTGGTCTGGTCGCCCGAGGAGCCTCAGAAGCACCAGTCGATGGGAGTGGCCACGTTTAAGCCGGGAGAGGAGAAACCAAAGGAGGTTTTGATGAGAGAAGGCCGTCGAGTAATTGTGCTAGAGTACGAAAAAGAGGGACCGGTGGAATCAGCAGTTGGGACTGCTAATCAATATGCCAAGACCACTGGAGAAAACGTCCGACATGCAGCCTCCCAGGCCCGACACAAGGTCCAGGACGCTGGGGACGAAGCGCTTCATCTCATCAAAATGGGCGCCGACAAGACCAAGGATACCGTCAAAGCCACCGCTGGCAAGGCCAAGGACGCGGCTTCTTCTGCCCTCAACGCTGCAGGTAATAATCTGATAGACGTAGAATCTTTTTTCCTTTTTCGCTTCTCTATATTTCAAGAAGTTTACCAGTGTAAAATCGTCAGCTTGATTAAGGTGCCTCACCCGTGCACTCATTTATTCGAGCTTAGCTTATTTGCTCTCAAATTAAAGACTCTTTTTCCTTCTCTGTATTTCAAGAAATACTCTTTTTCCCTCCTCTGTATTTCAAGAAATACTCTTTTTTTCAAGAAAGACTCTTTTTTTCCCTTCTCTGTGTTTCAAGTTTTAGTTTTTTCCTGGGTAGTTCTGAGCCTGACTGGTCTTCCCCTTGGCCTTCTACTACTGCATGAATCTCAATGTACTCAATAATTTGAGCTTAGTTACTCTCAAATTAAATATTTTGCTCCTTCTGAGACAAGAATGGTATAGAGAATATCAGTGTAAACTCATCAACCCCAACCTGGAACCCGACCTTACATGAAAGTCAATGCACTCAGTCATTCGGTGTTAGGCATTAGGCCTGGAACCCGACCTTGCATAATGCACTCAATCATTCGGCATCAGGCTTATTTGCTTGGAAATTAAAAGCTTATTTGATCAGAAATTAAAGACTTCAATTTCTGTCATGGCTTAGCAGGGACTGTGAAAGATAGAGCAGAAGAGGCCGTGAAGGATCAAGCGCATGATACGTATGATAAAACTGGACAAGTGTACGAGTCGGCCAAGGACAAGGTATCCCAAACTCTGGGCTCTTTAAAAGATGCAGGCGTCGGAGTGAAAGAGGCTGTGTCTTCCCACCTCCCCGACGGAAGAGAGGGAAATCCAGAGGATTCGAGAGATGCAAAGACTAGCAGTGTCGGAGTCGGGGAAACCTCTGAGCACATGGCAGGCGACATCTATGGTTCTGCCAAGGGCAAAATTTCTGATGTCGGGGAGAAGATTAAAGAGGAGGGAGAGCAAGCCCTGAAAACTGCAGGTGAGACTTATGATTCTACCAAGGAGTCTATTAAGAGGGCTGGAGATTATGTGCAGAGAACTGTAAAGGATGCCAAGGAAAGATTGAGGGTTAAAGAACATGAAGAAGAGCAGCAGGCGGGTCTGAAATCAAATGTCGGAGAGGCCGACATCTTATACAAGTTCCGACAAGCTGTTGACGAGGTTTATCGCTTGTCTCCAGAGCTGTTGGAAGCAGCCGGGAAGTTAGAAAAACAAGTTCTTCCTCTGTTAAGTACCCGTGACCCCAAGGACGGGGCGAGGGCTCGAACCGCGAACCTTGTGAAGGACAGTGTTGCTAATTTCACTACAGCTACAGTTGAATCATCCAAGGGCTATTATAACCTCGTGCTTTCCAGGTTCTGTCGATGGGCTTCAAAGGAGGCACTCATGACCGGATTACGATTGGTACATCTGTTGGTCTTTGCGACGGTGTATGGGAGTTCCATTTGGGTGAATTTTATTGGGGGGCATGTGCTGGCCAGAGCCATTCCCAGGCAGCAATTTGGGTTTATACAGAGCAAACTGTATCCTGTGTATTTTAGCACTGTGGCATGTGGGTTGGCAATTTGCTTGTTGGCACACTCGGCTGTGCATCCATGGCGGTCTTCGGCCAAGGCGCAGAGATGGGCAGATTGTAACCTCATCTTTTCTCTTCTTCTCACTCTTGCCAACATGCTCTACTTCGAACCCCTGGCAACCAAGGTATTGTATAGAATAATATTTTTTTTAAGAATATAATCTTATTAGAATATTTTTATCGAGGTATTAGATAGAATGTAATGCTTCAATTAGAATAAACTTAACAGAATATTGTTATTAAAATCAAAATGACTAAGAATATTTTGATTTTTATTAGAGTCGAATAGAATATTTTTTAGTAGAATCTAATATTATAGAATATAATTATTAGAATCGAGTTGAATAGAATATTTTGATTTTAATTAGAGTCGAATAGAATATTTTTTAGTAAAATCTAATATTATAGAATATAATTATTAGAATCGAGTTGAATAGAATATTTTGATTTTTATTAGAGTCGAATAGAATATTTTTCACTCTGTGGGACCATATGAAGAATTGCAAAAAAATACTTTGACATCCTGGTCTTAATTCACTCTGTGGGACCATATGAAGAATTGCAAAAAATACTTTCTGATACTTTGTTTATACTCTGTTTTTTTTAATGGTGGTCTAATATAACCATCACAGGAGATTCAATAAGCACTTATTATTTGTTTTCTTGGAGATTCAACAAGCAACAGGCACCTATTATTTGTTTTGTTGGGAGATATATGTAACTTACTCATTTGCATTCAACAAGTTATGTTAGCTCAAATTTTCAATGTATCACCATTTTTCTTATTCAATGTATCATCATTAGATCAATGGAGTTAAAGGTAAGCTACTCAAATTTCTGTAAGCTAGTACTCAACTTTTCATATTCAATTTTTCAATGTATCATCTTTTTTATGTTTTTTCAATGTATCATTTTTTTAATTTATTTTTCGTTCAGTCTCACTGGTTCATACATTCATAGGAAGATAATGTATAACAGTCACATGCATTCCATCCTCGATCTCACCCTCTATGCTTGCATAGACTTGCTTAGACATCCTTCTAGTTTATAGGTTATGAGAACTTAGTTTGAAGTGGCAAATTATATATTCATATATTTCTTATGCGTACAGATTTTCTCTTTGAGGTAGTGTCAGATTTTCTCTTTGAAGTAGGTATAAGATTTTCTCTTGCTTGAGGCATTGTTCCTGTGTGTAAGTAATCACTTAGTCGATCTCAGACTAATAAAATCTCGTTTTTGGCCAGAAACTTTGCCACAATTTTTTTATTACATTTTTCTTTGAGATACTCTTTTTCTGTGTAAGATTTTCTCTAGCTTGAGACACTGTTCTCCTGTGTAAGTAAGCATTGATTGAGTTGATCTGAAGCTAACAGAATCTCATAGCTCACCAGGATCTTGTCACGATTTTTTTATTCCAAGTTTTCCACACCTAATGGTTCGTCCGGCAAATCTTCTTCCATTTTTGGTTTTTTAATCCATTTCATTCTTGCCATACTTCCTTTATTATATTGTTTTGCACAAATTTTCCATACCTAATGCTTTCATCTTGCAAATCTTGGTACGTAATCTTTGCTGGGTGCTGTTTGGGTGATCAGCATTGTTTCTACAATGCATTCCTCGCTGGCGCAATTATGTAGGGATCAAGCATGTTCATCTGGTCCATCTCTGTGCTCTGATAGTAGTAACTGGGATTACTAATGAAATAATTCGTGTGCAGACTTTATTTGAGAGGCTGAGGATGGAGAAGGAAGAGGGAAGGGGAAGAGATTTGGGAGATACGAATATTAATGCAGATAATCTCAGTATGAACACCGCCACTACTACCCATGACCTTCATTTGCGCAGTGGCAGCTGCCTGGTCGGCGATGACGTGAACTGCAAATTGGCGGAGGTGAACAAGAAACTGAAAGTATTTCATTGGTATTCATCAGCTTTAAATATGTTATGTCTGGCGTCTCTTACATGGCACCTCGCCTATCTCTCGTCATACCTCAAGATCTGATCTTCACTCGGCCTCTGCTACCGAATTTCCCAACAGTTTTGGTAAAAATATCTGTCGATGCGTGTTGCAAATAAACAGTGTGGATATAGTGTAGGTGTATACAGTAGTTTTAATGCTTGCTGAACAGATTTATTATCTGTAACGGGTTGTAAATAGTGATTCAGTGTTTTGTAGTTGTAAGCCTCTTTCATTAAACAAATTCTGTGTATCTAAAACGTTCAAAGGTTATTGGATGGTTTCCCAGTTTTCAGAAATTTGCTCCAAATCCTGCACAGTGCATGAAATGCCTCGGACAAAACAATTTGAGAAAATGGTTGAAAACGGTTTATAATTTCCATTGATTAGCCCAAAGATTTTGTGGAGATAGTAAAGATTTACGACGGCGTAATTTTCCATATATTTTTTCCAATTCATAACTTCTTTATAGGCTCCAAAGTCACGATGCTCTCCCTTTATGCTCTTGAAAAATTATTCATGCCATGAAAATTAATATCCAAGTTGGGTAACATTTACCAGTTTTTTGGTTGGGGATATGTTCAATTTTAATTATTATTCATTCGAGTATTATGATTTGAATTTGATATTGGTTTTTATATTCGTGTTCACTTTTTTTCATAAACCAGGTTAACTTATGTTTTTTGCAATGCTAACGTGTCACCTTTTATTTAAAAAGTGGAGTTGCACGGTTGATATGTATACTCTCATTCTCGTTGAATGGTTAATGGTTAAATTGTTGTGGGAATAATTTTATGTACTTTATGGAAAAGAGGAGTTATAAGGGTTGATATGTTACGTCGCAGTTCCTCGTTGGTCTCTTGGTTTTTAATTTATCCATTCCAAGGGAGGTCGAGAGTTCGATTAGCGGCAATAGGATATAGTAAGAATGGTTGATTTGTTAGTGTTCTTTTTTTAAAATTATTTTCATGCACTTTACGTCATTGAGATATATAATGGGTAATATTATTTTTTAATTTGATCTCCTCTCTTGGAGATATAATGGGTGATTATTTTTTAATTTGAAGTTCTTTGGGGGCATTTTTTTACATTGTAATTGAAGTCTTGGGCATTGTACTTGAAGTCTTGTAATTGTATTTTGGGGGGCATTTTTTTGACATTGTAATTGAAGTCTTGTCATTGTAGTTTGGGGGGGCCATTTTTTTTACATTGTAGTTGAAGTCTTGTAATTGTAGTTTGGGGGGCCATTTTTTGTAATTGTAGTTGAAGTTTTTGTAATTGTAGTTTGGGGGGAATTTTTTTTACATTGTAGTTGAAGTCCTGGCCATTTTTTTAACATTCTAATTGAAGTCTTGAACCGGGGGCATAATCATTTTTTAGTCAAACATAATCATTTTTTAGGCAAAACTTTCGAAAATTTGCCTATTTGAACTCTTTGATAAAGTTGACATTTTTTTATCATTCTAATTGAAGTCTTGAACCGGGGGCATAATCATTTTTTAGTCAAATATAATCATTTTTGTGTCAAAACTTTCGAAAATTTGACTATTTGAACTCTTTGATAAAGTTGATAACTCTTAGATCTTGATAAGAGTCTAATGAAATACTTTATCAAAGTCTTTTTATACTCTTTTTAAAAAGAGTTTTTAAAACACTCTTTTTAAAGAAAAACGTTGGCTCTTATAACACTCTTTCATGAAACATATTGATCAAATTTGGTCGTATGATATTAAGATAGGGACCTTCAACATCGATAGGGTTTTAGCAGCGATAGGGTTTAGCATAGCTTGAGATCGCCCATCGGCAACCATGGCCGCCCCTGGGGTGGGGATTCGACCTCTTCCCCCCCTCTCTGACGCAGATGCCTTCAGAAAACTCGTGGGCAGCAGTCGCAAGCGTTCTGGCCCCCTTCAAGTCCCGAAATTTATTAAGAAACTCGATGAGATCCCTGAAATCGCCCTTCCAGAGACCCAGCCAGTCAAAATAGCGTTGGCTTTGGCTGATAGAGGCTTAGTTGGCCAATTTATGGGGCTTTGGCCTTCCCCAAAGACAACGGACGATTGGATACAGAGGAATTGGAAACC